>VWZX01003065.1:0-220799 GCA_013399015.1 Galbula dea
AAAAAATGATTATTACTCATTTTTTTCCAAATGTTCTGGTTTTGAAACCCAGTTTTGAGTCCCTGCAGGGCCTGACTCTCAAAATGGCAAGAAGTCACTATTGGGGTAGGATGTTTTGTATTAGCTGATTTGTTAACTCCTATTATACGTGGTGTAGAAAACTGTCAGCTAACTGGTGAGGCTTTCATGCTCTTCTCTAATCTGCTGCCATTCATTCTAATTTTGCCAGATCAACTTTTTGCCTTGCTCTTGGCTGATTGAAAGATGTTTTCAAGGAGAATTACTAATCCCAACAAGTTTGGCTGTAGTCCTAAAGTAATGCTTTTGCTAAAGTCACTCAGCAAGTGAATGCCTATAACAGATATTAAATGTCAGCTTAAGAGACAAGTAGCCCCTGCTGAAATCAATATCCACTAGCATAGCGGTCAGGTAGTGGTTATTCATTAAAACAGCAGGTTGCTTCTCCCATAGAATTAAAGACAAAATCCTTATAAATTGTTGACCACTTTATATTCTTTGCACTGGAATCTTTGAAATGTTAAGGCAGGTTTATTAAGAATCTAGCCTCTTTGGCAAAAAATTGCTTTTACAGACTGGTTATAAAAGTTCATAGTAGGGGTATGCCTGTGTAAGATGATGAAAGTGTGTAAATCTGTCAAAAGGCTTAGCATTCCCACACATTAATAAGCTGTGTTTGGATTGGGATCAAGTGGAAAATGACCATGAAATTCTACTCCATTTAAAAAACTAACAATAGCCAACTTCTCAGTGATTTGAAGAAAATTTAAATGATGTATTCTGAAGGTTCTGATTTTATGACTGTATTTTTTAATGGAATAAGAGTTATTTCAGTGTACATTCTGATTGGCAGTTTTGTATGTAAGAATGAGGCATTATTATTAACAATATGTAGAAAGTGAAAAGATAATAGTTTCTGTTTTCATTTGCTCATATCATCCCAGGAAGCTGGAACTTTGGGAGATTAAAAAGAAAGTTAGTGATATTTGTAGGTGACTTAACAAGGGAAAAGAACCCAAACAAACCAAAACCAGTGTTTGCTTATACCTGTCACAAAATGGCTCCAGTTTTCTTAATTCAAATGGGAAATAATTTTATTTAGGTTGTTGGTAAGTGTTTAAGTGACAAGATCCTTTAACAAAAGACATAATTCAGCCTTTATCAAAAAACCAAAGTGTTTTGCAATTACATGTTTATTAATTGAGATCATGAGCTGGACTGGACAGGAAGGGTTCTGTTTCCCATCCCAGAGAGTATCTTTTTTAAGTACTTCAAATGACTAAGAATCCAGAACATTTTGAGCTACTGTCCCTGTAGCTATGCTACATCTTTTCATTAGTGTGGGCTTCTCTACTATTAATTAATAATCTCTACTTTTTAACAATAACATTTAAAATAGATTTAGGAAGTTCTGGATTAATTAGTTTAGCATTTTTTTCTATTACAAAGGAAAACAAACTAACTAACCTGTTTTAAGAAGAAACATTGTTGAAATTGTGTAGACATTCTACAGGTATCTACAGCCCTGAAAGTTTCTCACCAGCTGGTGATATGTTGTGGCTTCCTGGCTGTAATGGGGGTGGTACAAAAAAGGTAGACATACTATCTCAACTTCTTTATATAAGGCCTGTAGAGCATAGTGTGACTTCCTCTCTTAAGCTTTATTTCTTTGGAAATGGAGTTAGTATTTCTTGAACACAACAAAAGTAAAGCAAGCTGAAGTTAGGAATACAACCTGTCTTAAACGTCCAATAAAGCTGTATTTAGAATGATGCAGGTAGAAGAAAAGGAAGTGTGAGTAGAGACACAGATAATCCTTGTTTTCTATGGCCTGATTTTGGGAAACTCAATTTAAGAGAGGCTTAGAGAGGTGAATGCCCTTGCACCTGGACTGTGGGTGAGGTTCTGCAGGAGAGATTACAGCTGTGGTTTTCTTTGATCTTCTGTCAATGGAGTCTTTTGATTGCTGTAATAGTCTCTAACAGTGGTAGCTTTGTTTTAATGTTTGGTGGCTGAAATGTAACAAATCCTATGTCTCCATTGTGTAGGGACCTTGAATTAGTCCATGACATATAGTGTCCCAATAAAAGTGGCACGAATTTTCTGACAATCTTTCTAATATAAGTAGCAGTCAGATGTTAAACAGTTTCAAAATTGGAGCCAATTTTATGTAGAATCCTGAATATGGTTATATGTGACATTACATTGGTCTAAAATACTGTCTTAATGGCCAATACATACCTCTCACTCTTCAGTTCTAAGAAATGTTCCTCACTGCTAGCTATACATGCAAAAGATTCATGAGAAGCACCTAGGGATAGGAAGACTGAAGAGAAGTTGACAGATTACAAATCTGAGACGAAGTCAATTAAGTCTTTGCATTCATGAGAGGAAACACTTATTTTTACCTCCTTGAGTTCAATAAAACTGTGATTAGAAACCTTTGGGTTAAGGCTTCCTTGCTGGCTGAAATTTTAAACAATTAAAAAAAAAAAGGTTATGGAAAAATTCTCCCTCCTACCCATCTTAGGTTAATTTTAAAGCAAAAGGGACTGTGGTTTAACTAATGAACATTTGTTGAAATTGTTATGGCTGAACACTTCAAATGATACTTAGAAAAGCAATTAGAAGTTGCTGAATAAATGCATGCTATTCAATAGCTGACCTGGGCAGGCAATATGTAGTCTGAGATTAAAAAGGGTGCTGAAGAGTAAGACCTATTTGCTTGTCACACTCTTCTTATGAGGAGTGATCAAGAACTCTTTTCCTAAATTGTATAAGAGAGTAAAAGAACATCCACACAACAGTCAGAAAAACATTGGAAGTGTTTAAAGAGATATTTAAAAATAATTCTTCCCTTCCTGAATCAACTTGGCACAAGAATTCACTAATAATTCAATAAGACTGATTCTGACTAATAAAACATACATAAGAATAGACTTAAAACTGGTTACCAGGGAAGAATTACCAGAAAATAACTTCCAACTTTCAGAAACTCCATGAAAGTATGAGGAACCTGGGCCCAGATTTCACCTTCCTCTTGAAGAACTAGTTTCATTAGGAGCAGGCTGTGTTCTGCTGACATATGATGTTTGATGTCACAGGCCACTAGAGAGATATTAAGATGGTAAGCTGAGAACATTATGGTAGTATGGGAAGTGTCATTGTAAAGTAAGGTACAGTGGGTGTGATACTTTCATACAGATAGATTTATAGAGGAGACAGTCTCATATTTATTCTTTCTACAGGAAGAAATCCTCATATTTTGCCCTTACTATTCAACATCTACCTTGCCATTGTTAAATCCAGCTGAATTTGCAAAAGCATAGATCACCTAATGATGGGTTATTTTCCTTCAAAGTCAAAGGTAATCCAATGACAGGACATTGTGTCATGGCAGAGGATTAAAAGGTTGTCCAGTTTTGAGAGGATTGTGGTTACCGTTCAGAGGACCAAACCCACCACGTGAAATGTGGGATATAGCTACATGCAGACACATGAAATGGGAAAGATTCGTAACAAACCAGGCATCTATATTCTTCTCTCAGCAGTACATAAAACCAGTTTCATTTTTCTTCACAGGACAGAGAACATTCAGGAAGAAAAAGTGAAACATTTTATTCACTAGTGGGGCCAAACCTCCTTAAAGCTTCCCGGCCTTCACCAAGAAAGAAATTGCCAACTGCCTTTAGAAATACAATGGTAAGAGATGCTATGTTCTTATTGCTTTAACACATTGTTATTATTAAGGAGGTAGGAGCCAGAATTATAAACTAAATAATCAAAATAATTATGAAAAAGAAATCAAAGCAAGCATTGCCCAGTGTGTGGCAAGAGTGAGATGCAAGAGAGAGGCAAACAGTAATGACACGCAAGCAGAACTGCGTTGGTAAGACTCTGAGCCTGGAACTGATGCTGACATGCACACCCAAAAAGGCAGTGGTGGTACACATGACCTGCCCTCTGTTGTCTCTTTCCATCCCTCTGTAGAAGACAATAAAACAAACCTCTTTATCCCATTGGTTAGGGCAAATGCTAGGAATCTTGCATTATTTTACTTTTAGGCAGTCCTATGTGCAAGGCCTCAATACCCTAAATCTGCTTATATTATGGGAGCTGACCATACCAGAGATGAGTGATTCTCTGCAGGCTGAACAAAATGTGGGGTACACCTTAATTCTGCTGCTTTTCTCAATAAAACATGTGCATTGAGAAAACAATGCCACTGCTGGTGTGCTCATGGTTTAACGTGGTGTGTTTCTTCCCAGACCATACACAGATTGTGTAAGGTATTCTAGTGGTTTGACTTTTAAAACAAAAGCATTGTGATGTCTATTGTGTGTATGCATATGTTCATATGTCTATATGAACATGTGTGTATATACATATATATACACATATATAGGGGTTTTAAACAATGTTTTAGAAAGTTGCATGTAGAAAAGCCACCTACTTTTAAAATAGAAACTTCACTCTTTGTATTACTGGGAGGTGAATATTTAACCAAATAGGTGTGTCCCCCCACCCCCCACCCAGCCCTTGCCTCTCCAATTCACTGAGAGATTTTGGCCACAAGAATTAAGACCAATTTAAGTCTTGACTGATTCACAGAAATTCTGGATGTGGTCCCCAGTGTATAAAAATAGAAAATACAATTGGATTAGATTGCTGTACTTCCCTGTTTATTAGACATTATTTCTCATTGTATTGTTTGCTTTCTTTGTTTGTTTTGCTTTTTGCTTCCTTGACAAGGCCATTGAAGGCTTCCTACAGAGAAACCACTTACTCAAATTGCTCCTTGTGGAGGGAAGGCAGAGTTTTAGAAATTAAGTTTAGAGAGCTAAGTGCAGATTCTGCTCTCTTTTCTGTGTGGAGAACCTTATCATCTGTTGCCAGTTTTGTAAACAGCTGGGGATGAATTCAGAACCCCTGCACAAATTTCAGGTTTTGAACAAACAGATGGTGATGATTTTAACTCGGGATTCTTTGATTATTAATGTCATTTCAGCACAAAACTGGCTTATCCTAATATCAATAGAAATTATATCTCTTGTTCTGTTATAAATAGAAGATTTGACTGAGCAGTGGAAAAGCAGGGAGGCAGCAGAGGAAGCAGCTGTGGTGGCTGAGAGAGGACCCACATGAGCTGCAGGAGAATGCTAATAATGCCATCCCCACCTTGCTGCCAAAGTGCTTTGACCAAGTGCTGAGGCTAAGGCTAGGCTCTTGCAAAATAGCAAGCAAACAAGCATATTATTATCCTCTTGAAAGAAATTTATTTTCTCCTATTGGTGCACTGTAAAAGTCTGAATCTTTAGATTCCTAAGGTGTCTTGAATGTCTAAACAAGTTAGGAAATTTTCCTGAGGTGCTTTCCTGAGTATACAAATACTATTTTATGTTCCCAATTGCTTGGTTCAAGTGCCTGCCTTTGAGCTGTGATGAAATTAAACCAAGAGATTACAGAAACCTTTGCTATACAGTTGCTTGTCAGCAAAGAGGAGTCAGCAACTCAAAGGCAAAAATATTCATCAATAATTGAAAGAGGATTGTGACAAACTGCTGTGTTTCTCTAACTGCTGAGAAAAGGCTCTGTGTGTGGTCTTTTAATTATTCTTGTTAGGAAATCAAGTAGCAATCAGTGGTAGCATGCTTCCTGTTTGTCAGTACTGTCAAATGTAGCTTCAGAAACTTGACATCCCTATTCCCCTTTTTTCCAGAAAGATTGGGTTATCCCTGGATCCAAATTCTTGGCATCAAAACAAAAACATGTTTTCAGTCCTTTTCATGCTTCCTGAGAGTTATCCCTTGCTTTAAATAGATGTACAATGCTTTCTCTGAATCCTAGTAAGAGATTAGCTTCTACAATCTATCATGGCAATGAATATTGGAAGTTAATTATGCATAACATGAATTTATCTTAGTGGCCAGTCTTAAACGTAGTCTGCCCTGCTATGACTGAATCTTTCCATATTGTTATGCTCTATCAAAACATAAACAGAAGTTTCTGACCTAGTCCTGTCTGTATAACATTACATTCTATGTGCTGCTATCATAGCTCTTCTTGACTGAGATTGCTCATGTCATCTGTGTTTATGATTAAATTAGCTGGCTGGGCTAATCTGTGTATATTCAGCTACTGATGGAAAATGGAGAGTAATCCTGCTCCAGAGAGGTGGCTTTCTTCATTCTTAGCACATACATGTTCTTCATTTCTTCTCATTGTTACACTCAAAATCTTGTTTACAGGCTCAGAAAGAACACTCCCTATATATGAAGTCAAGAACTGACTGTTAGTATAACAGAAACATTGAGCAGTCTAATCCAAGAATCACTATTAGTCTTGTTCTAATTCTTACAGAAAAAGGATAAATAATAACTCAATTGTTATACACACATTTCCTACTTCCTACCCCATTTGCTAGTGTTAGGCTCATACCTCCATTGGTTCTCTGGTTGCTGAGCTTGATGGCTTCATGCTGGTGACACCAGTGGGATGTTACAGTGAAGTGTCAGCATCTTAAGTCCATTGCCATGAGGAATATAATGTTGATGGTTTCTTGCTCATTTTAGGGTTGATTAGGAGTGATTTTTATACACTCTTTAACATGCTCTTATACCTCTGCTCTGTCTTCATTGTTCTGCAGTTCTCCATTTACTCTATATGGTGCTTTTCCATATCTTAGATACTGTGCTTTTGTTACCCCTAAAATAAGTTCTGTCCATTGACTATAGGCAAGTCATTTACAGTCTCCAGTGCCAGTCTACCTTTCTCTGCACTATGTCAAGTTATAGTGGTAAATACCTAATTCCACATAGGATAACTGCTTGTTACTGCTTTCTTTATAAAAGTATATAAACTTGCACTATACAAAGACTAAAAAAAGTAAAATAAATTAGCTATAGACATGGTCAATAAAAGAAATAGGTGTCACAGCTAAACTAAGTATAAAACAAAGCTAGAGGCAGGTCAAGAAAAGTTCAGTCAGATGAAGCTTGACAAGCCTCAGTCTTTAAGGTTTCATAGTTCTGTATGAAGCTTGGGGCCTGTTTCTAGCACTGGCAATACTGTATTACATGGTTATCTGGGTACATCATCCTTTATTTATTTATCTTTTTGTTGCATCTTGCCTGCAAAGGGAGACAGCAAAGGGAGAACTGAATGTTCATAAAATGATACTACATGGAATTGGATCATTATTCTGGGCAGAGAGCTCTCAGTAATTCAGTTGCTGAGTAACAGCTTTTGAAAAGCCTACAGTTGAAGCTCATTACTAGCATAGCCTGCCTCTGATTACTCTGCATGTTATTATTTCTTTCCTTTCAGCTACACTAGTATGGCCAAGACATCACTCTTTTTTTGATAGCACATTATCACTTTCATTCTGTGAGTCCTAAGTGTCCTTAGTGGAACCAGTAGGAGTAGATGAAGCTAAAACTAAGTACCAGAAATGTTTCACAGTGGTGGGAAAACCTGTGATTTTCCAAATGCTTCCCAGCGCAGCGCAGATTGGCACCAACTGACTGCATTCAGACAGTAAACTGTGTTAAAGCACAGTGTCACCCTTGTGATGTGCTTCTTCCTCTGATGGACATGACCTCCTCTGGGGACAAACAGACCAATCTTTCTGTTTGTAAATATTGCAGAAATCAGTTTGGTTGTGAAAGTCATGAACATAATTTAGTGTCAAATGCAGGAAAGTAGAGGAAAGATTAAAAGCTTTGGTGATTATAATTGAGTCACTTTTGACAGAATCAATGTGGTTAATTTTAGCAGGAGTTAAATTAGCTGGGCTTTCTGAGAATGGTGTTGCCCACAGAGCTGCATTCAGTTCTGAAGGGAGAACTGATTTTTGCTCTTGCTTTATCTTAGTCAACAGTGAGTGCATCTATTTCAAACTTACTTAAAGGAATTATTACTGCAGGCAACCCCTGACTACTTTAACCTAGTTGTGTTAGATACCATTAAGAATATAGTCACAGCTGCCTGGAGCTGTGCTCTCACTGCAAAGTGTGTATAGGCTCTTCTCTTGATACTTTAATGGCATTACTAGTGTCTGAACCAGCTAGGGTAATGCTAACTTTACAGGGTACTGTAAGGGATAATGAGAAGGGATTTCAATCCCATTTGTTGCAATACAAAGATTATCGGCTTTAATTTTGTCTCTGTAAGTAAGAGCTGTTTCTAGATGAGTATCACAAAATGTTAGGAGCTGGAAGGGACCTTGAAAGATCAGCTAGTCCAATCCCCTCCTAGAGCAGGATTCCCTAGACCAGGTCACACAGAAGGGGGTTCTTAAACTGAGGGGCCCAGAACTGGACACAATATTCCAGATGTGGCCTCACCAGGGTAGAGTAAAGGGGCAGAAGAACCTCTCTTGACCTACTAACCACACCCCTTCTAATCCACCCCAGAATCCCATTGGCCCTCCTGGCCACAAGAGCACACTGCTGGCTCATGGTCATCCTTCCATCCACCAGGACTAAAGAGTAAATTTAGGACTATTACCTGAATGAAGAAAAAACATATTCGAATCCAGAGAATACTTCCTACATAGCTAACACAGACTAAAATGAGGTGATGCTTAGATGCCTGTGGGGCATCAAGTTCCAGCTGCCTACCTTCTTCAACCTAGGTGAACATTTTCCTCCTCATCAAGACCTGAAGTACAAGTGGTGTTTATCTTTTTTTTTTCCCAGTGTGACTTCATCTCTGGACAAACTCAACTCTATGAAAGGAAAGGTTCATATATTTTCTGTCCCAGTGGATAGGTCAAAGAATTATTTCAGTTCTAGTAAAACTCTCTCTTATAATTTCTTTATGTTTTGCACTGTTTCTGGATGTTTGCCTTGATACTTATGGCCTGTAGGAGATCTGACAGCAGCATTTATTCCTTGTGGTTCTAGAAGGCAGAAAAGATCTCTTTAGATGCCTCCAGAGCTTTACATAAATTTTTTAGTTCCCATAGAGGGTTCCAAATTACCTGTATTACCTCAGAAAATGGACCTATATTCTTTGGGGTACTGCTGGATGAAGAATGTGGTTTATTAAGCAGCACTTGTACATAATGGAAACTAGATGTTATGGTAAAAAAGAATAGGATGGGGAGTAGTAAGGAATACATGATAATGCTGCTATACCAGTAAATCACTAGTCTGATCTCAGGAACAATGCTGTAATTCTTTCTTAGTCTTAGAAAGGATGTTGAAAGACTATGGAGAAGTCAAATAGAGGGGACAAGAAGTGGTACAGAGAGAGACACTTTAACCTGAAGAGAGTTTTATAACCTAGCAGTATTTACTTTAGAAAATCTGCAAATACTAGTGAGTTGAATGGCTGAATAGTTTTAGTAATTCAAATTGTCTCTTTTATCTCTTCTTATGGCACAAAGCCAAAGGAACTGTTGTGCTGGGAGTGGTGACTCCTTGAATTGGTGGATTCAGCAAAGTTCAAGGAGGAATTGAACAAGACTATCAGAATAAGTAGTACTAACAAAAAGGTATTGCAAGGCATAAAAAACTTTGTAAATCAGGACTTGATCTCTCTCCAGTAACTGAAGATTAGGATAAGTTTCTTTAAGAGGTGAAATTATCCTTACTCCTATTCCTCAGCTTTGCAGCTGATCTTTAAACCAGGTTGTATGAGGCATTGAGCAACCTGGTCTAGTGGGAGGTGTCCCTGCCCATGACAGGGGAGTTGGAACTAGATGATCTTTAAAGTCCCTTCCAACCTAAACCATTCTATGATTCTATGATCTTAGGCCAGATCCAGGACTCCTTGATCCTCTGGTATAAGAATTTAAGAAATTCTTATGCTGACAATGTACATGCACTTGTAATGTCTCAAAAAGAAATCTTCCATTTAGTTAAAACTAGGAACTTTCAATATTTATTCTAGCATTTTCTTCTCTCATCCCATGACTCCTTCTGCAACTGGTATATCTTCTATGAGACAGAGCAATGTATTTGAAGGAATTATGCTTGGTTTCTTAGTTTGTAGTACTACAGATTTTCAAAATGATTCCCAAGTTTGGATTTTTAAACAGGAATTTTGAAACTTCATTTTTCAAAACTTCAGTTGTATTATAATCATAGGGGTTTTTTTGGTGATTTGCCTAGAATATATCTGTATTTTTTCCCCTAAGTGGTTACATTTTTAAGATCCAGCAATATGTAGGAGTAATTTAAATTACTATGCCTCTTGCCTCCCTAAATCTGGTAGCTCTGTACTACAGCTTGTAATATAGATGGTGCTTCTGCTACTAATTAGAAACTGCAAATCAAAGCCTAATTATGCATCTTAGCTATTAAAACTGTGCAATAACAAAGAGTAGGTGGATTAAACTGTTTAATACTTGACACAGCCTGTGGAATAAAAAAATAGAGCAGTGAAAGGATGTTCAAGGTGTTGTGAAAATAAGATTCAGATGGTAAAAGCTGGAAATGTCATTCTATTTGGGCAATGCTGTTCTATTATGCTACCTTTTCCAGAGCCTCCTTTTAAAAAGTCCAGATTTTCAGTTGGTTATGTCACCTAAGAGCCATAAAACACCTTTATTTTCTACAGCCACCAGCCCTGGTAACATATACCACACCGAAGTTTTACCAGTGTAGTTTCATATTGATTAAAAAGGTTTGAGTTAGTCCATCTATGAGGTTGCACTCACTGCAAGCTTGGCATGTGTTGATTTAATCCAAGATGAAAATGACTTAAAAAATATCTGTGAAGTGTGAATTGAATTATAAAAGACAAACTTATCACATCTCTTGTCTTGTGGAGTTGAAATCACACCTTTAATTAAATTAGAGCAGGTTTGACTAGAGACAAAACCTTTAACTTCAGATGTAGTATTTACCACCATGCAATCTGTCACAGAGAGTTAATGTGTTGAACTCAGTAGCTCCAAATAGAACTTGTTGAAATTTCACTATCATCTAATGAAAACATCACATACAGGCATTCAGATTTGCATTGACTGTGTTTTAGTCAACCATTTTATACACAGATGATTTCCCATGTAAACAGAGAATAACCAGGGGGAAAAAAATGGTTCCTGATACAGAACTGTCTTTCTGAATTTTTCTGATTATTCAGTTTTCTTTTCCAAGTTAGCTTAAATGTGAAGAAATAACTGAAGTTGTTTCCACACTCAGTTTTTCAGCCTACACTAATGCACACAGCCTGCAGGACATAGAATTACTTAACAGTAGTTGAATACTACACAGCCTTTCACAAATATGCAAAATCTTGAATCATTTCACTTGCTTCATGAACTTTTTTCATTAGTGGAACCTAATTTACCTAAATTAGCAACTTTAAGCTACTCTAAAATGTTGAAAGCAAATTTTTAATTTGTATTGCTTGTTCTGTATGCCAGCAATATGATTCCAAGATTCCCAGCTTTGGCACATCAATTTATCATGTTATCAGTGAATCCAACACAGACAGCTCCAATTATGAATATGACACTCTCCAATTAACTCTTTATTGTTGTGAGTTGAGGCTGGGCTGGCCACTAAATGAGTGACAGATGCTCTCTGTGAACCTCTTTCCTTTCCCAGAAGGAGAAGGCAAAAGAAATAAGAGAGACTTATGGATTGGAAAAGAAACCTAAAACAGCTTTAAGGAAACAGTAACAATAAAAAGAAAAAGATAAGACTATTAATAAGAATAATGAAATATGTGCAAATATATACATAAACCCAATATTAAACTCCCACCACCACTGATGCTATGGGCAGGCACTGGGGAAGACCCAAAGTGGACTCAGCAGTAGATGAGAACCAGATTCAGGAGCTGGATTCAGGAACTGGATTCAGGAACTCAGAGACTGGGATTGAAGGCAGAAGTATGCACAGATTCTTCCTTGGATGCCAGCCATTGAAGAAGAGTCTTAACCCTTGTTATGCCTCAGCTTTATACTGAATATGAGGTAGATGGAATGGAATACCTTGTTGGTCAGGTTTGGGTCACCTGTCCTGTCCACTCCTCCCTGTACATGTGACTTTTTTCTTACTGATGATGTTTTCTTTTATGGCACTCCAATGTTGTACACAAGATTTAGCAGTGAACTTGGTTTCTATAGGAGCAAGTATAAGCAGGAGTCTTTCTGCATACCAATCTTTGGTAGTAACTATAAATATCAAGTGTCATCACTTCTAGAAGCAGACACTGTCTCTGAAAATATGCAGTTAATTTCAGAGAATACAGTTATCTAGAAAAAGACTTAGCTGAAAAATAAAATCACTGAATCAGGATACTTACAAAATGCTTTCCAATTGATAAATAATCCTACAAAAAGAAGACAGAAATTGTTATCTTTGTGAATCAAAGGGAAAAGTTAAAACTTAAGAAGAAATATTCTTTATGATGTATTAATGACAAAATTTTGACCACTCCTGGGTTGAACTGTGCATTTCTCCTTCCCCTCTGCATCCACAGTAATGTATGAACTGATGGTTGGGAGAAATTTCTAAATGGGAAGAATAGACTCAAGATCCTCAAAGTGAGAAGGAAATTCATACAAGTCTCTTTTTAAGATTGGATTCTCTAGCTACTTGAAAATCATATAAAATTACACAATATTTCATTGTATAAACTATACATTTTTTCTTTGGTAAATTTTTAAGTAGCTCCATGCTGAATGTAAAGACTGTATGCAAGTCTCCTATTTTGCATTTACCTGGAAGCCTGTCTCTAGGCATTAGATAGAGAGCTGAAGAGACCAGTTTGACTTTCAGGACAGGAACCTGTCAGCAACTGTACTGCCCAACCTTTTTTGCAGAATGAATCCAGAAAGATTTGGTTTTTCTGTAGGAGATCAAGAATTATTCTTAGTTGATTTATATAAATGTCCTATGCTTTTACTTGCTTAAACCATGTACAGGAAGCATGGTTTTCAAAACAGTCAGTTGAATGAAATTCAAGTAAAAGGAGCATATAACTAGTAGCATCAATGATAAGCAGTGGGTAAATCTAAAAAAAAATTATTTTGTTGCCCTGAGAAACAATAACTTTTATTTATGACTCTGTATCTGTGATATGGAACACCAACATCACTTGCACTGTGAGGGATATTTATCAAGTCATTGACAAATGTCAATGTCTTTGTTGACAGGTGGGGACTCTGCACTTATGGCAGGGAATGCCAGGTAAAATAAAACAATCTAAAGCTATTTATGCAGTGAAATTATTAATTTAATGGGGAAAAATCTATTAAGAAGTACATACTCTCTCTTATTCCTACTGCTGGTTAAACTACCTTTCCATGCCTTCACAGTTGACTCACTCAATTTGAACAATGGTTTTTTCATGTCTACTTTGAATGTGATCCAAAGAATTGTCTGTGCCAAGTGCTAATTAGCTTTCCATTGATAAAGACTTTACACTTAAGCTAAATAATATTTGATGGTTTGATAGCCTTTTGCCTTCTGCTTTGATAAAATCTAGAAAATAGTTTCATTGGTATTTATTTTTATTTCTGACCACTACTAAAAGTAACAGAGAACTAACTTTTGTTTAGCACCAAGTCTTTTACACTCTTCTCCCCTTTCCTCTCACACTAAAACAGTGTTTCAGCTTGACATGTGGAGAGATTAAAATTGCTGTCAAAAACTCTCAACATTAAGTAAAACAGTGTATCAGACTAGAGACTATTTTTATACCAGTGTTGGCTTTTCCTAAATTCCTTTTCAAATATGTAATGCTGAATTGCATGTTGAATACCATTGCCCTTTCTGTTTCTCTTAATTAAGAAAGTAAAATCTTGTCTTCATTTAATAGTACTCGAGGTTGGTGGATTTCTTTGGTTAGTTGTTTTAGTCAAACTTTCAGTCCTTTTCTTCTGAGCTTATTGGTTTCTGTGAAACTGTATGCCTGGCTCTTCTGCCATTTTGTCATTTTTCCCCATTCATTATGCTACCTGTGCCAGTCACAGAAAATGCCATGTGAATCTTTCCTCCTGCTGTTATAAAAAAGCATCCTGACATCACTTGAAAACACAATACTGTTATTAAGCCTTTTAGGGAACAAGTGAGTTCAGGTACAATCACAGTTTGGGGCTCACCTTTCCCTTTCTGATCCATAGTCAGCCCCATCTCTGTGGGCTGTCTTCACTCATGCTTGTGCTAGAAGCACTGAATCAATTCTCCTGATGTTCACTACTCTGCCAAAGGGCACAGAATCCCCTTGCCCAGTGTAAATTCCTCTGCATGGGCACCCATCTCTCTCCCCAGTTCCCCTAGACCTGGCAGCTCTGAGCAGAGGTTGAACAGATTGGTGTGGACAGGGACACAAAGTGTCACAGATATACAATAGCATTGATGCTCATTAAGGCTGGTATCTCTCAGTACTGTACACAACTGGAAGCACATTTTCTCTCTTTGACCTCATGTATCTCCTGTTCAATGTAAATTCCTGGCATATATTTCTGTCACCAATTTGTGAATGCCCAGACATCAGCTTAGAGAAATCTCATCAGTATTCCAAAGTCTGTTCCTCCCTTCTGTAGTTGCAGTAGACAATATCAGCCATCTGTCAGTTAGACCTAAAACCTGGAGATCATGTCTGGCTCAGGCCATTACTAGCTTGTATCTTAAATCTTCCTGATTCAATTTGTGTGATCTCTCTAGGATATGATTTACTTCTTCTTGAAGTGAAATATTTCTTGATTTTGTTTCTACTATACTCTCTTGAGATCCACTTAGTGTGTGTTCTGCTGCCTGAGACCTCTGAGACACCCAGTTTATCTAATATTTTCAGACCACATATAGCAACAAACTGTATCATCCTCCTTAGGAAGAGCACAAATCATTTGTTTCTGAACTATGACAAAGAAAAATGTGTCCTTTTGTACTCTACTTGGGGGATCAGAAACATTCACCAGAGCTGAATTCAGACATGCACCCATAGTACCCCTCTGTTCTGAAGAGCACCTTCTTTCCTTCAGTCTTTAGGGGTAAGGTCTGCTGTTTCAGGGAGAGAGATGCTACACATGATAGAGAAGGATCAGATTATGGGCTACTTAAGCCAGACATACACAGGTTTGGGACTAGGTCAGCTGCCTGCAAGTGTGCTGAGAGAACCAAGCAACGTTGCAGGGCCACATTTCTTATTGCCTTTGAAAGCTTGTGACAGTTGTGTGATGCCCCATTGTCTGAGGGAAGGAAATGTGTGCACTCAAAAGGCAAGAAGGGGGATCTGGAGACCTGCAGCCTGGTCAGCATCACTTCTATATCTAGGAAAAATATGGAACAAATCCTTCTGGAAGTCTTTTCCATGGTGAGGGAAGGACAAGGAGGAGGAATTGTTAGCACAGACTTATCAAAGGCAGACTGTGCCTGCCCAGCTTCAGTTTCTTCTGTGATTAAATTACTAACTCAGTAGACATGGAAACTCTGGTAGACATTTCACTTCACTTTAGCATGACCTTTGTCGTGGTTTCCTGTGGTATCAGCCAAACTGAGAGTTATGGTCTTGATTGGTAGAATATTAGGTGGGTGGAGAACTGGCTAGGCACACACACATAGTGGTTAAAGTCCTTTCAGGGCAATTTCAGGTGCCATATCTCAGTGGTTGATAACAGGGCCAAATGTGCTGAAGATAGGCTGAGGGAATGCATTTGCTAATCCTGGAGAAGGAAAGATCTAATTGTAGTCTTCCAGGATTTAATGGAGAGTTATAGACAAGATAAAGCCAGTCTCTTCTCAGAGGAGCATGATAAAAGGACAAGAAAAAACACTACAAAACTGGACTTCAGGAAAGAAAAGTGTGCTCACTGTGAGCAACCATATGTAACAGAATCTGAAATCTCCAACCCTGGACATTTTAAAAACTGGGCAAAGCCCTGAGTGACTGTGAAGTTAGATCAGGTTGCTCTGAAATTAGATCAGTTACTTTGAACAGGAGGTTACATTAGACTGCCTCTAGAGGTCTTACACAACTTAAAATGTTGTATGAGTCTAGGCTTTTTCTGCATGTAGATTCTTTCATTTTTTCTGCACAGCATCAAAGCTGCAGTGGACAGGATGCAAGATAGCTTCATTCACCCTCTTGTGAAAAGGGAGAGGTGGATTTCTTGTCTTTCAGTCTTCCCAAGACATGGGGCTTTCAAGAAAAAGGGTTCTAGCCATTATTGACTATAGAAAAGCTATTCACAAAGAAAAGCATGACCTTTTCTTTAAAGGGATCTTTTGAACAGATCTCTTTATCTCAGAAGAGAATTCTAAGCTGTGGATTTCAGGCAGATAAGGGGACTCAGGTTCCTGTGTTCCATATTTCCTACATTGTAGTTTTTGGCAGCTTCCTTTCCACTTAGCCAGAATATGTCTCTGGGTTTCTACTGAGAGCTAGTGGCTCTCCTTGAGCAGTGGATTTAGCCTAAAGCTCAACCATCAGGCTCTGCATTATGGAAGAAATAATTATTGGCTCTAGGTTCAAGCTATTGGCAGTGTAACGTTGGTAGTAAGAGAGTCAAAAGTACACAGCAGAACATTTCTCTGCACTTTATCTTGCAAGTAGCCTGTGTCTTTGTTTTTAATCTCTTTTGCTGGTGTGGTTTATGACTACTTTCAGCTTTTAGAATCCATGGACCAGAGTCCTACACATATGCAAACCTTCTGCAAATGACTTTCACTATAATTCAAGTATACTCTTTGTTAGTTTTAATTGATTTAGGTCTGAACGAAGACTGATCATCTTCCTGCATCAATGAGTGGATTAGCTGTTTGATTTACTGATTAAAGAACTGTAGTTTCTGAAGACACTTTGTGAAGACTTCATTTGATACATTATTTGACTTGAGTCTGTTCCAAGCTCTCTCAGTTTGGGGCTCAGGCTTTAGTACTACAGGCAAAACAAGTCTGTTACCTATCTCAGCCATGAATACATTATAAAAGTGTGAAATGAACTTTTCTCCTAGAATTTGCTGATGTGAGAGAGTAGGATAGGAAATTCTCACAGCTGGCAGACAAAGAATTACTGTAGTTGCAAAGTGGCTGGAAACACAAACGTTGATTATTTCAATGAAAGAATTTAATTAGGGTTCCTAAAGAACAGGATATTACTGACATCACTGGTTGGCAAAATGAGCAAAGGAATATGGTGCTTACCATTGCAAGAGTTCTCTCTTAATGATGCCATTATAAGAATTTGGCTGGCATCCTGAAATCTGTACAATAGCTTGGCAAGAAAATAATGATTTGGAAATTGCAGATGTAAGGCAACGATGTGAAAGCCAAAGGTTTACTGAAAAGAAGTTCAGATCAAGCATTTTTAGTGCCTCTCAAATTCAGATGTGTAATGGACTGACTCTTCCACGTTACTGCAACATATAGGATAACTCAAAAAAAATTAAGAAATCAGTTGGTTTTCTTAGTTTCTCTTTCCCACAGGCAATATTTCTTTCATTCCTTTCTACCTTTACCCTACCTTATATTAGAAAATTTATTCTAATACATATACTATCCCTATAATCAAGATCTAACAGGTTCTCTGAGGAGTTTCTGTGATAGATCCTGCCCTGATGCTCCATTGAGTGAAAGATAGGGACTTCCCTAGGCTCGTGTTATAGGTCACCTTATGGATATTCAGTTTTCATGTGGTGGGTTCACTGACCCAGAACAGTTTCTGTGCTGCTCTAAACTGTAATGCTCATGCAAGATTCCTAGTAAAGCCACATCAGAGAAGACTCCTTTGTTGCTCTGATACACTCCATTCTTCTCTGACACACAAGACAGGCAAATTAGTGGTGGAAAGACATAGGTAACATAGCCATAAATCCTAGCACTATTTATACCTCTGACCAATAATTTTTCAGTTGCTCCCTATGGTCAGATTTAATCCTTTGTAACATTTAAGCAGTTGAAAATTGCAGTAGAATCTGGTTCATGTTATGTGGACTAAGTAGTGCTAACTTTAAGTGTTCATTAGCAATTTATAGAGTAAATGTTTTCACAATGAAGAAAATAATGCCAGTTGGTCAGAGTTGGGTAAGTTGGTGGGTTTCTTGCCCAGGAAGGGTTGATTTCTTCTTAAGAAAAAGATTGGAAATTTTAAAAACAATTTATCATAGTATGTTAAAGAATAGGTCAAAATCAAAATGAATCTTTCAAAATAATTCTGATTGGACCAACCTGGGTTTTTTTTTCTTTATTTAGTTTTGGGGTATTTTTTTGTTAATTACCTTTTTGAGCTTCTAAACTCTGCCTGAATTTGGACAGCAAAATACAATCCTGAGCACTTATTTTTGAAACACTTATGGAGGGGATACTGAGGATTGAATTAAACAGAAGAGAGATGCTTAGATGAATGGCAGAGTGAGAGAATGAAGAGAATATATACTTGGAGTTTATAAATTCTCTCCTTCCCCCATACTCCCTAGTAGATATGTGGTTTGGTATGTTGATATTTGTAACAACTGTCTTTCATAGAGCAGTTTATAAGAGAGATTGAATTTGGGATACTGTTTTAAGGAAAAAATACTTCAAAAGGCATTACATTTGATATTCACATGCAGCTAATATTAATCCCAGTAACTAGGGAAGGAGAAGTGTTTTGAAAAAATTTCTTTTGGTGTGAATATCCCAAAATGCTTTGGGTTGCATTTTACATTGAAGAGATCCCAATGATGCTTCAAATTTAATTTCCTTCTAATAATAAATTACAGTGAATTCTGCCCCAACCCTTCATCACTCAACATACAGGAATAGCAGATAGCAAAGCTCTTTTGGCTCAGTGTACAGCTACTTTCAAGTCCAAATTCCTTTTCACGCTTTCAGTCTCTGAGATTATCCAGACTCTGATTACACTCTGACTTTGCTCTGTTTAAGCCTGCAGCCTCTATTTTAGAAACAGAGCAGAGCTGATATCTTCATTCATTTGCCTGCCAGTAGTTCTTCACTGTTTGTGGCAGGTCTGCAAGACCATGACTTTGTTCCTCCCCCCCAAATCTGAAATGAATTCTGACTGACCTCTTCCCAATATTGTGGTGTACCTGTAGGTAGTTCCTGGTAAATCAGGGAAATATTAGAAGCTGGCCTTCTGACTATTTATAAACCACTTGTATAACAATTAACCATCTGTTAGTTAGCATTGTACAGTCACAGCAAACTTTTTAGTAGTGTAATTTCCCCAACTCCAGGTAAATAAACTCATTTTTTGATCTGAAAACCAGGTATAGAGTTCTCACTAAGATGGAGATATATAAGTGTATCTAACCTTGGAATGTACCTGAAATAATGACTAGAAGTCTTCATGGCTTTTTCTTTTTCTAGTGGAAGAAGTGGGTAGGATTTGTACATTCCCTTAAATCTGAGAGCAGCTGATATGTTAAGTCCCAGGAGAAATGCAGAAGGCTGTAGGGCTGTCAGCAGCCAGATTGCTTGGTGCATGGCATTGACACTGGCTATCCTGGTATTTGTATTCCCTCAGGTGGGGCTTAGATTTCTCTTTGGCAGCTGATTGAGAGGTGTAATCAGCAGTACTACTCTCACCTATAAGACTGGTGCAATCTTGGAAGCTTTTAGGATAAGAACCAATGTCAGAAAACTTCAAAGGCTTGTTTAGCTGTTTGGTAACAGTACAGTGCTTTGTCTTGAGCAAGGCCAGACATCTTTAAAAGGACAAGCCTGAAGGGTTTTACTAAGATAACATTGAGTTACTGTGTGCATTATAGTAAATAAAATAAAGAAAGTGGAAATGTGTCTTGAGCCTCCCAAAGTTAAGAAAGTCTTAAATAATTTTTCAGATTTTGTTTTCCTTAAGAAGGAGGTATGGCCTTGAATCATGACTTACCTATTGTCTTGAATTTGTAACCACTAAAACACCTTGAGTGGTCAGTATAATTAACAGCTAAATGCTTGCTTATAACATAAGTCCTTGCCACATCAAGGCTAGTTTTTTTGTGATGTCAGTTATTGCTGCTTACACCCTGAACTGTAGCTATTTTTTCAGTATTGCTATCTAGGAAAGCCTTAATAGTATCCTCATGCTTCACAGATATGTAAAAGCTACTGAGGGCAATCATTTTTAATTCCTCTGAGCCTTAATAATAATAATTTCAAATACTTTTTGTTCCTCCTCAGGACAAATTTTCTTACTTGTTTAAGGCAGTGGAGTAGCCAACAGGCCAACAGCTCAGTGTTGCCATTGTAAGCATCTCTTCTTGCCATCCATAAATTCTGGTCAAATCTTTAAGTAATTCAACCTTAACTCTTCTTGTCTGGGTTCTGAGGTCCAACTCTACTTCTAAATGGTTCTGTATTGAATAGATATGTACTGCAGTTCTTATGTTATTTGTGTGGGTGATTGTTGTAAAGTACAGTGAGCAATTTTTCCAAATGGATAAAGCTATTCTGTCTGTAGCAAGATGGTTTATGTGGAGGATCAGTGGTTGTTCTTAAGTTGTGGCAGAGCTTAAATAAATCTTTATGATACTTTCTTTGCTCAGTGCCATATCTCAATCACTGAAGAAGCAGAAGAAAATGTTTTATTAGATTATTATTATAAGAAACTCATTGCAGTTTATAACTTCCTCACCAGAGAGGGAGGGGTGGGTGCTGACCTCTTCTCTCTGGTGACCAGCGACAGGACCCAGGGAAACAGCATGAAGCTGTGCTGGGGGAAATTCAGGTTGAATATTAGGAAGAGATTCTTTACCCAGAGAGTGGTGAAGCATTGGAACAGGCTCCTCAGGGAGGCTATCATGGCACCAACTCTCATGGAGTTTAAGAGGCACTTGGACAATGCACTTAAACACATAGTGTGACTTTGGGGTTGTCCTGTGCCTAAACAGGAGTTGGACTTGATGATCCCTCTGGGTCCCTTCCAACTCAGGATATTCTGTGATTATACATATTATATATTTTATATGACTTTATATAAGATTATGTCCTGTATGTTTTATAAGATTATACACACCATATGATTTGATGTTTTATAAGCTTATATAAGAGACTAAACTTTAAAAGGAAGCAATAAACTTAGAACAGGCTTCTCTGTTTTTCTAGAAGAAGTTGAACATCCTGGGCTGCATCTCAAGATAGATACCCTGTTTTAATCATGATGATGCTAGATGGTGTTGACTTAGAGTGCAACCAGAGCAGAAGCAACAACTGTTACAGTTTATAAATGTTATTTTCTCTTTTGGATTGCAAACTAAGAAAACCAGGAAACAGAGCTGTTTCTGTGAGCTGTCATTCCACACCTGAGGCTCAGTTGTCCCAAGGCTTCCCATGAAGTTTCCAACCTCTGCTTGGCTTGAAATGATTTATGTGTGAGGTGAATTGATCCCACCAATGGAGAAAAGGGCAAAGAGTTTAATCAAAATTTAATATATTCAGCTTTCTAATTATTTTCTCCTTGGTTCAAATTTTCCACTGCTGTCAGCCAACTGATATTTGTTATGAAATCATCATTATCTTCCTTAATCCTTGTGGGATTCCCTTTATGATCAGCCCATGGAGCTATATCTCTGCAAGATTGTAACCTCACCTTTCTTGTAATTTCATGCAGATGTTCTGTTAGAAACCAGATTGTCCCACCATTTAATACAGAGCATCTTTGGATTTACAAACTGTTTATAAGCACTATGGCAGCAGGGTAGTTCTGTAGTAAATAAGACTGACTTGTGTAGCTCTACTTAGCCATATACATGTACAAGCTTAGACATCTGGTGGATTAGGAAGTGTCTCCTGAGTGAGGCAGGATGGGTAAAGAGGGAGGAAATTGATACTAGCTCAAGCAAAGCTTTCAAGGGACTTTCTGTTAGGGTGCAGTGAGGGTCATAGAATAAAATCACAGAATCATAGAATAGTTCAGCTTGGAAGGGACCTTTAAAGGTTATGTCATCCAACCCCTACTGCAGTGGGCACACACCTCTTCATGTAGATTTAATTGCTCAGAGTCCCAAACAACATGACCTTGAAGACTTCTGGGAATGAGGCATCTACCACCTCTAGGGTCAGTGGTTTGCTGTGGACTGGGGTCATAGGAGCTGCATTTTAATAATGTCTTTAAAATTGTATTTTCTCTAGTAAGAGTATCTAAGAAAGATTCCAGATATGCAGACTTGAACTCAGTTTACAATTTGATTTTTTTAATATTTCAATTTTGCTTATCACAATCCAATATGCATCTTATAAATTAGTTTAATAACTCTGATATTATCCTGTGTACTCTTTGTCATGGAAATTAATTTGTGGAACTAGGAGAAGATTGAATGCATTCTGTCAGGACCTAATTAATATCTTTATTTACGTCAGCAGTGTGCAGTTTTTGCTTCCTGAGGGCCAATTATGTAATTTCCAAAAGGTCAAGGGACCACAAATCAATATTCAAACTGTTTTTCCAGGCTCAATTAGATTGAGTAAGTTTTTGATCATTTTCTCCTTCAGGCTGGCCTATTTCAGATGGAAGTGCAAAGTGTCTGTCACTGTGAAGAGAAGCCCTCTTACAAAACCACAGTCCCCAGGGGACCAGTGGAAGCTGTTGAGGTCCTACAGACAGAAAGAGGGCAGTGACTCTGCCTACTTCTGCAGCTTCAGTAAACTTCCCATTTAATGAAACATCTAAGAGAAAGCTTTAAACAAGGATAGTTGTACATATTGACTCAGTTAAAACCCACAGCTCTAAAACAATCGAGATGGACACAGCAGCTTTTACTTCAGTGTACTGAGGTGTGCACATAGTGATCAATAACTTTTCTTTACACTGTGAAGCTAAGGTGAGAGCCCTGGCATTGATGGTGGGGAATTGGCTTTCATGTGTTGTAATTCTAGTGCTACCTGTTTGTTAGCCTTGCTGGATGTGTGTGTTGGGCACACCTGGCAGAGTGTGAGACCATGGCCATTAAGGACACAGACCAGGACAAGGACATTCTTGAGGGATTGCAGTCCATGGGCAATGTACACCAGGTGATGTGTCTATGGGATATCCATGCTGGGGCATAGGAAACCCAGTTAGAAGCATGGAGGAGCAGCAGAGAGAAACGACTAGGTACATAACTTCTTCCTGTGGTGCTCATTGCATCCCCAAAAGGAGAGGGATGGATTGACTGTTACCTGCAGTGAAAACAAGGTGAAACAAGGCACTTCAGCAGAGCTGTTGGTCATTTTGCTTAGCAGAACTCCTCTTAATATATTTGATGTACTATCCTAGTGCTTTCCTGTTGGTTCCTACTAATTCAGGAGCTTCTAGCTCATCTCTGTAAGACTTCAAGTGTGCTGCAGGGTACACAGCACACCTTAAAGCAACAGGCTGTGGGCCTTCCTCAGCACCCTGTCCCTCTGACCAAAGTGTATCATCACTCAACTTGCCACAGGCAAGCCTGATATTTTTTTATGGTGATGGTAGTGAAACACTGGCACAGGTTGCCAAGAGAAGTGGTAGATGACCCATCCCTGGAAACATTCAAGGTCAAGTTGGACTGGGCTCTGAGGAATCTGGTCTAGTTATATGTGACGTATGAGGGCACAGACCATGATTGCTGGTGGCAATCAGAATCAACTTTATTGTTGCAGAAGCTGGAATTTATACTCTTACACAGAAAGGATAATGACCAATCACCTTCATACAGAAAGAGCACTGACCAATTAGTAAGTAACACCTTCATACACAAAGTATACTGATGAATTAGCAAGTGATGCTTTCATATACAAAGGATACTGACCAATGAACAAGTAACACTTCATAGATAAAAACAACTCCCATAAATGTGATAAAAACAGCACACTACTAAGACAGAAATATGATAAGACTGGTGCTGTGAGCTGTGGGGAGGATAGCACGCTAAGACTGGGTAGGCTGTCAAGGCCTCTGTGTGCAGCTGCAAAGCTCCTGTTAGCTGACTCCCACTCTCTCTCTCCCAGGCTATCTAACTTCTTTCTTGTGAGAAACTGACCTCTGCTTTGTCTAGTTTCTCTCCTGTAGGAGCCTGGCCTTTGTGGCCTATAATGGCATACCACAGTTATAGGTGTACCACCTCACTGCAGAGGAGTTGGAATAGATGACCTTTAAAGGTCCCTTCCAACCCCAAATATTCTATGATTCTATGATTTTTTTTCCCTACTACCTAACTCAGTAATCAGAAGTTGGTGTTAACTTGCAATGAATTAAATTAAATAGAAAAAACACAGACCTTTTTCCTTATATTGCTTACTACATTTTCTGAGGACCACTCCTTGGTTAGGTGTCCTGCATATGGTGGTTGTGACCAGTGGCTGTTATGGTTGAGCATCTCTTTCCACTTCCATGCTTGTACTTTCTACTCTCTTCTTCTGATGGCTGGATGCCAAAGAACTTTGTCATGGCTTAAAGTCCCAATGAATGCTGCTATCTCTGCTAGTTCCAACCTTGTGGAAAGAGATAAAAATACCTTCCCTCCATGGAGGAAAGCTGTTGGCTCACATGCAATCTTAGCCCATTGTAACTGAAATTCTTTCTCCAATTTCCTCAACAAGAACTGCTTTAACTTAAAGCAGGGTCAGAGTAGGCTTGTGAATGCATTAAGAGTTTATAAAGAGCTTCAGTGATGCTTCTTTCAGCAATGCCAGATCCACTGACATTTAAATTAATTTTGTTCCTTAATTGAGTTTCTTTCCATTTTCCAGGCCAGACCAGCAGTTATCTATATTTCTTAGTGAAACTTATATTTCCTGTGAAACTATCTGCTATACTCCACTAATGTCAAAACATAAGAATAAGTGAATAAGAGAAGTAAGGAACAGATTATTCTGAAGAAGATAAGAACTGGGCCCAGGATGTCAATCAAATATGAATGTCTTCTCTAGGTTAAGAACATTGGGCAAAGGTGACTTCTTTTGTTATTTTAATTTTTCATCTGTCTATGTAGTGATATCTATTTTCACAATACAGAAGAAACTAGTAAAAAAAAAAAAAGAAATACTGGAGTCTTAATCAAAGAAATTTTTTAATTAGTTTCCCTTCTTTGTTTTGCACAATGAAAAAGGCTGAAATGAATCCTTCATCCTGAACTGTAATTCACATTCATCCATCATCATATCAGAACAAAGACTGTATAAGTTAAAGGACAACTTTCCCTGCTCAGGGAAGTGGTGGAATTGCTGTCCTTGGAAATGTTCAAAGAATGTGTCGATGTGGTGCTTAGGGACAAGGTTTGGTGATGGACTTAGCAGTGTTAGGTTAATGGTTGAACTTAATGATCTTAGAGGTCTTTCCCAATTTCAATGATTCTATGATTCTGTGATAAATTAACCTAATGGTGGAGGAATCCAAACAAAGAAGGGAATGTCTTTGTATGAAAGCAGCTTCATGTGATATGAAAGAGAGCTGATACACATACAAACACACACACTAACACAGACATGCACCCATGTGTGCATATGCACACATATTTAATGTATGAAATGAAGGTTCATTTTCATTCTGGCTTTGGAAATTGAATTCTGTTTACAGCAGGACTGCTTGACCCTATACTGGCATCATAAAATACTTTTAGCATTGATAGAAATCAATGACACCAACTCCTTCATGTCATCAGCAAGCAGCCAACAAATTTGTTTTTTATTATTCAGATCCACTAACTAATCAGTTGATTTCATAGATGAGTTTTTGAATTTGTCTGTCCTTTTCTTTGGTCTTTCTTACCTGTTTTAACATGATTTGTATATTATATTATTTGCTATCTTTACAGTGTTGACAGCCAGAAAGATTAGAAAAGATCAAATCTCAGTCCCTTTTGATGAGCACATCTATGAACAGCAGTTCTAATCTTCACACTAAAGATACTGAATTTAGTCACCAGACTGAATGTAGAAGCCTACATCTTACTACATCACCTAGCCTCCTCTTAGAATTAGTAGAGAGAAAGAGGCACTTTCACTTAGTGATGCATCTCACCCTGGAATAGGCATCTAAAGTTGATTGGATGCCTCAAGTCATGAGTCTGCTTTTTTTGTTTGTTTGTTTAATAATCACTTGACTAATGAGGAATACCAGGAGAAGCACCTGCCATGTAGAGATCTATATTTCACATACCTGAATTAATGTAAAATGAATGAATTGAATTAGGGGTAGTACAACTCAATCCTTCATTATGGACTTAGCTCTAATGACTATCTCTTATGGTTCCTTTTGGGAGTGCTGAGACTTGTGTTTCTTCCCTCAGAAAAGCAGTGAGCAGATAAGAATGCTAAGCATAGTCTAATATCCCAAGTTATAATGAAATATGCAATAACACAGCATGCTTGGCCTGAGGTTGTTTCAGGAATAACCATTGCTTACTTTGTGCAATGAACAGAAAATCCTGGGACTGAATTGTAAGGTAGCACTGTGGTGATTGATTCACCAGATGTCATCCTGTAGGTGGTGCCTGTTGCCACTATCAAATCAATAAATAGTGGGTTAGAACACTTACAAGAAAATGCAAAATCAGTAAGGAATATCCAAGGTTATTATTACCCATGCAGGTGTTCTTTGTTATAAAGTAAAAAAAAAACCAGAAAAGGGTTTAGTGGTATGGCTTAAAATGCAAAAGACAAGACAGCAGGTATCTATAAGCCCTGTGTTTAAGGAAACTTGATTTTTGAACTAGGTACAGATGCAGGAAAACATTGGAATGGAAATGAAGATTGATTTGTGATGATTGTGAAGTGTGCTTCCTATTGACAAACTGAATAAAACCCTGGGATGCTCTTACACAAACTGAGCAGGAATGCTTTGCATCATGTGACAGCCCAGTTGATTTGAAAGTCTGTTTTGTATGCTTTCTTAATTTTGAAGTTTTGTAGAAAAACAAAAGAAAGGCCTAGATTAAGGAGCATGGTGTCACCATGCCCAAATCACCTTTCACAGGCCTGATGCAGTAAGTTGGAAAGCCCTTCTCTAGAGTGGATGCTATGGGAATTTCCTGGTTTGTTTATTACAATAATGTGAGGTTGTTTCTCATGGTGGATTGCTAAGATCTTCATCATGGGAGTCTATTCTTAGAAATCTATGCAGTCTGCTGTGAATAAGTGTTCAGATAGGTCAGAAACCATAGCAGTTGTATTATGTAGAGAAAGGCTGTCTAGATAGACATCTGAAAGGAACTTAATGCTGAAAGCAGGAAAGGGGCTCCAAAGAAACAAGGAGAAACCTGTAATAAAGAAATGCAGAAAGAAGCCTTAAGGGAAAGCTGGCAAACAATCCAGTGTGAGAAGTGATCTAAACTGTATCTGAGTTTTGCATGAAAGAGCTTTTACAGTTGGGTTGACTTTTCTGCATTATCTTTAGGCACAAAGAAGATGTGGGATTCTACATGGGAATTCACCTAGGGAGCTAGAGATACTTGTAGAAACCCTGAAGATAGTATTTTTCTTACTATTATTTACAGAGAGAACAATAGTGCCTGGCTTGCAGTGCATACAGTTTAGACAGGTGAAGTTAGGCAAGTTGATTACCATTTTAAGTGAAATATTGCATTTGCATTTCTTTGAGAAAAGAAAATCTAACAATATAATTTACAAGCCAGTTAAATACTGGTTTTAATAGAGTGTGAAGGGAGAAAAAAGGTAGAAGATTTGGCTTTTGTGTTATTACAACTCTTTCAACTTTTTTTTTTGATGTACTAAATTATACTTTGAGACAGAGAAAGTGAGGGAGTAGGTTTCTGCATATACAAAACCCACTCATGACTGCAACCAAGGGAAGGACCTTCCCATTAGGGCAATTAAAAACACAAGGTTTCCATTTGCAAGAAGTAGCACACTGACTTTCTGAAAAGTAGCCTGAGAAAAACACAAGGACAAAATAGCTCTTAGGAGGAGAGTATTGTGTGAGAAACTGCATAGAATCTCTGACAATATCTTTTTGGTAAGATACTTCAGAGATTTGAGATTTTATGTTTTGTTTCAGAAAACAAAACATTACTTCAGAAATGGTAAGATTATATTCCCTGCCTGCCCAAGGATGAGTCAATGAAGTCAGAGCTGTTTCAGCAATAGCCAGAAGGCTAAGTTCCATAAAGAGAAAAACTGGATTTCTCTCTGCAGTTTACTGCCAAAATTTTAGCAATATACAACTCCCTTTAGCACATCAGAAAAAGAAACATTGGTACTGTTCTGGGGGAATTTCCTTGACCTTGTATGTGCACAAAACATTTGAAATGCAGCCTTATTTTTTAGTGTATTGCTAAGCAATAGAACTGATATATATTATGCTTTGTGCTGAAAAACATTAAGGTCCAGCCAGCCTGAAATAAAAGCAGGTTAATAGAGAATTTCAAGTGCTTCTAATTCCACTCTTCTTCCATTATTCAAGGATTGCTAGAATATTTTAGTGTTTAGAAACATGAAGCATGTGTCTGTTAGAAAGGTACTGTGGTAAATATAGGGTTCTTCTCCTGCTCATGCTGTTGCTTTGTGTGTGTGTTTTTAGTTTGTGGGGTTTGTTTTGGTTTGTGGTTGTTTTTTTGTTACAGAAGCATTTTCTTTCTACAATTGCAAAGCATGTAAGAGGGAAAGGGGGAAAAGTCAGTACTGTGCTCTGAAAGTAGACTAATTTGTGCCTATTTAGAGAAAAAAAATCCTTCTTATCTTTGATAAACAACTTATCTGTAACAAATATTTCATTGGCCTGTATCTGTGGGTAGGTGCAGGAAAATAACAACTGGGTGTGTTTTCTTTAGGTATGTTCAGGAGCTTCTTCCCACCATTCTTCCCCCAGCCATTTTTTATCATATGGCTTGCCTTTTTCCAAAATACTCACAGTATGTCTCCTTAGAGTCATTACTTGAAAATGATGGCTGGGTTTTTTCCCCATACAAGCATTTTGCTCAGCAGAATGATTCTGAACTCCTGGCAGTAAGATCAAACAGATCTTTCACAATTAATCTCTCTTGTTTAGCATGTAACAAGCTCACACAAACTTCTGAAGGTTAAGTCTACCTAACACAAGTACAAATATGGAGAAAAGGGGCCTGAGAGGGAGAATGTTTTTTAACAATTTTTCTTTTGTTTTCTTTATTTCCACTAAGAGAAGGAGCTGCTAACAAAGTCAACACAATTAGTTATTTGACCAGGAAGAAGAGCTGTCTAAAAAAATAAGTTTGCACTGAGACCTTTTGTTTTACCCCTCTTTTGCTGTAACAACACAAAACTGTTTGTGTTTTGTTGAATCCATCCCTGAAGTCATTTCTGTTCTCATACCTGTTTCTCAGCTGATCAGATATGTTTCCAGTATTGTTCACTCTGTTTAGCTTTTGGGCTTTTACAGATCCTTTATTTTATCCTGCTTATGTTTAAGAGCTGAAGATAATTTCTATTGCCCTCAATAAGGTTCTCTATTAAATATTCTTTCTGATCAAGTATGATGTACATCTCTTATCAGCTGTATCAAATTTTATTACTGATCTCATTAAATTAATATGACTAGGAATGCCTCTGTTATATGGAGTTTGACTGTTGGTGCTATGAAAGAGGAATCTTATTAAAAAACTTTAAGCTTCTGAAGCTGACAGAAGTTTAAGTAGTATTCTGGTGTGTCACTTCCCTATTACATTCCACAAGTTCTGACTTTTTATTGTTCTGCCTCTTGGAAAAATCCACATTGTATGGAGTGGATGCCAAATGTTCTCATCATGGGGCTGTTTTTAACTGTGCTCTTCTTTGTCTTATTGTTGCACTATAGTATTGCCTAGTATGGCATAAATCCTTTTCATCTTCCAAAGTTCTGATCTTCTATGCTATCAACATTCACAAAGGACAGGATACAAATACACCTGTGTTTAGAAGCATTTGGTTCTGATAATGATAGTTATTTGCTGACAAGAAAATGCCCATTATTAGTTTCTACTTGAAAATAACAGGACAAGCCTGAACTGCAAATAAGAGCTTAAACAGTAGTTTCAAATGTTCAGGGAAGCCTAGAATTCTCTTGCTCCACCATTTTTTCCTTGGCTTACAAAGTGCTACCCACCAGATCTTTAGTTTGTATAAACTGGCTCTCTACTGTTGGATTTTAAATCAATTTTATTAGTTGGACTTAGGTTCAGTGCAAGGAGCTGAAAAAACCTCATTCAATTAGGTTGAAAGACCCATCGTGTGCAGTGGCACAACTACATGAAAAATTATGATCCAAATCTAGAGGTTTCTATCTGTATTGATCCCTTCTCAAAAGCTCTGTGGATGAACATGTTTAGTAAGCAGAACAACTTCAGAAAGGGTGAATTGCTGAGCAGGTGGAATTTCAAAGGCCCACTTAAGTCTAAATGACTTCAAGGACGAAAACAGTCAAAGCACTCTGCTATCACTCTGGGAGGAGTCCTTTGGCTCTCTGCTGAGCAACAGATGCTGATTTTCTGCTGGATCAGCTAGGGGCTGCAGGTCTTGCTTGAGACCCCTAACAATATCTTAGGAACTTTATGGAGATGCTTATGTTGCTCTGCCAACATATTCCTTATTTATTTATTATGGTTAAGAAATTCCTCTTTATGCTTATCTATTGTTTTAAAGTTTTATCCTTGGGCACTGGACCTAACCTAATTACTTTTTGCACATGCTGACTCAGAGACTTTCACAAAATACATGACCAGGAATCTGGCTAAAGCTTGTCTTCTTACTAGTAAGCCAAATGTTCTTCTAGAGACACAGAAGGTACAAATAGCTAAGTTATTTTTGTGATAACCCACTTACCCTGTTACAGATACAGACCCCCACCACCCCCAATTGCAATTTGAAGCAGGGCTTCAAACAGTGGACATCAAAGCATGACCACTGACTTCAATTAATCTACATTGACTTTGATCAGCTGAATGCCAGGTTCAGTATTGACAATTTTGAGACATTTAATTCAAGCAAGGTGTTGTTATATATATTTAATGTAGAGAACTTTACAACTTGTTCATGAAGATCCATTATATCCATCCATTCCTTCTCCTTCTGAAGTCCTAAGGAAATGAAAGATAGCTGGTATTGTAGAAACCTTCATGGTACTATCCAGTTATGAACTCTGGACCTCAAAGATTCCATAGTAAAGCAAACAAAATGGATACATTACCTTTTAATCCCACAGGGGCAGGAATGCTTTGTTTGAAAGCAGTAATCTTAGCAAAAGAGATTAGAAAAGGGAAGCAACTGCAACTGGAATTTCTGTATTCAGCAGACATACCCTAATGACAGAGAAAAAAGTATGCAGCTTACTATGCCAGTAGTTGGAATGTTGTATTCTTCTACCAGTTACATCTTTGGGAAGCATGTATTCTAGTGTCCCTGGGAGGATGTACTATGTATATGTCAAAAATATGGGTAATGCTGCAGTAGGATAGTAAGTAACTATGCATTCTAATTGCATTCTGAGAACTCCACAGCTTTCCTCCAGACACATTTGATGTGTGTGAGTGTCTTCAGCATCATCTGTACGGTCAGCTACACACTACTTTATTCTTCACTTTTCCTATATAGTCCCTGCAGTCTGAAGTGTGTTGGTATTCCTAGCAAGGAATATCAGTCACAGGAAGGAGGGCAGGTGTGGAAGGGGAAATGAGGACTCCTTTTCAAGTTCTGTCTCCCTTGACAATATGGACACATCTGGCTTTGTAGACTTAGACTTGAGCATGAGCACAGCTGCTAAAGGCAGTACAGATAAGCTCTTGTGAGTCTTAGAGTGACAGCAACTAGTAATGTTTGACTGGAATAATGATAATTTTTCCCTTTTTTGATTTTATCTTTTTTTACAACACATACCTGCCTATGAATTGTGATAACTGTTACTTAGGTTTTTTGTATGATATTAATTTAAAAGGCAAAAACCTCATAGTAATATGTTTACATTTCATAGGAGAAGAAGCTTTCAATAGGGAAGTTTTGCCACCAATTCAATAGATAAAGAAGAGTAATCAGCTATCTTATAACAGGCACAACAGGAGTAAAAACACAAAACCCCAGAGCCAGAGAGAAAGAGCTGGCTAGTCTTTTCTCCTGACACTTTCACAAATATTTCTATGGTATTAATTTGAACCAGTGCAGTTAAAGTAGCAATTGCCCATCTTGCCCATTCAAGTGAGTTATAACAGTCCAAAATACCATGACTGTTTTAGCATTGGATTAGGTTTAAGAATTCCAGTCATATTCCATGGTGTAGCTACAGGGATTTTTTGTGTGTGTGTTTTAGAGGGAAAAAATAAGAAACCTACTTAATTTTGATATGGATAGAGCTTTTGATATTCTCCAAGAAAATTTGGCCTCTCTAAAAATGTGTATCACACCTTAAAATTCTGATTATGTTGCTTTATTTCTCTTAACTCATGACAGAGGACAAGATTTGAATTTATTTTCCTTCCTGAATAGATTAGTTTAAGAGAGGATGTTACTAGAGAAAGGTTGGTGTTCTCCTGTTGTACAGAGAGACAGTCCCACTAGGTGACTAATTTAGCTGCACAGTGGATCTTTGAGTGATAAAGCTGTTTACCTTCCTCATTCATTTTGATGTCTTTGAAGCTGCATCATACAGCTCCACAGATCAGTACATTAAATTGCTGCTGTGTAATATGCTGCTAAATTTCCTGACAGCAAAATGAGTTTCATAAACATACTCTGGAACAAACAAAGTGCTTGCATCTGTGATGAAAGCAGAGATGTAGTACTTGTGAAGGGTGGTGAAATGAAGCTCTTTACAGCACTGCTTTTTGGAACAAGGTCAAGATTCTTAACTGTTCAAGCTTATTTGGCAATTCCACTAGTTTTCCTAAAGATGTTTTGATGTGGCCATATTTAGTAAAAAATTAGTTTTTAAGACACTTTTTTTTCCCCTAACATGTGGTAGGCTATGAACAGGCACATTTAGCAGTAGCAGGTATTCACCAGTACATTTACTTGTCCATCAAAAACTGATCTGAGTCTATGAAAATCAGTAATGGGACTTGAAACTCAACTCTGGAATTTCCTTCAGCATTCCATGATAGTTATCCAAATGCTTTTGGTTTGCAGAGAAATTGTTAGTAATGACTTAAAGTGAATAATAAACAATAGAAAAGGCATTACTTCTGCCACACAAGATTGAACACTGCAATAAGAAGATTTATGCAAAATACTGCTCTGTTTCTTTCTCTGTTCCTTTTGATCTCTGTGTTAGCAGAGGATAGGTATGTGTTAGAGTGTTAGGTTTGTGTTTTCCTCTTTCCTTGAATATGTTCAAACATTCTTTAATATCTGTTTTGTAAATATACCTGAGAAACTGATACTGAGGATTTTATAACAGTCTGGTTTGTTCTCTTATATTCTATTTTCTTTAAATATTTCCACTCTTTTAAATATTTCCACCTATTTTAATATTAGGCAAACCAGACTGTCAGAGAGTCTGCTGAGAAAATGAAGCATTTTATTTTTGGTGTAGCTCCTGTGTAAATCAGAGTACTGCAGCCTAGCTGTTCTTTAGCACTTCAGATAACCCTATACTATCTCTCTCTTTTGTTTCCCACACTTGGGTAAGCTTTCTGTGGAAACAGAGCACCCAAGGTGTGATAATACAGATATAGACCTTATCCTGGCAAAGGTTTGGAGCACAGAAGGGTGGTGCATCCACTCATGTACATTAGATATTGCCAATCTCCCTTGTCTGTACTACTGTGAGTTAGACTGAGTTTTAAACTTTTAAAGCTATGTAAGATTAATATAATTCCAAATAGCAATCTCTTGGCATCTTTTCCTTTGGGCTATTGTTGGAATTTACAGTTAGAGTGTACATTTTATTCTTTCTGCCTCCCTATTCACAACTCTGAGAAAAGCTCTCTTGAAGACCTGAGGTCTACATTTAGATCTGAATATAAACAAAGTTGATTCAGAACATGTTACAGTGAATTCCACCTTTGGACTCCTGCAACTGAAAACCTTGGTCTCTGATTCAGCTATCTGATTCATTCTGTAATCACCTCATCCTGTTGCTTATGGTTGTTGTTTCTTTAGGTTATGCAATGTAAATGTAATGATTTTTCTCTCTTGTGTAGTTACCTTTTAAATATTTAGGTGTGTGGTGGGTTGATGAAGCATGTTCCAAAGCAAACACCCACTTCCCAGTTGGCCATTTCCCTTCTTCAGAAAGAGCAGCTCTGCAAATTCTCCAAAGTCATATCTCATAAATAGCAAATGTAGAAATAATAGCTCACATCTTTTCCTGACCTATTTCTCTGTTTATTCTGTCTGCCAGTCCCTCTCTTTCATGTCCCAGATTTAATTCTTTCTGATTTAAATTTCCATTTAGGCTACACAGAAAAACTCTATTTATTTCATGAAACTATATACCTTTTCTTTCATCCCCTGGATTCTCAAGAGTGACCATTCTACTGTTTTCTTCTCCAACAAAAGATAATAGCTCTCTTTTTAAATTTCTCCCTCCACAGTTGACACCATTTTTTGTTTCTGTTTGTTGCATACTATGTTTCTCCTCATTTTACATCATATTTGTCACTCCTTTTATGCTGCACCACCCTAGATTTCTTTCCTAGTTCCAATTTCCTGAACTGCTCTGCCTCCTGTTCTTCAGGCACCCTGCATTGAGGGTATATTGATTATGGAGCTTGATTTTCCTGTCAGTATGGTTTAATATTTACTCAAGTTCAAATGCTACATGGTATGACCTAGAGGTTTATTTTTTAGCAGTTATAGAATCATAGAATATACAGTATAGAATATCTTCAGTTAAAAGGGACCCACAAGGATTATCAAGCCATAAATGTTTATGCCTGGATGGTGAAATCAAAGCTTTGATATTAAATGAATAAATCAGAGATTAATATGATCCCATAAAGATGGATATAAGTTATTAACAATATCCCTATGGATTATGTTTCTTTTTTTAATTAGCACAAGCAAACTTGCAACCTGAAAATAACTTTGTGGGAAAAGTAGAGACTTTGTGTGGTTTAAGCTGTGCTCATTTGTCCCTTGCAAGAAAAATATGACCTCTGCTATATTTTGTTTGCATTCTCTGGGGTTAATCATAAGGAAAATAGATTCTATTCTATGAATCTATGAAAAACTTTCTTCCTCTCTTTCTGTATCCTCATAATCTGACTGCAATGGTGAAATGCATTTGGGCATTAAGAGTTTCCCTTGCACAATGACCTGAAATTTTGATTTAAAAAAAATTAGTAACATATGTTACAAAAAGTCTTTTCAGCTTCACTGTGTATTATTTCATCCAGTGATTTTAAATAGACAATTCTTGTCCAATATACCTATGAGATATGTCTAAATTTTTGTAAATGCAGCTTTTTTTCCATGAGTTTCATAGAAATGTTTGTATGCAAAAAGCTTCAGCTCATTGAAGGATTGAAGGAAGGTAAGGTAGGACAAACAGTTCACACAAGATTTTATCAGAAAATCATGGAACTGGAGATGTCTTTATACTGTCTTTATGAGGGTATGCTTTGGAAAATGTTTTGTCTTGGCCAGTTGTCTTTTTTTGTTATTATTGTGGCCCACTTGCACCAGCCTTTGGCTTCTCAAGACAATTTAAACCATTTTAATGGTCCTTACCTTCTGTTAGAAATGGAACATCATTAATTTTATGGTAAAATTCAAGCTGGGATCATTGAAATCTGAGACCATTGTTGTGGTACAGTAAGTGTGAGTCAGGATCTCAGATCTTCACACATATAAACTCTTCCTGAAACAGAAAAATGAGAAATCACCTCTTCCATTCTCCCTTTCCTTTCCTTATCCTTGAGTGGCTTAGCACAGGATCTTGTTCTCCTCTTTAACACTGAATTTGCCAAGCAGTTACTGCACCCTTGTTAAAAGATGGATGCAGCACAAAGTGACAGGCATAAACTCAGTTCTACACACACTTTGCAGTCTGAAAAGAAGGAGCAAAGGCATGTTTCAACTAATTAATCCTAGAATTTTTGACAGGAGCCCAAGTGAATACCTTCTCATTATCCTGGCTTCACTGCTCTTTTCTTGGAATCAAGCATTGCACTGTTTGGACACGTGGTCCAAAGCATCCCTAAGGTTCAAATAACTCCTGTTCACATCAACACTGTCACCATAAGGTGGTGTGGTGGTTTTTGCTGGTAGGTGTGGACAAATACATGCATGAAATGACATTTTTGCAGGTGACAGAAACCTACTCATTGTTATTGCTGGAGCTGTTTTAAACTCGCCTCTTAAGAGCAACTCATGGGTGTAAGAGGAAATTCCTTAACCTAGCTTTCCCTTCCTACTGTGTCATGCATAGGTATGTGAAAGCAGAGAATATTTTTTTCAGCAAATGAGCTTGGTTCCTCTAGGATAAATAGCTGTTTCATTGGTTTTGTTAAAACTCCCACCAAGGGACTCAGATCTTGCCAGCATTTCCTTACATTTCCTCACAGCATTGCAAACACTAAGGCTTCTTTCTGCTTCAGAAATGTTACTTCATATTCCTATGACTTAAAAAAAAAAATGGTTTATAAAGCCTACAACTATTTGTTTCAGCAGACTTCCTTCATGTGACTATAGCCACTTACTGGGATACTTTTAACCTAAATATAATACAAACAGACACTTTGTTCCTCAAGTAAAAGATTGTGGTCTGCCTTTACTTCTCGTGCCAGGGGGAAACCCAGACTTTCTCAGTGGATTATCACAAATGCAGTCTAAACTGCTTTAATACTTAATCCAAAGAATACCTGGATTTTTTCCATTATAAACAGAACAGATGCTCATATTTAGAGCAATGCAGTTCCCACATTTAAAGCATTTTTGGCATTTTCTGCTGTAAGCAGCTCTTTCATTCAGTTAAAGCATAGATGGACATAAGGTTTAAAATGTGCTTTGCTGCCTTTCTATTTCAGAAAAAAATCCTTAACTTGGGTTTGTTAACAGTCTTTTGGCCAATTTTCCTGTAAAGAACTGATTAGTTGAGAAATTATGATACTCTGAAGCAGGGATGTGAATTTCAGTTTGCTTAGTTTGTCAGGATTTTGATATACAGACCACAAAAGGTGGTGTATTCCCTGGAAAATCAGTCTACCAATGCATGGAAGTGGGATTCCTGAATTATTCTAAGTGTTAGTGGTTTTACACTCTATTGCCAATATGAATTTGTTGTTGTCCTTATAATTAGTTTTATGGGTATAATATCCCCTTACCTTCCTTGTGAAGTGATCACACTGTAACAACAGAAAAATCCTCACTGAAATGAGTAGCTCTGGCTTCATAAGTGTGTTGGAATTGTGGGCTGTAAACCAAACTTGCAAAACCAAGTGCAAACAAAATATCAGATAGCTGCCCAGATAAACACAGTTCATCCAGACAATAAATGAGGCAGACCCCTGAAATAACTTGTGGTCATGTAAAGAAACCTTTAATATAGATGGTGGGTTTTGTTTGTTTGTTTTCTTGATTACTCACTTTACTCATTCTTAAAAGTCTGATATTTCAAATGTGATTTAAGGTAGTAAAATCTGGGGGGTTTATAACATTTGTACATTATGTAGTCTAATTACTTGTACAGGTTTATGCTTATATACTAAATATGATTTCATGTTTTATCATTCCTGTGGTAAATGCTGTTCCAGGCATAAAGTAGTGCTCATTGTATCTCAGAGCCATATGCAAGTAGTCAGTGTTTTATCTAAGCAAGCTTACAACTTTTCTTTGGATTTTGTGAGTGTAAAAACAAAAGTGGGAGTAGTTATGCAAGAATTTAATATAATTTAATCTGTCTAAGTGGGGACACAATGTACTCCTCTTTCAGAAAGCACATGCTTTCAAAAGCTTGTGTTTCTGAATTTAGGCAAAAGAAGAAACTCCTGTCATTCTGTCTTAGACTTCTACCAGGTAAAGGTAGTTGATAGGCCAGACCCTCAGCTCACTTAGCTCTAGTGATGTCTACATGAGTATGGTAACTAGCTCAGCTGAGGATCCAGCCCTTATGGGTGGAAGGAAGGAAATACACCTGGATGTAATTTATTTAGCAAAGGTGATATAAACAAGTATGTTCAAGTAAGGTGTAATATTGAGTGGTTTTGCTTCATGGCAGAATATTCTAAATTGTTTAAATCTATTTTTTATATATTCCAAACTGTGTTCTTCAAGCCTGTGCAATTGCCATTTAGCAATGGATTGTGCTGTCATTGTTTCTAGGTTTTGTGGTTTGTGGTTGTTATTTTTTTTCTCTGCTTAGTGTATCTTGTCTCTTGCTGTGCTCTGACCTTTTAACAATGTCCACAAGGAGTGGATTAGTCATGACCTGCGTGGTTTGAAGTCCACTGAATTGAATGGAAAAGCTACTCTTAATTTAATAGTGCACTGGTTCAGCCAGTCAAGAAACTAAGGATGTGCAAATATGCATGTGTACTTGAATATTTGTAGGGCTTTGGGAATTATTTCAGCAAAAGTCCAAGACCAAATGGACCAGCTGAATGTTCAGCCATCATTATTTAAGTCTATGTCCACCAGATGTAGTATTGTGCTTTTATAAAACTGCTTCAAAAAGAAATCACATCACAATAACAGACCATAGCTTTTCAAGACACAAGCTGGGCTGGTTTTTAAAGTATATTAACAAATAATAAGAGAACAAAATAGAGCTGGCTTTATTGAATCCATCCACTATCTGTAGACATACATGTATGCAATAAAACACTCCAATGGTACTAGGCCTTTAAAATCTGGAGTGAAACCTTTACATGATAGATAATATCATATATTATATATTTGCTCTAAGCTCTGATGGAAATTAACTGTAAGAGAAGCACTTGGTTTAGGACCTGCTGTGAGCAGAGCTGATCTTCAGGACTTTGTGAGCAATGAAGTGGTAGTGAATTTTTCACTTGCTTTAGATAACAACTCACTTGACAAAGTTTGTATGTGTTTGCTAACTTTCCTATCTTCAATTTCAAAAAGCATTAATGAATCACAATTTTACTTAGTGGTCATATGAAAACACAGAACAGTGCTTTTTTATTCTGTGTCTTTGACTCAAACTTATGCAAAAGAAATGTACTTGGTTTTGAAATCTAAAGTACTGAAGACACCTTTTCTGCACTAAGAACCTTTCACTCTGCTGTTTCTGTTGCTGCCATGTTGTTATTAGAAGTATCACCTTAGAAATGTACTTTGATTCTTCTAGAAAAAGCAAGTATGGAACATCAGCTTCTCATTCTTGGTAAGGGTACCCCAGCTGTCAGTCCCTTGATTTGTGTGCCTTTTATGACATTAGATTCTAGGAGAATCTAATGACTGTAGAGACAGACTAGTCTCTTCCTCTGCCAAAGGAAGGTTTTTCAGGAGGACTAAGGTATTCACTCTAGCCACATCTCTGTTTAAAGAGCCTTGTCACTTTGCAGAGCTCGTATCTTCTGTGTTAGGCACTCAGGTTCACAGGAGACTACTGAGTGAGGAGGCCCAAAAAGTAGTCTATAGAAAAGGTTGAAGAAGAGTAGATCCCTGTTTCTTTCAGCAGCTTGGAAAACAGTTGTGTTGTTTTGGAATAGGATGAATAACTCAAGGTGTGTAGTCTGACTTGAGCTCCCTTAGTTCTTCCTCTCTGGTAATCACTGAAAGAGCAGCATCAACTAGAGCTGAGTAGTCAATATATTGACTAAAGAGGAGGAAGAGCTTGACTGTATTTTTTACTTCAGATAGTTAATTTCAATGTACAGTATGAATGATTTTAGTACTAACTGTCTAAACTAATTGGTTGAAAGCAGGACACTTATGGATGTGCATATTGGATGAGGTGTCATTGGATTTGTATGCTGAATATGCCAGTACATGCTAATATATTTGACAGATACCAATTAGAACTACTGCTTAATGCTGTCAGGTCTTTTTGAATCTATGTATTTGCTACAGAGAAACTGGGGAGTCTTTGGTGCTAAGAGAGGCAAAAAAAAGTAGGCTGCAGAAAGGTACAGGGGGGGATTTTGAGAACAGAGAGATGCAAACCATACAGAAGATCATTTTTGTGGAAGTCTGCTTTATTTCTAGAAGGAGCAAATGGTTGTACACTGGTGTGTTTGTATAGTTTGGTTGGTTGGTTGGTTTTTTAAGGCAGGGTTGGACTGCAGAGCTGGAATCTGAGTTCACTAATCTGTCCAGTACTCAGTAGGTTGTGAGATCTTTCAAGCAGCAGTGGAATTTACATCCAGAGCTGTGTTTGTCTGAAAGAATTTTGACACAAATCTTTACCTGCACTAGTTAGAAATGTGGTCTCTGAATGCCACTGGGAATCTCAAGATTTAGTTTCCCTTGTTTCTGCATTGGTCTGACAAGAATTCTGGTTTGGGCTCCTCTCTCATTATTGTTTTTATAGGAACAGAACCAAATAAGAGCATTTGAGTAAATAATATCACTTCTGGTTTTATTTTAACTTAAGTATTCTTCTTTACAACCTAGATTTCTCCCTCCACCCAAACCCCAAAACCTCCTAAAGCATTCACTCTCATATTTTTAAGGTCCAATCTGCTTCTTGACATTTTTCTTACAAAATTGAAACTTAGAGTTATTCTTAAGGCTGTTAAGTAACTATTCTTGAAATTATTCCAGTTCTGAAGGGATCTGAAGGGCTTCCAGATCTGAAGGGGCTATTCTTAGGAATGTGTTCAATATTTACTTGAATAAAAATGCTTTTTCATATCCTCATTCCAAAGAAAATAAGCTACTATCATACACCACAAAGGTTTGTTGCATAAACTGACTAGCTCAGGTAAGCCAAATGATCCCCTGGAGAGAAAAGAGAGTCTGAAATATTTGTTTGATCTTCTTTTTCATATTGAAAAGTCAGGTTACAGAAAATGGGGGGAATATCAGTTTCTGTTGTTTGGTATAAATTCTCAAACTTGACTTTCAGCATAATGTACAGCTGGAAAAGGAGCAAATTACTTGAATTCAGAGGAAAACACATGTGAACTGCTCAGGTACTTCAGAGGGACTTGTGACTGGATATCTAACTGATGATCTGATATCGTGAACCATCTAAAATTGAACATTTATACTTTGGTGTTAGAAATACATCTTTTCTAGAGGGAACACCACTATGAAATCTAGAATAAAATAATGCTCTCTAATTTTCTTTCAGTGTTTTTCATCTTTCTGTCTGAGTGTGCTAGCATAGATTGGTGAAGGAATAGGTCCTCTGTGCAATAGTAACATCCTTCAAAATAGACATAGTGAGAGACTGGTCATCCACTCCCCACCCCCCAAAAAAAAAAAAAGGTGAGGTTTTCTTCTTGCCTGTGTAAGCTATAGGCTGGATAAAGAGCTGAACACCAAACAAATTAGTAGAATTAAGCTATGGCAGAAACTGACTGCATATCTTCTGCTTGGTGGTAACTTTCTGATTCAGGATTAAATGCATTGGGTTTGTAGCAAATTGCCTTGAATTGCCTTGCAGGGAAGAGGAGGTCAATTTAAAAATTGTATGAGTGTTTGCATCTGGACATAAGTTCTCTCTTTTTCTCAACCCCCTGTTCAGTATTCTCAGAGAGGAAGAAGATCTCTCCTGTAAACATGCAATGAGACAGTTTGGATTCTTTCAGAACTCGTCCATAAAAATATCCTCACGTTCTATCTAGAACATAATTCACATTGCTTTTTCTATTTCAAGCTGAATCAGAAGTTCATTAGAGGGAGAGAATTTGGGCTGCTGGAAAAAGCAAAAAAACCCCAAACAACACCACTAACCCCCCTCAATCACAAAATTAATGATGGTGTAATTATTCCCAAGTAGAGTTCATTATTCAGCCAGCTGTGTGCACAGGACATCACTGCCATCAAAAGCTATGGAAAAATACTTTTTTTTTCCCCTCAACACTTATGGCTTAAGCTATTTTTCAGAGATCATAGTGAGTTTTGCATCTGTTACATTTGTGTTCTGAAAAGGAAACAGCAAATTTATTGGCACTGTAAAATCATTCTTAGGTTCTGCATTAAAAATGGGTCTGTTTACTTTCTTTGGTTTTGGGATAGTAAATCACATGTTTTAATTGCTATAGGGAGAAGTACTGTTTATTTATAATTGCACCTGTTCTTGCATAATAGGAAATACAGTTTGAGCCATGCTTTCCTGCAATTGTTGTCTGCCTGGTACAGTTGTTCACTAAATCCCATATCCTTGTGTTGTCTTTCAAGGGATGATTTATTTCTTCTGTGTTATTTGTTTATTTTTTAAATGCCTGGCATGTTCTTCTTTGCATAGTATCCTAGCTATGCTTCCTAAACTGCCTCTGTGGCAGCTAATCTGCCTGGATTGTAGCATCTAGTGTCTCCAAATTAGCCTTCCTTGATGAAATTGATTTAGCAGTCAAATGCATGTGATTGTGGACCAAGTTGGAGGTAAAAAAAAAAAAAAAAAGCAGTGTTCTACAAATTATAGGAGCTGATTGGGAAGCTTTTTTGGTTCTTTGCTCTCAGAATATTTTGTTTCCTTTCAATCTAAAGGCCTGTGAACAAGCCTTATCATTCCTACCACTTGCAAGAACTGTATCTCTGCCCAGGGGCACTTCCTTCCCTCACCCAGAGGCTTTCAGTTTTAAAAGTTTTCAGGAAATATAAAGACTTCATAATGGATATTCCACCAATCAAGCAAAAGCAATTGAAGTTCATATTTAACTTCTTTCTGAGCCCAGAACCTTCAATGCATTCACCTCTGAAGGAGGGAAGCACTCATCTCTGGGTACAACCTTACTAAATTCTATCAGTAAGAACAGAGACTTTAAAAAGTAAAGTGATTTCTCCTGCCTGGTAGGGAAGTGATAGGGAGAAGGTGGTAGGGAAGCACAGTCTTTCATGTTCCTTAACAGATCAAGTCAACTTTTAATGGCTTTAAAATGTGGCTTAAATGCCAATGAGGAAAGAGAACCGAAATTTCTGACCTGTGGAAAACTCTTAACATTTGGATGATATTTTTTTAATATAATTTCAAAAGCAAACAAAAGTTCATAGTTGTAATGTTTCTTGTTGAGAGCAAATTTTGATCAGTAATTGTTGGTTATTTTGGCATGAAAATTTGGATCAATAAAAAAATTCTGCTGGAAAATTGAATATTTTTAGTTATGATTCAATAAAAGAAGCTTTAGGATTAAAAAAAAATATAAATTCTTCCCAAATACTTTGAGAAATTTTGTAATTCTTAGATTCTTTAAAAAAAAGTTATTTTTGGAAGTATTTTCAGGTTAGGTCAAAGCTAGATTTTCACATATGCCTGTTTTAAGTCCTACTGGAGATGTGACTGAAATGATATCAGTGTGGGACATAGTCTGTTGTGGTTGGGGTTGTAAGGATGCTGCAATTTTCTAACACAAAACCAAGGTGAAATTACCCAAAGATTGAGTCATTGGACTGCATCCCAGGAAAGCTGAACTGTGTTCTTGACTTGCATACTGGCCTACTGGATGAGTTAAGGCCAGGTACTATATTCCACTCAGAATGGCATCTAGAGTTCCTTATCTCCTTTCAAAGACAATTTGAGTTCTACTGATGGAAAGGCTTATTGTTACTTATCCTTCTTTAATGTTATATTAATATTAATCAGGAGGTATTTTCTCTGCAGTGAAAGCTGTTTGCTTTAGGAAGATTCAGTTGTAATACTGGTGGTGAGCTTTTCTGAAAATCTGGCCTTTCATGGTAAAATAGCCCAATATTTAGCTTTTTGCACATTTAGAGATTTAGGGAGAAACAGTAAATATTAAATAATAAATTTGATCTGCATTAACTGCCCAAGAAGGTAGAGAGACTAGATTATTAATGTTAATCATTGCAGCACCTAATTTAGCATTTAAAGACTGCATCTGCTGCTGTACTGAACAAAGTCCTTGCTGAATGGACTCGAGAACTGTACCACAACTGTTCCTATGGCTCAATGGGAAGCAGGATCCCTGGTGTATGGTTTTTGTCTGTGCCTATTGGTGCTCTCCCAAGCAGTGTCCAGTTCTGGGGGGAAAGGACATGCCAGTCATGAATGCCAATAATCACATTAACACTTGCTACCATTTCTGGGAAAGGATGTGACCAGGCTGTGATTCTTCCTGCTGGGACAAGGGCCTTGTTTTATTTACTGTTATGGCAGTAGTCAAAGATGGCAGAGAAAATATGGCCTTCTGTGACTAATTGTACATCATAATTTGCTGTTTCTGTTACAGTTTCATCATACTTCATTCTGCTGAGAGGAAAATGCTGAAATAATAATTGTGGTGGTAGTGGTATTAGGGGCTTGGGTATGTCTGTTTTGTGCAATCTATTAAGAGTTTTCCAAGTATAAAATCTAGTATCACTGCAAGTAGGGCCCATTATATTTTGAGTTCCTCAGGTGAAGCTCTAGCTTTTCTCCTGCTGAGGGCCACATATTGACATTTTATAAAAGCCAGACTCAGAAATACTACATTACAAATCTCAGAGTGTACAAGGAAGTGATCATAATGGCTACTCAAGGACAATGTCATTGCTGTTAGAGTGTTGTTTGGACGTGACAGATTCATCACAGATGGACAGTGTATGCAGCAGCTCCTGAGGGCATCCCACAAGGTTTTTCTCAGCAGGCCTGGCTGATGTACCTCTTTCTGTTGCTGGTATTGGCACTTCTAAACCAAATCTCATCAATACCTAACAAAGCTGCTTATATGACATAAATGTGTCAAAATTGCTGTTACAGACAAAGAAACTAAGTTTCTTCCTACTAGAGATAACACTCTTTTAGGAAAGAATGTTAAATGAAAAAGTAAGTAAAATGTATCCAGTCTTGTCAGTGAGGTACAGTTAAACTCTGTATTGCCTAAATCATGAGTGTTAAAACTCTACCCAGTTTTGCTTACCCTTCACTATACCATTGGGGCTTTATGTTCAGTAGGGCAGATGCTCTCTGAAACCGTGTGGTGAATGAGGAGAATTATCTGAATTTTGAGACAAAGTTAAACTAAAGAATTTTTAAATCTGCTGCTAGGAAAACCATAATCCTATTAGGGGAACATATCTCTAAAGAGTGTATCTCTACATAAAGAATACATCTTAAAGGTATATTTCCTTCAAATGCCTGGGAATTTTGCCAGGGTGAATCTTAGCCATTTGCTTATAGTCTCTGAAAAACTAGCTCCTGCTGGTTTACTGAGCAGTGAAGTCAGCAGTAGCATTCCAGGAAGGCTGGAACTACAGTGGATTCTCAGTAAATTCATTGTGCTCAGAACACATTCATCTGTAGACTGCCCTCTCTGCTCTTCAGTGAATGGCTGTCACTTTTTGAGAGTAGCTAACAATTAAATAAAGAGACACTTGTCCTGGGACCTGTCAAAGGTAGCCAAAATTCACTGATCTCTATCATCTCAAAACTAGTATTGACTTAGAGAGGAGGACTCTCTTTTTAGGGTAGTTTTGGTTGTTATACTTAACTTCCTAAAAAGGAACCTTTTTTGTCCCTTCCTCTAGGTCAGGTACCTGTTTTAAACTTTGTTCTAGAATCTAGAATGATTCACAACAATACCATACTGTTCACAATTGTAATGCCAGCTTCCTTAAAGATTCTATTCCAGGGCTAAGTGTATGAGCTGTGACGCTAATTTTTGCATTCTTACCAGTCATATGTAAAGAGTTGCTGAACATCTGATATCCTTCTTTTAGCTATGAAAATGCATTGAAATATCTGCTGAATTATCCAAATCCCAAAATTACACTTGGACAAAATTTTGGCAAGGGAAAGGTTAAAGATTCAGAGAAATCCAAATCCAAATCCGTTTTTACTTCATTCACTTTCCAGGATGAATCTGGCATCTCTCATCACAAGAACAAACTAGATCTTGTCAAAATCTAAGTCTACTTTGGATGTAACCAAAGGGAAAAGGATTATGAGAATGCTGGCTCAGCTCAGGAGAAATCTTCATGAATTTGTCTCTTTCTAATACAAGCACAAGTTGTACCTCAGGAATGTTTGTCTGGCTTTCTGAAAACAGCAAGGAATTTGCTGTTACCTCAGGCAGGGAGTTTCATCTGGTTTACATAATATTCAGGAGTGTCCTAATGAATAATACTCTTGAGTAGCTACTGCAGCAATTCCTGTGTCTTTGAAATATCATGGCTTAGCTCCATGTAGGATGCAGACTTGTAAACTGGTGAGAAATTGCTGAGGGTAGAAATATATCTAGCATCTAAATGATTTTATTTCCTCAAAGTGTGTCATGTTTTTCTAGGTGAGACAACAAAAAACACAAGTATTTTTACACCAGTATTTTCCATAACACTCTTCCTTGAGAAATGAGAAGAGCTTATTGTAATCAGAATAGTCTAGTAAGTTTTTATTTACTGTTGGCCATACTGTGCCTAATTTTCTTCTTTTCTAACCAGCCTTCAATGTGATACTGTAACTAGCAAAGTGCAGAGTTCCCTGAGTTTCACCCAGAACATGTGCTGAAAAGTCAAATTGTCTTGTTAAAATTTGCCTTAAAAGATAATCTCAAAATGCTCTAGGACTGAGAAGACATTATATTCAAAGAAGAATTCAAACAAGAATACATCACTTTTACATTTCCTGTATTTGTGTAATATATTTTATACTCCAAAATAGACAGGGCCAGGGCTAACATCTTTATTGGGACAGTGCTGTGGGATTCTCATTGAGAGTCACTGTAGGAGCCTCTGGGAGAACAGGATTGGAACAGCACACAGTAAAAACCAGAGGTCTTGTGATGCTGCCATTAAATATTATATCACAACATGCCTTCAATTCTTGTACAATCTGAAATTCTGTGGTGTCCCTGCCAGTTTATTCTTTGATCCATGAATTTTAGAATCTTACTTGTAATCTTGGAAAGAAGTGAGGAATTTTGGTGGAGGATCAGTTTTATCATGCTGATCTTATTCTCATAAACAATGAGGAGAACAAATGAAAGACAGAGCTCTAGGTATAATATGTAATGACAACAGTATTCTAACAGCAAAGGCTTCAGGTGTGATGAATCACAGGCATGATATCATAAAGGCAGTATCTGTTGCAGAATCTGAAGTTTCAGCAACACATCACATGTAAATAGTGCTTATCTTAGCATGCAAGGTAACAATCTAAGTTTTGTTGTCTAGTCATTATCAGACTGTTAAGTTTTCTAATATCTAAATTTTTTTCCAAGATCCTAGGAAAGGATAGTTTTAGGATATTTTGAGGATTTAGGATAATTTGAGGATTAAAGATTTACATTTTATGGGGTTTTATTTTTTGGTTCATTTGGGGGCTTTGCATGTACAGAATGGGTACAGGACTGCAGATAATTCTGGAGGAAGCAGATAAGTAGGCAGTTGAAGATGTCACCATTGACAGTCAAGATGGAAACTGCTGGAGTTTTAGGATCACATCTGCAGAACAGAAGAGAGGAGCTAACTCCTGAAAAAGTAAGTACATGTTTGAAGAACAAGAGAGATAAGGAAGGAGAGCCAATGAAGAAATAAAGAACTGGCAATAAGCCAATTGCAGATCAATTTTAAAGGACTCTTTATGACAAAAAGCTGAAAGATCTGAGATAGAAGGAAATTATCATTCTGTAGTCTTATAATGTGGGAGGTATACCTTAAAAACAAAATCACATTAATCTTCACACTCCAATACATTTAATAAAGAAAACAAATTTCAAAGTAATACCAAGTATCCTAAAAAAAAAAATAACCTTCTCTTTAATCTTTACAGAATGAATAGACTAATTCTTTTCAGTGATTAACATTTTGGAATCATGTTCTTTCTTTAGCTGAAGAGACAATTATAGTAAAATTAGTAAAATTATAGTCTACTTAAGATGTATTTTCTTCTCGGGTTGGCTTAGAACAAGCCCCTTGGAGAGAATCCATTCTTTCTTAAGCAGGCAGACTCTGAAAAACATTCTGCTGCTTCTCCTCTGTGTGTCTAACTGGCTTTTTCATTGAAATGTGATTTCCTTCTGCAAAGCAAAGCAGATGGAAAAAGAATGCTATTCTTCCATAGGGCTCTCTGTAGTGAATAACTCTTCTTAAATCCTTTATGAATGTCCAAGCTTTTGTGGCAAACATTCACAGACTTTTGTACAACATTTCTTGCATCCTTATCAACCACTTGAGTTCAAATGTGCTGCTGGCTTTTCTATATATTCCTAGTATGTGGCACTCCCAAATTACCAGGATCTTTTTAACTTTGTTTGTGACAACTCCTAATATGTACAAGCAATTCAGAGCTCTCAAGAAGTATGGAAATGACTTGTATTATTCCTAAAGTTACAGTACTTGAGAGTATTAGTATTTATGAGTTGGCCAGAAATTAAGTGGATGCTCTTCTCATGTAGTTCAGTCACTCCTGTGACTCAAAACTATCAGATAAGATAAATATGCTGAGGAAGAAGGTGGAGGGAAATCATACAGTACAAAACCCAGACAGTAGAGGAAGAATTCTTAGAGCATGCAAAAGCAGCCACAGGTAGGAGAAGCCTGATGGTAGGATGTAGTGTCATAGAGCTGCCAGTTGGAGCTGTGGGTAGATGTAGTAGTGAGTGGGGAGGTGAGGCAAGAAGAACCAGCTGGGATAGGAGGGTAGGATGAATGTTACAATGAGCTTTGGCTACCAGATGCAGGGTGGGGAATCTGACATTAAACATGCCTGAGAGTGGGATCCAGGAGAGGCAAACTTCTGATAATGCCTTAATTTACCCTATTCAGTGCTCTAATCAGATGTCTGTAAGAGAAGACAGAGTGAGGAGTTTTAACATTTTCAGTTTTATAGGTGATTACAGCTTATTTCCAAAGGTTAGAGACAACACAGTAATTGAACATGTTGGTGCTGTCTTTGCACTAATGACTGGAGCAGATGGCAGAAGTGCTATGTTAGAGAGAGAGGAGAAAAAGGAAAGAACTGGTAGCTTCTGTGAAACAACAGACATGTTATGTTCCTTGCATCTGATCCTATGCCAGTCACATTTCATTGTGAATACTTTTGCCAAAAAATGGTTCCATTTTGTAACTTGAATTTTCATGTAAATGTGCTGGTTTCAGCAATTGCCAGAAAAGTTGTCTCACGTTAAAAATACAATTTCTGGTCAAATCTGGGGGAAAATTTGCCTGAAAACAGCTCAGTAGGAATGAGGAAAAGTAAAAAATTTAGATATTAGGAGTTGGTATTTAACTCCTGGCCTGAGTCAACCAGGGTGGAAAGAGAAGCTTGACTTTATCTTAAATGAATGCAATTACTTACTCAAGAGTCTAATTTCCCTGTTTTCTGATGGGAAACTTCAGCAGTCTCAGGTTTGCCTATGCAGCTTGGAAATATTTCTTTCATCATTTCCTGCTTTTGAATACTTTTTAGAATTAATCTTCATTTCCACTGAAAATGAGTGGGACAAAAGGACATGAAAAACCTACTCCTATTCAGAAGATGGGAGTTAGCCTCCTAGTTTTTGAAAAAAGTATCTTGCAGTGATCTGCATCCAAAAATAATTTCATTCATAAGTTATATGGTCTATTCTCACTCTTAGTAAGTACCAGATAGTTCTAGCTCTAGAATTTCCTGAACTGTCTGACTTTGTCTGATTCCCATGAGGTTCTAGACATCTTTGTAGATTTAGATAAGGATCAGATAAACATCCATATTTTCATATGCTTAGTCAAACCTCTTGCTGAGGTTTATTCTTTTCTTTTGTAATTGTACCTTGAAATCTCCATTTCATGATTTGACTTACAAGTACCTGCTGAAAAATCTTTTACATTCTCATCTGTGCATTAGACTCTTGGGAAAAAATACATGATGATCCTAAGTGAATCTGACACCAAATGCTCATGGTGCAGATCACGTTCTTCATCACTGTTAGACTCTTATGTTCCCGTATTTTCTTCTCCTCCTCACTTTAGTAATGGAACTACAACATTTTTAGAATACATACCCTGGGGAAGAGAGGTTGCATTTTGGGCAGTTGAGACTGTAAAAAGTGAATCTGCAAAGCAAATGTTTCTAAGAAGCTCTGGAAGAGTTTGTGGATATGTCGGGGATCTCTGTGCTTTGTTATCAAGTGCAAGCCGTAACATTTACATCACAACCTTTACCTAACCCTTTATCATAAACAGTATTTTCTTCTGTCTCTCCAAGTTCTAGTCTGTGTTCTGTCTATACCTGTATGGCCTCCACCCAGAGAACTGATTTTTTCTTAGGTTTCTGGGAGAATATTTTAAATCACATTTACTAGATGTGTTTTGATGTTTCCCTACTGTACAGTTACCATGATCTCTTCTAATCATTAACCATGAATTCATGAAGCAAATAAAACTGCTAGAGCCAGATGATGTCATGAGGATTAAAGGGGAAAAAATAATCACAGATTGACCAAAATATGGTTCAGTTACCTGATGAGAAGGAATATATGGCTGGACAGTGCTACAGCTCCTCCTAGCCCTAGCTTAATATTGCTTTTGATTCTGGAAAGTTTATTGTGTTACCTGATCTGAGAAACTGCCAGTACTATAATAAATTCTGCTTTAAACAGAAAGTCCAGTAAAATAGGAGAGGAAGGTACAGTCCTAGGAATGACTTTTTAGTTCTTATAGCCTTGCTCAGAGGTAGGACCAAAAGGCTTCCAAGATAGTCTGATTCCTTCTCAGTTCCTTATCTGGTGAATCAAAGTAAAAAGAGTGGTCAACACATTGCTGAAGTCTGTGGACAAGTCTGATATATCTGGGCTTAATGCTGGAAGTTCTAAGAATGAAACTTGCAAAGCTGGTTGGTTGAAATCCCATTCTCCAGAAATATTGTCATCCACAAGAGGATTATGTGTGAGAGTCTTTCCCTTTTTGGCCACAGCTGTAACAAATAGGAGAATCATAAGATGTATGTGAGGAAAAAAAATAGATTCTGAACACATAAATAAACCCAGCCCTTGACTCTAAGGTCATTTATGTCTTATTTGGTGTGTTCTGAAAGACATTTAAGCTTGAATTCAGATAACTCATTTAGAAATAAGGTTAGAAATAAGAAATATTCTTGTGAAAAAGAAAACAAACTGTAGTATTAAATTGTTGCTCACCCTACCATTTCATATACGGTAATGTGATGCAAAATATCTTCCTCTACAGACTTTATTTATGGACAACTGAGGGTAAAAGGCATCTCAAAGAGTTCATAAGGTTGGGTTTTTAATACAAGCCAAAATATAGGTTTTCCATGCTGTTTCTGAATGAATGCAGAGGAACTTGAAACCTTCCTTCTATGGTAGCAGTAAAATGCCATTTTGTAGTCCAGCCAGAGATGGTAACTGATTTTATTACCTTTCCTACTTTGTGTACTTACCACAGAATATTAATACATTGGCTTCATGGACATACATAAATGTGTGGCAGCAGCATCTTTATGCTCTTTCTAAAGTGTTATTTCAATCTGGGTATGTGCAGTTTATATGTTTCTGGACTTTGTAATCAAACAAATCTCTATTGAGGCTGAGGTTTCTGTTCAAGGACACAGAGGGTAAAAAGACTGTACAAAAATCTTTGACCTGAATTAATTCAGAGAAAAGCAAGTTAGTCTTCTACATAAAGTGAGCATCCATTTTTGCTCTTCTATAGTACTTGGAAAATTATATTCAAATGAGTTCTACCATGCTCTATTTTGCAACTTTCATTGTAGTAATCATAAAATTGCTTCTTTTTGTATTTACCCTGGAAAATCTGGTTTATTAGCACTAGGTTAGTCCCTTAAGCAAGAACCAAAATATTCTTGGTTCTTGTTTCTTTATTTCATGGGAAATTGCAATGGGGAAAGTTTCAGGGGGTATAAGTTTGGTGCATTGTCTCCTTAAATCTTCATAGGCCCTTATAAAACAGTAGCCTAGGACATAGGCACTTTTTGTTGATGCCTTTATCAGTTTGTCATGATTCCACAGTGCATTTGTAATAGTAGGCATGCAAATGAACTTCTTGATTTAATGGAATTAGCCATCAGCTTGAAATTAAGCCAAGCACTTAGTTGTTTTCATGTTGTTTCTAGTAAGAGAATGAGAGATCAGAGTCAGATCTGACTTGCCTGTGTGATGCCATAAAGCTCCACAAATCATTAAGCACCATTATTAAAAGATAACATTAATGATAACAACATCCTCATCTCATTGTAGCAATCATTGTTTTCATGTAATTCTATCTGATGACTAGAGCAGGTTTGCACTGAATGACTTCACAACAAATTCATCATGTGGCAAACCTTCAATTCTAAGAGTGAAAGAAAACAGATTTTTGGACCGTGCTCATTCACATATCTTTACAACAACCTTATTGTAAAATAGAATATGAATACATGAGCAATGTCCTTCATGTCTTAAAAATCATCTAAACTCATTATCAGCTTGTAACAGGAACTTAGCTGTTTGGTTGTTTGTTTTGATTGTAATTTTCAAGGTGTCAAAACTTAAAAATACACAACCTCACAGTGCTTTCACTGTGAGATCACTGTGTCTGCAAAGTGTGCTTTTTTGAACCTTTTTCCTTTAATTGAAGAATTATTTTCTCTAGCTCCTTTTCCTCTCATGTCTATCAAAAATATTATGCCCAAACTCTGAGCCATAAAAAGGTCACAAAAAATCATAAAACATCTATTCTAGCTTTTTTAGTTCTGTCAGTGGAGGGGACATGAAGGATAAAATTCAAAGAAAATTTTTTTTCACTCTTTAGATTGTTAAAATTCAGTTAACCTATTAATATTTAAAAATAAAAGACCATAAAATTATAGTTGAAAATGGAGAAACTTCTAGCTTTCTACGTCACTGAGCTGATAAATTAATGCAGTTTCTCTGTTATGAATTATGCACAAAAAATGCCTTCAACTTATCACAGAATAATAGTAAGCCTTTCAAGAACAGCTTTACAACAATAGGATTTATTTTATCACTTGTCTGGTTTTCATATAAGGTTTCTATCTTTATCATTAGCAAATGCATAAATTCTGAACATGCAAATGAAATGTTCTTACTCTGCTTGCTAAAAAAATGATTATGTGCATCTGAATTTTGTACATTTAGAGTGAGTGTGAGTTATCTACTGAATCACTAAAAAAGATGGAAATGGCTGAAATGTAGTAGGCACTTCAGTATCATCTGTTGCACTCAGCCTTTCACTGAAGTGCAATAGTGCAGTTTAATAAAAATGTTAATAGTAATAAATTTATAAAGCATAAAAAAGAAATACAAGCACATTTTAGCACTACAAGGACAGCTAGAAATGACTAACAGAAAAAAAGGAAGCCACAGCATGCAACATTTTTCTTCTAGGAGTAAAATACTAAGTATTTATTTTCGTTCTTATAGTCTATACTAAGTATTTATTTTCCTTCTTAGAGTCTGAAGGAAGACCAGATCTCACAAATGTCTTTCTATGTCACTGTGAATCACAGACAAAACAAGTTACTCAAACAACAGTACAGAAAGGAAGGGATTTGGTTTTCATACTTGAATTTCCAGACAAGCAGATTCAAAAGTCAGGTGCCCTATACACTGGCTTATTGAATATGTTCAAGTCTTAATGTGTTTTAATGTCAGTGTGCCTTGAACAGTTGGCCCTGTTTATATCCTGGGAGGTGGCAATAGACACTCGCTAATTACCGTGTGCAAGGGGGAAATGATGTGGGGAGAGAGGTGAGTTGGCCTACTTCATCAGTCTTAGATCTACACTATAAGATATTAATATCTCACCTTCCTCTAAATCCCAGGGCAGAACTAAAAAGCCAATTCACTCAAGTTATTCAGCATGCTAGAATAATCAGTGCTCTGAGACATTAAAATTAAAACTCCTCACTTTTGTGTTGTGTATTTTTATGCCTGAATATATGTATAATATATACACATATACAAATCAATGAAGGTTCCCTGCTGCCTTTATCTTTTGATCTTAGGTACCACAAGAACATTATAGAGATTCAGTTAAAAAATCATGCTGTTTCATTTTCTGAAGGCATGAAGTCACTAAATCTCCTAGTTTTAGAATGTGGTGTTGGTTCTGTTCATTGATTGTTGACTCAAGATTTGAGGTGGGAATTGTTCCTCTGTCATTATGATAAAAAACCAAGTGTGAAAACAGGAGGGGTTACAGATTCTTTAAAAGGAGGAAAATAATGAGAATGACTGTCCTGATGCACTGTGGAAAGAGTATAGCAAGAGAGGCAAAGGCTGGAAAGGCAGGAAAAGGACCTGATATGTTTCAGTAATATCTATATTTCTCAGAACAGGAGAAGCAAGTCAGAGGGACTGTTGCAGTACAAAGCAGTGAGAGGTTAGCTGCACACCAGCTCCTTTTTCAACTAGGCAGTGGGTTGGTTCCAGGGCAGCTCTGTAAAATTCTCCTTGCTAGGCCTGCTAGTGACATGCAGGCTGTTTTGTGTTGTCCTCTTCTGTGTTCTGTGGTCATTTGCAACAAGTTCAGGTTTTATCACACGTTATCAGCCCATACAGAATTTTTCTGCTCTGAAAGTGTGATTTGGGAAATAAGTAGATATGGACAGACATGTTAGTGTTATTTTGATTACTATGTTCTCAAAGAATCCTCTTGTCTTTCCTCTGAGTCCTAGGGAACAGGATAGGGAACACTGAGGAATACAGTAATGCATAAAGGTAATTTAGAAGCCCTGTAAGTCTCATTCAACATATGGGAGGCTATAAGAATACCTGTCTGTATTTGCTGCAAACAGTGGATTCAGAACCCAATGCTTTTTAAATGCCATGTGAAGGATTCTCTCTTCACTGTTTTTTTTCTTTTTAAATTCATTTTACATATACTTTACATGAGATTGTGGCTTTGATGAAGTACCAGTGAAGCAGTAACAGCTTTTATGCTTGATTTATTGAACATGGCCAGTTTTCCATAGTCTTATGTTTGTATTTCAAATACTACTGAGTCACTAAACTTCTATTCTGACACTTTATTTTTAGTGGCACACTGACTTTGCAATTCAGTTATTCACCTGTCTCTTATGCACATATGGAAACTAATTCACAATGTAATCAGATTTTTAAAGATATTGTACCTCAGGACTTTAAGCTTATCACACTGTAAATTATGCTTTTTGAACTGGAGCATGTATTTTATTACAATAGGTTTTTATATGACTTTTCCCTTCTTTTTAAATACAGAGTTTTTTGTTTGTGGTCTGTAAATACCACCAGACAAGAGGTCTGTAAAAGGTTACTAAGGAATGGTTTGTTGTCAGTAGGTTTACATGTGATACATAGGGGTCCAGAGCAGTACTGGGAACTTTTCTTGGGCTCTTGAACAGACAAAAGCTAAAATGTCTTTAATTTATTGGTATATCAAGAAAAGACTACTTATTCACTAGTGTGTTCATATCCCTTTTTTTGGTAATTTATCTCTATTTGTAAGTCAGAAAGAAAGGAATCAATTTCACCAAATAAAGGTAAAAATATGGGAAATTTTTATTTAGTCAGCAGAGAGAAAAAAAATCATTGCAGGGTTAAATTTGATCATATGGATAATTTCTAGGGGAGGATAGACAAAATGGAGAAAACAGACCTAGAAAATATGTTTGCTTACATGGGAAAAGGTATTTTTCTTTTAGCTCATTGTATTTTTGATGATTTTCGTAAAACTTCTATAAATGTAAGTTGAAACACATTTCTGTGCAAACATTTTAAAAGAATTAATTTAGCAACTCTTTAGTTAGAAAATCAGTGAATCCAAAAATATTTTATAAACCTTTTTTGATTGCCCTTCAACTTCAGGTTTTTATTTAGACAAACAGTTTGTCCCCCACTAATGTGCTCTTGTTGCTCCTGTGAAACTCAGTTTTAAAAGTGAAAGCAGTGGCAGAGTAATAATCAAGATCATTCCATGGGAATGCCCCATGCTGTCATATGGCATCAAGCTGTTGCACACCTGTACAATTCTTTTCCCTTCAAATCCATTCTGATTCTGTTCTAGGGCATGCTAGCAATAGTACAGTCTAAAACCTGGCATACTCTGTAGAAATCATAGCCAAACATGCTGCCATTCAGCTTCCATGCAAGCCAAGAACCATGGCCAGATTTTCATGTCTTGCCCAACATTTGCCTTTGGGAGCATGATTCCTGTTACTGGAAATAGCTAGACTGTGCACTGCTGCACATGGTGATAGAATTGTTTTGTTTTATATGAGGAGAAATATTTGATACACTTCTAAGCAGAAACTTCATACTTTTGTAGTCTCAGTGGGGTTTATCCTTCACTGGTATAAATTATCACTTCACTGACCTTCTATTCCATCTTTTTCCTTTTTAAGGCCATAGATAATTTTCTGTTGATGAATATTTTTCTAGGCTGCTTTTTCCTCTTGTTTTGCAATTTGTCTTTTTCCCCGGGTAAGCACATGTTGTATATATAACACTACTGATGAGTTACATTCTAGTAACAGTTTTTGTCCTAGATTAAAACTCAAATGGTCTGGGTAGCAACATAAATTTCTGATTATAGATATCAGATGAGAGCCTGTAAGAATGCAGGGTAAAGCTTTTTTACTGTGTAAAACCAGATGCAAAGTTATACTCGATATGCTAAGTCCTTACTTTTCATGGCATGTGAGGAATGTTTCCATGATTTGTCAAATGCATATGGGGTGATTTGGAGAAAGGCCATCTGCCCTGTGGTACAACACAAATAAAGACTGCTGTTGGACTCAACAACACACATAACTAAAGAATCTGACCCTCCTGAGATCCACTTGGAAATGTGATAAAATTTATATAAAATAAAATGCAATAAAATTGGGTTGTTTTGCTGACATTCATCACTGCAGCTAGAATGCAGTGAAAGGAGGAGCAAAAATGAGATCAAGATAACTTTAGAATGGAAAAGAAAGAAAGAAAACATGTTTTTATTTTGCTAGGTTCTCTCTGTGTGTTGCATGTTGTCAGAATGTTCACTGTACTTGTTTATGGGGTGGTTCAGACCCCTTACATGTAACCATAGATTGTGGATGTAAGGAGGTCACCCCCTCTCCCTTCAGTCACTGCACTTTAAACTCTTACTGTCTGATTTTTAGCAGTTTTCCACAGCTCCTTTTCAATCTCTCTATAATCTATTATGCCTCTCAAAGACCTCTCTTTTCTTGGAGTTGAATGGACACTCTTGGTCTACAACACTGTTAGACATCATATATCAGCACTACTAGTTAAGAAGAATGAAAAGTAGATTCTTTCATTGGAGACAGGTTCATATCCACCCAGTCTGTCCGAGTGAGAACACAATAACTGATTGCCAATAAACTATTCTTTATTTAATGATGGTAAATTATCAGTTGTGTTTTTCTTGTAACTAGAAAGATTTGATGCCATATCTGCCTCTGTCATTGTTAGTTCTGACTGTCTGGATTGATTTTGTCTCTGTTTCTTTATGAGGCTTCTGGAAATGAATTATTAGTGAGCCCTTTGCTCATTTCCCAAGGTCTTCCAGTGTGTCAGCTTCAAGTCTTAAATGTGTTTTGGATATCCATCTGTTTGGTCTCAGACAAAATCAGTTAAAGCAACTGAAAAACATTTTCAATTTTCATTTTAGAAATAAGATTCATTCTCCTTCAAGGCTTGGAGGAATAGGACATGTATGAAAATATAGCAAAATGAAGATCAAAGCATACCAAAGGGTGAGCAAGTGGTGTGCCTAGAAGGCATTTTCTCAGACAAAAGGATACATTGCTGTGACCACAAACAGCTGAATTGTCTGCATCTGTGTTAAACTCTCTGGACTATTTAGTTTCTTAGGAAGTGATCACATGACAGGTCAAAATAAGACAAATTACTTCCTATAGACTTCTAGTCACAGAGATGTAGCTAATGTTGTGCTAAGGTTAATGTGGTTACAATCTCATCTCTCTACTCCAGATAGTGTGATTCAGTTCTATTTTAGAAAGTATAGGTTAGGTGTCCACATTCCCTCTGGTCAGCCTCTGGAGGAGCACTTGGAGAAATGACAATTTGGCTCATTGACTGAATGCTGGGGAGGTCATTAGAAAATGTGGGTTGTGGGAAAGTAGCAGAGAATTTTTAATATAGCCTTATTGATATCAAACCTTGAGAGAGGGAGAGGTGTTTTTCATGTCCAAAATGCTTCCAGCCACAAAATATGGAAGGGAGAAGGCAAGCCTCTAGAGTCAGTAGCTGCCACCTGTCTCTATAGGCAGGCTGCTGGCAAGATCACCTTGGCTGTGGAAATGGTGTTCATTTCAAATGCTGTTCAGCCTTCCTTGTAAGAGTCAGGTAATATTGCTATGTATTAATAGGTTACAGTTTTGGGAAGTAGAGTACAATTCAGAGCTTGCTTTGGGTCTGATATAAAAATAGACAAATAGTGGCAATTGGTTTATTTTGTAGTTAAAAAGTATGTTAAATTTATGGAAAATATGGCATTACTTTATGGTTTTTTTATATGGGGCACTCAATTTGACAGTCTATTTCTCTGAAGGGACTGGTTTTATTTTGGTTTGGGTTTAGGCCATCAGAAATGTGTACTGTGTGATACTGACTGCAAAATATTTCAGAGTTTATCAGTGGTTTAGTTGAGTCTGTAAATAATTATGATGGAAGATGGATGGCAGGTTTTTAGATCTTTATCAGTTCAATCATTTGAATGTCTTTCTCAGATTTGCCAAATGAATTGGATGTTACTGGTTTGATACTAAACTTATGTAATTTCTAGTTCAGTCTATAGACTTAGTGAACTCATGGCCTGAGCATCAGCAGAAAGACAAAGGTCTTGAGTGAAGCCTGCTGAAAGTGACAAAGCCAGCCCTGGGCTCTGAAAATGAGAAATGGAGTTCATGGGTGTCACTTATTCCTCCCTACAAACCTGTGAGCTTTCAGATATTCATGGTCTGTGTTGTACTTAGCCTTAGATTTTTTTTGACAGGAAAAAAATCAGAAAATGACTGCATAGTTCAGTTGTTAGGATTTGGTCTACTGAAGGAAATGTCTCCTGACATTACTTACAGGAAAATATAATGGCTACAAACAAGGGTTACAGAGAGGTCACAGTTTTGCAAGACTATAAAATATAAAGTGCTCCACTAGTATATTGGAAGCTGAGGTTTGTCATCTCTGTCAGGGATCTGGCAAGTAAGCTGATATTTTAGTCACAGTCTCACTTGTTCTCTGGCTTTACCCAGAACCTTCTCCTTGACAAAAATGATATAAGCACTCCCATAAAAGCTGGTAGGATTTCCAAAACACTCTCACAAAAACGGATGTTCTTGCAGCTTGCATACCCAGCTGGTGCCCTCATTCCCTCATTATGTGCTTTTCATAGGAAAAAATATAACAATCAGAATTCATGTCAAGTATCATACCATCAGAGATTTTTGTCTAGTTGCAGTGGTGATAACTATAATCCTCTAAATAATGATACCAAATATCAGGCATTTTCATTATTGCTGGCTGCAGCTTTACAGGGAGGGTGTCCTGACATGCTGTCACTGCTGTCATGCTGTTGACTGAAACCCATATGTTGTGATATACTTGAGTTCTGGGATGCTTACTGAGATAAGCACTAGACTTCAGATTTACCCTGTTTTCTTCAACCCTGTGTGAGGCCCTGATCTGCTGCATGCCACAGTACATATTCTGAGGCAAAAGCTTGCTGAACCATTTTAAGTTCCTTAGCATAAAAAGCATACAGCTGTTCCTAGTCCTACATCTGTGCTATCACATCAAAGTAAAGGCATTCCTGAATACCATGCTTTCTGTGCTGTGTTTCAGGACAAAATGGTTTCAAAAATATTTTGAGATTGTTTTCTTTCTTTGACAGTGATGTAATATGTATGCCAGTAACAGATCAGAGAGAGGGTGGAGGGCTGTTCTTTAAATAGTGGTAAAAAGATTTTTTCAATAATTCTTAAAATTGTTTTAAAAACCACTTAGTAAATTCCTTTTTCCAAACCCCTGACTGACCTCCCAAGTGTATATATATAGAAAAGATGGTCTAGCTGACCTACACATATTGCACTGTTGTACTTACAGCAGTATCTAGTAAAAGAGCAAATAATTACAGAACACTGGTATCTGGCACCCTTTCTGTACTTCTAATAAAAGAGGGATAGAGATCATTCCCTGACATACATACCATTTGGCCCTGTGTTTCTTCCAGGCCTCAGTAACCTGAGACAACATTATCTTTGTGTGTGCATTTGGCTGGAGGGGGGCATTTTAAAGTGTCAGTAGCATGAAATGATGTGCAGACTGTGTGAAACTCAGAATATGTGTTGTATGCTGTGGGATGTGGCATGAAGGCATATGGGGATGTTTAAGGTATTAAATCCTACTGGAATACTGCTGGAGGATCATGCAGGGGGAAAGGAGCCCAAACTTGTTCTTTCCTCTTCTATACTGATGCTCTCTATTCTGCCCTCGTAAGGCCCCATCTGGAGTACTGTGTACAGTTCTGGGCTCCTCAGCATAAAAAAGATGTGGACCTCTTGGAGCAGGTCCAGAGGAGGGCCACAAAGATGATCAAAGGACTGGAGCACCTCCCCTACGAGGACAGGCTGAAGGAATTGGGGTTGTTCAGCCTGGAGAAGAGAAGGCTTAGAGGTGACCTTATAGCGGCCTTTCAGTACCTGAAAGGGGATTATAGGGCAGAAGGAGAGAGACTTTTCTCCTGGTCTGATTGCAACAGGACATGGGGGAATGGCTACAAGCTGAAGGAGGAGAAATTTAGGCTGGAGATTAGAAGGAGGTTCTTTACCCAAAGGGTGGTGAGGCACTGGAACAGGTTGCCCAGAGAGGTTGTGGAGGCCCCATCCCTGGCAGTGTTTAAGGCCAGGCTGGATGTGGCCCTGGATGACCTGGTCTAGTGCATGTGGTGTCCCTGCCCATGGCAGGGGGGTTGGAACTAGATGATCTTTAGGGTCCCTTCCAAACTCAGCCATTCTATGATTCTATGCTGGCAACTGTCTTTAGCTTATGCAGTCCCAGCTGTGCCTGGACATTGTTCAGAGGGAAAGCTTATTGAGACATACCACTGTGATGCAGGAAAACAGGCTACTAAGGGAGCTCTTGGCATTGAGAGGACTCTGATGATCCAAATTTCCCCCCTGGCCTTTTGTTTTATGTACTGACTTAGATGTATTATGAGGGATCAGTTTTCTTCTATAGTGAAATGCAATGATACATCAAGATAAAACCTGCTATTTTAACTGTGGATATGATACTCTGCCTGCTCAGTTGGAATACCTAGCATCATAAGGTGGCCGTGCAGAAGTGTTCAAGGGAGCCCTTTCTCTGGGTGTCATCTTAGCCTAGGAGGAGTTACTTTTGTAGTAGTTGGGTATCTTTTCACAACACTGCACTGTACCACATGAGAACTATAAAATGCCCATTAAAAAGGAAAAGAAGTCTTTCCCCCTGTCTCTCTTGCTTTCTTTACATGTGTTTCTCTAATGTTTCTTTCCAAGGTCTAGTTTCTCCCCCAGTGGATTTCTCCTCAGACTGTGTCCATGCCATCCTGCCAGTAGCTGTTCTTACTTAGGCTAATCCAGCAAAGACACCATAATTCCCACACTATAATTACAACTGTGGTGTCTCTGACTGATAGATTAAACACTGACCTTTTAATATGAGACTGGGCCCAAAGATTCTCAACTGTGAAGAGTGCATTGTGACATTTTAGAAGGTAAATGTCAAACATCAGAAGTAATGGAACATACACAGAACTGTTACAGAAGACAGTAAAAGATTTAAGGCCTCATTAATTTATCAAAAATAAGTAGCACCTCAGTGATAGCTATGAGGTGCCTAAGCTACTTGAATTCCTGCAAAGTAGAAGAAGAACTGGAAAATTAATCTAGTACTAATCCAGTGATAATACCAAAGCTTTTCTATGGGAAGCCAAGTGTAATGCTATCGTTCTTGTACTGTGCATCTTTCACATTGTGTATGGAGGATCTAAGAAGTCTTTCACTGTATTAAAACATGATGATCTATGAAAACAAGAATACAGCAGAGCCCCATAGTGTTATAGTTTTGAATGTGGTTATTCCTGAAAGAACTTAAGGTTTATTAATCAAAAATGATTACAAAATTATCAACTAGGCTTATAGATTCTCTTTCTTTTTTTTATGCAATAGATGGCAAAAAGCTAACAGTTAAATAAATTATCAGTAGCATAATAAGGTAGTCTGTGTGGACTTACTCTGTTTTCTTTTAAAGGACATTCTCTACACATTTCAAAATAACATAGGAGATGAATCACAGATGCAGATAATCCTGTGATTTTACATTTAAGTTCAAACCAATAGCATTCTTCCTTTGGTGTCTACAGAGTTACACCCGTCAGCTGGCTGGACTCAGCAGCTCAGGATACTCTACTGTTTCTTAACTCTTTTACATATTTAGATGATTTGAAGCTTTCCACAGTGCCAGATTATTCCATCTAAGTGAAATGAGATGATGTCTCACCATTATGATTATGGAGATAATATTTAGAATCACTCTTCTATCCTTTTGTTTTCAACAAGCTTCTAATACCATTAGTTTAGAAATGTTATATTTTCGAGGCTTATATGAATACAGGACCTGTTCTCTAATTGTTTTGATCTTCATAGAATCACAGAATGGTTTGGGTTGCAAGAGAACTTAAAGATCATGTAGTTCCAACCCCCCATGCCATGGGCAGGAATGCCACCACTAGATGAGGTTGCCCAGGGCCACATCCAACCTGATCTTGAACACTGTCTTGATAACTTGAAAGTGATCTGACTCCTTATCCATTATAAATCTCCATTTAAGACACACTTTCTAAAAGTTACTTTCTCTTTGTAAGTTGGTCCAGGTAGAATATTGATAAACTAGATTACATTAGTTTTCCTTTAATAGGACTTTATGTGCTGTGGTGCCTTGTAAACCAATATATTAAATCTAGAGGAAATCAGGTTCCTTGGGCAGCACCAGAAGTCAGAGGCCTGTTTCTCAGGGTTAATAGTTCAAAAAGCTTTCAAAATGAAGTTCAGCAGCATAAACACAAAATGGCTATCAGGCTACAGCACACATAAAACACAAGAATATTGATTCCTCAGGCTTTAATCCTAGGTGGGCCAGAAAAGCAATTTATTTTTATGTCTTTTTTTTTTTTTTGTTCCAAATAAAGTGTTCTATCAATAGTGTTTTGCTAAGACTGTAGGAATAAATCTTTCCTCTGAGGAAACTTAATAAGATTAGAATTTGGACCACATAATCTTACACAATTCTTTTTCTTTAAAAGCCTATTTGTGTTAACTAGTTCTAATTGAATGACTTTAGGGTGCTCAAAAGCCTGAATCAGGCCAATGTGTTAAGTGGGATGGATTTCCTAAGTAACAAATTTAATGATCAGCTTTGAAAGATAGGCTAAGAGGTAATCAATAAACCCCTAGGGATATATGTTCAAGCCTAATAGATTTGACCAAAACAGATTTTCCTAGTATTTATAGTTTATTGTCAGTGGAAGGTTAAGAAAACATATTGTCTAACTGAAGGAAACAAAGAACTCATGTAGTTTTATTTATCAAGCTATTAATCTTTTTAACATTTTTATCAGGCATTCCACTGTGTGGTTTTAAAACATTGAGAGAGCTACTTAATCTTACTGAGGTTGGACTGATATACCTGGGCATGTGGTCAGGCTGGTGTACTCAGGAAAAAATCTTGTAAGGTCTTTCTCATGATGGTGGCAATAGGCATTTCTTAATGATTTTGTGTATTCTTTCAACTACACACTCTTGAAAAAAATGCATGAGATCTTTAGGAGGGTTAATTACTTTTATCCCTTTGAAAGACAGACATTGAACTCTGAAGTGTGTCTGGGCACACTTGCCAACAGAGTACCCTAGGCTCAATCACAGTTCTATATATATTTTCTATAAAAATTTTCATTCAATGAATTGTCCCATAAATGCCATAATGCCAGGTTGGACAGATGGCTTCTGAGCCACAGAGGAATCCCATAGGATGGTCACACTGGGACTGAAAAGGATGCCAGCAATCATGACTGGACTTGCTGTTTACTTGCTGTATGTTTAAGAACAGAGAACCGCTGTTTAAGCACACGACTTAGAATGATAGTGTGATTTTTCCCTGCATCCTCTGCTCTGCTTTTATAGCCTTGGGCTTAAGATACAACATTGCCAGATCTGGTCTTGGGAAAGGAAAAGAGAAAAACATAACTCATTTTGAAAAAAAGTCCCAGTCTCATTGGTGCAGTAGAATAGGTTTCATTTCCTAGTAAATATTTTCAAAGTCACCATAAGCAGAAATTGTACAAGAAGTAAACTCTGTGATTCTGTGTAAGTTTGTAAACATCTTGACTAGTTCAATGGTTTAGCTAAAGTGCTCATGAGTAATATTTTGTATTCACCCAAATAAGGTTTTTAATGTTTACTAGGAACTGCACAGATGAGGTTTGATGCCATATGGCTTATCTCCTGTGTCAGTGACAAGGGAAAAAAATGTATTTAACAGCTGAACATTATCATTCCCTTTTTTCCTCTTAGAATGTGTAAAACTCCAGAGACCCTATGACAGCTTGAGCTGTGTCCCTTGATACAGGTTAGGTCTAGTCTTCCTTGGTGAGGTCTATGGGTTTTTACAGAGAGTGGGAAACTGAGACCTTTCTTATGTCAGAATCCAAAGCAATGATGGAGAAGACTTTAGGCTGTGCTAGAATTTAAGATAAGATGTCTATTAAAGACAAGACCTTCATGCTTTTCTTTAAATGTAGTTTTTGTATTATGATCTTCATTACTATTTATTGCTTTACAATTACTTTGACTTATTGTCCTGTTACTGATGAATTGGTTCCCTTTTTTTTCAGACTTAGACTAGCCAGCTCTTCAAAAGTTGCAAAATTTCAAAGAATTTCTTAAAAGGAATCTTCTACTGTTTTGGCAGTCATGGCTTTCTTGGCATTTCTGACTAATATTTCTCAACTTACTTCATCCTGCTTTGTTTATAACAAAAGAGATCTTGAGAGGTAATACCCTGCTGCAGCTTTGTTTAAACTTGTTCCACGTTCCCTTCTGAATGTTGGTCTGTTTTGTCTTGACTAAACCAGGATAATGGATCATAGTACACTGACTTTGGTGAATGATTCTTATTCCCTGCCCCTCTCCAAAGATTTTTCCACTTGGCTGTCACAGAGGCTAGAGATAAAATAATAGTTTGGATTAAAGCTTTGCACTGAGCACTTTTTTCACTTGTTCTTACCATAAGCAAATGGAAGATGCTACAGAAAACCTGTAGAACCTCCACTTCCAACTGTTATTAAAGTACCATAGAGAATGTGTGTCACTACTTCTGTGTATCTAAAAGACAAAGCTAATATGGCATTGAGTGAGTGTTCACCCAGAGCTCTTCTCATTCTAAATGTGTTTAGTATGATGGACATCTTCTTTCCAAGTCAGCTATTCAGTTAGGACTTGGGTTTTGTCACATTTGATTCCTGTGCACCATCAGACAAATATATTCCATCTGAAAGGAGGCCAGAAGTGCTATGGGCAGACATGAAAAGAAAAATTTAATTCTTGTGAAATCCTTTGTTCATTTTGCCATATTACTTCACAACAGCTATTGCTTTGGGCTCAGTATCTTCTAGTACAAGTTTAAACTGGCAGTAGAATATATAAGCTAAATTCAGAGGAGAAATAGTCCTGCCATGTGCAGACAGCACCTATATGATTGCTTGTTATAATCCTGGGCTGTGTTCTGCCTCTTAGATGACTTCCAGAGAAATTTTATGTTCTACCAGTCTTTGTGGTCATGTCACCCTCTGATGGTCAGGTTTCCAGAGGAACCTAAATGCTGCATTGAATTAAGTGTTAAAAAAATGTTTTCTAGCATCACTTCCATACAAGTATGTGTGAACTATCTAATATTCATGGCTGCTGTCTGCAGCATGTCAAGTTATGTGGGGAGTGCCAGAACAGTTAATAGCAGTTGATACAGAATGGTCTCTAGAGGAGAATACTACTAAAAATATTTACAGATCTTTGAAGTGCCGGCCTAAGGCGATAGCATATTGAAGTGTGTGACTGAAGATAACACACACAGGGGAGAGGCCAAAGTGCCACACTGTATCAAGAAACTGAGCCTTACCAGCTGAAATATCACACAGCACCAATGTTACATCCCAGCTTCACCTTTACTCTCTGGAGTACAGCATGCCATGCAGCCACCTAGCAGTCTGACCAGGTATGTGGGATGACAAAGAAGGAGAAAGGTCCAGCGACTTATTTGCTGATGGGGCTATGGGAAATAGGAGTTGGGATTCTGGAGTGTAAATCCCATAATCTGTGTGGGAGATTTCACAAAATGGGCTTGCTACATCAGAGTCACAAAGCAGCTTGCCCCCCATCCAGTTGCCCTCATGTCATGTTGGATTATGATGATGGTTGGTGAATACTAGATACTGTATAGTCAGCACTCATGCAGTACAAGTAGATAAATGACCACCTTTTTCGTGTTTCCTGCACGTTGTGTGTGTGTATCTTTGGGAAATATCCACAGAGAAATCTCTCTCAAACTAGTGTAGATACTCTCTATCAATTTTTCATCTGTATAGTGGTCTCCTACAGCCATGGGCTTGGTCCTAACTGAGGCTCAGAGGAGAGTTACTACTTTAAAAATCTTCTTCCATAAAGAAGTCCCTATCTTTTGAAATGCTGAGATCAGTGGCCTTCTAGATTTAGGGCATTTGCTGAAAATAGTGGCTTGATCCTTAATGAGATTGAACAAGAGTGCCCCAGCTGAGGGTGTTTGCCCAGAAGGAAGGCCCACTGAACTGAGCATTGTCAGGATCAGGCCTTAGATAATTGCCAGTAGCCTGAAGGTTTGTGTCACTTTTTGATATTGTTATACCTTTCTTGCTGATTTCCTTAACCTTATTACTCCCCTCTTGTAGAATCACCAAAAGTGCAGTTTGGCTCATTGAGTTAGAAAGCATAATGGGGACTAATGATAGAAAGGGCTTTTTTTCTTCTGTGAAAAAAAGAACAAGCAGCTGGAAAGTAGGTAAATGCTGAGAAGCACTGCTGGCCCTCACATCACTTCAGCTGTCACAGCTGTATGATCCACTCATGAAAAATCCAAATGCTCTCTCTTTCCACTGTTGCTCTCTGGAATAAGAGAAGGATACTTGAGATAGTGTTAAAATGACTACTGTGCCTTTAAAGCTTTTGTTATGCTGAAAGCTGATGAGTGTTTGCAATTTTGAAGTGCTTTTTGAGTGTCTAACCAGTGAAACAGAGATTTTTAATTCTATATTTAGAAGGCAAAGCCTGCCCAAGCAGTTCAATTCTTTTTACAGCTTTCCTGAAATGGTTGCACTCTGTGACAGGGTGGGGTAGGCAGCAGGAAGAAATTGGGAATTTTGCTGTTACAGATTAACCTGTTGTGTAGTCTGCTTGCACTTTACTGCAGAGTTAATTCTCTAAGGTCTAATAAAATAAGGAGTGGGGTTTTTTGGTATTTAATTTAGTTTTTGTCATAATTTCTTTAGGATGAATTCTAAACATTTTTTCAGAAGGCTGTGGCTTTAAGCACCCTTAATCTCAATGGATGGTACTGAGCACTGGTGCCACTTGGTAATACTGGCCACAAGAGAGAAGTGTGGTGAGGGAATTATATCTAGCTGGGTAATTTTCACATACTTACAGCTCCTGGAGAGGCCACTATTACTGCTTTCTGGTTCCTTTCAAGAAGGCCAACTATTAAGGAGCATTACAGCAAAGACCTCAGTGTCAGAAATCACTGAATATAAAAATCATCAGCAATGCTTCAGTGGGTCCTCTTGGTTGCCTTATGCCAGAACACTTGTGGTGTCACAGCTTGATCAGGAAAATTATTGCAAAATATGATTTTTTTTCCCCCCAACTAAGCTAGAATTTTCAGCACTAAAAACTATTCACTACCACTGTGTCTATTCACTTCTGCTATGTGAATCAACTGTGCTGCAAGACCTGGCTTTAAGCTTGCTACTGTAGGCTGGAGATGCCTCAGCAAAGGAGCTAATGTAAGCTGCAGAACCTGTTTGAGAAGCAGACTCAGTACTTGGGGAGACAGGAGCAGCATAAAATGAAGTTATGTCAGCTGCACTGTAAAAATGAGCAAAACATAAAGATGGATCCAGGTAGTTTGATGTCCATCACAGCCAGTGGCTGAAAGGTGGTTTCTAGGATTAACTATAGGAGGACATAAAGCAGTAAGGCATTGGTGGGGTTTTTTTGTTTTGCTTTGTTTTCCAAGCTAAAGAGCTCTACTGTGGTTGCTTATTTCTCCTTCTGATGTCATTTCATGCCTTTGACAAGTGTCATTGCCTTCTGTGAATATTTTTGAGATGGTGCTCTTATACCACAGCTTTTATACTGTGGCACAATGTGGGGGTTTTTTTTGTTGTTATATGTTCTTTTCCTAATTACTTCTTTTGTTTGATTTGGTTTTGTGTCCATTATTGATCATTTGGCTGCCAGGTCCTAGGCTGAGTTTGAAGAAACTGTGTTACTGTGACTGTTTGGATACAGCACTACCAGTCTCCTGTGTTGCTGATTTCTTTATGTAGAATAGTTACAATTCACCACTTTAATCTCTGCTTAGTCCAAAACATTCTAATTTGTATTAGTAGGCAAGGCAAACATGTTTTTTTATTTCCAAGGCTAATGTGAACTGTCCCTATCTTCATGAAGTGACTAATGCCAGGGACTAAGTCAGGACTTAGTGTGAGTCTACAGGAACACCTAAACTACAGGCCTTTAGAAATGGAAGAGAGTAGATTCCCAACTGACAGGGTGAGTTATATTGGAAGAGGACAATTCTCTCCACAGACCTTTTTTGTGTATTATTTGTAAATCTTGCAAAATGCTTCTTGATGCTGCTTTGCAGCAGAACACAGTATCTTTGTGACTCTAGGCACTGGCTTTTTTTGAAAGAATTCTCTATTTAAAATTTTAATCAATGTATGGATGTTTTGAATTGCAAATAGCCTAAGATGCAGATTTCAAGCACTACTTAGGCCTTAAAATGCAGTTGAATTATGCTGTTGATGTTTAGTAGCATAGTTTGAAGCAGTAAAACTCCATGTTGTTGCTAGGTTTTATAGTGTCAGAAGATTTTCTAGTATTTTCTATATATTTGATTTCTTATATTTACTTGTATTCTTACTGTCTTTGTAAAACCAGGATTATTACTAGATCTCCACAACCTGGGAGCAGATAGCAGCATTTTTGAAGGTAAATAAAATACACTTCCATAGCCTCACCAATTATTACTAACTACATGACTGTGCAAAAACCTATTTCTGAACCCTTCTTGCTAAAAAGCTCTTCAAATTCAAATGGAGATAGCTGCTGTGCTGTGGGTGCCTTTACACTGACTTAGTAGATGTGGTATTTTCTCACACTGGGTCTCTGTTCTTAATATTTTTTTATCACTTCCCCTATTTTCCTTTTCTTTTGCATTAAAACCATGCTATTCTAGGTATAACAGCATACAGTTGGCTTATTCCACAGCAGACACCCTGCTAATAGATCATATCTAGCAAGATTGGTTCACTGACATTGGCTGGAGGTTTGAAAGGAAAAGCCTTGCACAGATTGCTTGCTTTGTAGAAAAAGAGCTGTTTTCTTCTCTGGAACAAAGACAAGGCTGAATGTCCAGATCTTAGGGTTCTGACTTAAAGGAGGGAGATCTTAAGAGATTGTTTTTAGCACTCTGCTCTTGTGCTATCTTTAATATTTTGATGAACAGGGTTGATTAACCAAGGGAACAGGTGGGCTAAGTGCATTTCCTGATGGTTTTCTTATTGTTTGGATAGCCTGACCTATTTCTTTCATCCTTTTTACTGCAGTTAAGCTTAACTAATTGGATGACAGTATGGGTCACCAGCAATGCGTAGAAGCTTTTAAGATTTTTTCATTGCTTGTACTTGGTCCATCATAGTATTTGAGGGAGGGGTGATGGCTGGCTCTTCTATCTGTCTTTAAAGATGCAGAGAGGGAGTAACATAATGCAGAGATATGCTTTTCTGTAAAGAAAAAGCTGTGTAAGGATTTGAGTTGTGAAATTGCAGATAGCTCTTAACATCCAAAGAAATACTTTGCTAGCACTACAAATTGCAAAAGAAGTGTAATATCTTTCTCTGTTTCCCTCATGAGAAGTGTGATATTGAAGTGATCCCTCAGTATTGCAAGCCTTCAGTTAGTCTTTAGATAGAACAAAGTGAGTCAGACTCAAACAAGTTATATTTGGATCAAAGAGATTTGATTTCTCAACCAGAGGCCCTTAGCTTTTAACTCAACACTGTAATTTTGAATCAGCATTTGCAGTGATTGCTACAAATATTGCTTTATAGTTTAGTCTTCTAAAAGACTTGTCAGGAAACAATTACCAAAGGTCAGCTGCAGACTTGGCATAATTGAATGGAGTGGAGGAGAAGGGGTGAAGGCATGATTTGATAGTGTGTTCAGGATATACCTACTGGAGTAGGCACAGTGGTTGTGATCATATTTTTTATTAGTAAAAACATAAGGAAACTTAACTGAAAATCCACAGGTTCGTTTCTTTTCCTGACATAATGGAGGATCTCCTGCTTTCCACTAATCACTCACTACCAGGCTGAATGGGTGTGCCAGAGTAGTTGCACTGAAGAGTTAAGGATTCACTTAGCCAGAAAGATGTCAGACCATCTGCAGTGCTTGCTGCCGACTGCCTCAGCAGGGTGACTGGTTTGCATCCTGTTCCGAGGTGCCGTTTGCTGCAGGCTATCCAGGGCATCAGCTGAAAGATATGGTTGATATTGTGCTTCCAGGAGAAAAAAAAATACCCTTAAGTGCCCTCAGCCACAGCTCCTAAGTTCCTCTGTGAAGCTGTGCCAAAATGCAAATATCACTTTGTGAACTAGAGACTGAGGGCTTGGAAAATAGGGTATGATGGACATAGTAACCAGACAACTGAATAGGTTATAGGAGCTACCCGTGAGAGACCACAAACATGAAACAATAGAGTATTATTAGACTTTTTAGGGTTGCTAAACTCTAGAATATTTGGAGTGGGTTATGTTTTCTTTCCTTGCATGCTTTTACTTGGAAAACTTATTGTTTCCTGATGGTAGTCTAATTATATCTTGTGAGGAGTAAAAACAGAAAACACACATTGTGTGGGGAAGATTAATTGCATGAAAGATTAACGAAGTTCATTATAAATGAGACATATAGCTTGGCAGGAATTTCTTGGATTAGGCAGTGAAATGTTCTCACCATCACTCTTAATTGTAGGATTTTCACTGTTTGTGGAAATATGGTGTATGTTAGATTGTAAATTTTCCTCAGAGAAGCCTTGAAAACATTTTGATTATGCTCTACCAGCTAGTCTTATATCCATGTATTAATAGACCATCAATTTCAATATAGATCTAAATCTTAGCATGAAGCTATGTACTTAATTCAGTTTTCTGCATAGGCTAAAACTCAACAGAGATTAAGTTTCCTTTGGTCATGTGGACAAGTTTCAGGGAAGTACATGTGGCTGTATAGTTATGCTTTGAAGTTTTGTAAGCCATATTGGAAATGAATATGAGGTAGCATGGCAGCAGTGAAATTTTGAAGGATGTATTATTAGATGAAGTATGAGAGAAGGAAATATAAAGATTCACAGTAATGTAAACATGCAAACTTTGTATGGAAATTAAGACAAATGCAGTTGTTTTCCACTTGCTTGTTCATTTATAAACTTAACTGGCTTAGGGTTACAAATTTAATTTGTTAGTATTTTTCATAATGTCTCTACTTCTTAGAACACACAAAACTACTTCTAGTGAAAAATAAATGTTGAGTCATTTACTAAACAGTGAAGTTAGAACTTTTTATGGTGCTCAGGTGTGCAAGACACTGTAACTGTTCACAAGTGGTGTTTTGCCTATATGAATATGCTTCTGGATATTGGAGTGAAGTCCAGATTCTGTTTACTAATCTTATTATTTGAATAATCAGAAAATAATAAATATATGAGTTTTCCATAGATGTTACTATCAATATCCTTGTCTACTTTTCTTCTAATTTTTATTATATTGCTACAAAACCCACTTGATGAGAATGGGCATTGACAGTAAACCTTTTTTTTTTTGCAAAGTATTAGGGAACAATTTTCTAAGATCTGTGAAAGGTAAGGAAATATATTTTCATGTAAGCAATTGCTGTACCACTATTTATTCTTGTAATTCCACCTATCTCAAAAAAAAAGAGTTCTGAAAACTCCCCTGAGCTGCCACACAGCTCCCAATCTGCTGTACACACTTCCAGTCACCAATGGTTTTACTTATACATGTGCTCAGCTCCTCTGTTCAGACATAACTGAATCTCATTAGATGCCAAAGCCTTGTCCTCAAGAGGTCTGAATGGCTGCATGAATTTACAGAGCAGCCTCTCCCACTGCAGGATTAGACATTAGTTCCCTCGAAGAAGTAGATAAAGAACCTTTTATATCACTGCAAAGAGCTTTCTAGCCTCAGAAAGAAGCCCCTTGAAGTCATATTAAATATGATTGGAAGCCTTTGCAAGACTTCTCTTTGAGACTTCTGGAAAACTTCAGCACTGTTTTCTATAACTCTGGATTCAGTGAGTCTTAAGAGAAAGACCTCTACCAACCTCTTCAGACAGTGGCAGTTTGTGCAGCATGTGTAGGAACAGTTGCAGCTACCTAGGGAATTTCAGTTCGAGCAAAGATTCATGCAGGTATTTTAATTGCTTGGACTTATGAGTTGGAACAATTTACATAGCAACAGTTGGCCAAGTTTCCATGTTCTGCCTTGTCATAATCTGCATAGCTCACTGAGTTTCTTCTGAACTCCCATAATCTGCAGTATGACATAGTAAAGTAACCCATAATTCATGTTGTGTATGGCCCATAAACACAAACTTTTTTTCAAGCACTTGACTAATCCTATCATTGTGCAGCAAAGCAGTCAAGTGCATGTTCATCTGCATGAGGTTAGTGGGAGTTGAGAATAGAATTAAAATGTGTACCTTAGTGCTGTGCTGAAGCAGTATTCAGCTGTTTCTGTGTAGTCTTTTCTGAGGCATACACCCTCTATTCCATTTTGATAATTCCTTTTTGTTGATAAACTTGTGTAATTATTGCCAGTTGAAATTTTTATAGCTCCAAAATATGTTGGTTAAAAAAGCAAAAATGTAGTAGTTGGCATTGGATTCATAATGAGTAGGGGGCAGATGGAAGGGGGAAAAATATTACTTGAATAAACACAAAGGAATCCTTGTATTTATATTGTCAGCTTTAGCTAATTCATGTATGAAAACTTTCTAGAGGTTTCATGTAGCACTTTAAAGCCTCTTAAAGTTAGAGTTTCTTAACCTCTTTATTTATTAATAAGATATTTACCTCCTTTTTTAACATATATCTGTGATTTTGTTTTGATTTCTTTTGTTTTGACTTTTACCCACATTGATAGCATAATATATGTTGTACATGGAAACTGAAAGCAGTTTGGACACAACATTAGCATTTCTGTATGACTAATGGATTTCAACATCAGATACTGAAATATCTTATAAAATACTACAATATATGTCTGTAAAGACTATAATGAGAAAACAGAGCTCTCACAATAGAGTTAAAGTAATAATTAAGCTAGATTCTGATACTTTCTCTAGTGTAAACTGGATCATTTAACAAACAGTGACATAACTGACAATTTGGGAGTAGCCCTGTATTGCTGAGGATTTGTACATTTATGAACATTCATTTAACGTCAGGTCCATCTCCACACATCTGTCCTAACCAAATTGTTTTTCACATTCTTGACTTTGTCATCACAGAATATTAGGAGCTGGAAGGGACCTAGAAAGATCATCTAGTCCAACCCCCCTGCCACAGCAGGATTCCCTGGACCAGGTCACACAGAAGCACATCCAGACAGGTTTTGAATCTCTCCATAGAAGGAGACTCCCCAGCCTCTCTGGGCAGTCTGTGCCAGTACTCTGGCTCCTGAACTGGGAAAACATTTTTTCTTGTATTCATGCTTCAGCTTACAGCCATTGCCCCTTGTCTTGTCACTGGGCTCCACTGAGAGGAGCCTGATCCCTTCCCCCTGCCACTCACCATTCACATATTTAAAAGCATAAATGAGGTCACCCCTTAGTCTCCTCTTCTCCAAGCTAAAGAGCCCCAGCTCCCTCAGCCTTTCCTCAGAAGGAAGAGGTTCCAGCCCCTTCAGCATCCCTGTGGCTCTGTGCTGGACTCTTTCAAGCAGTTCACCATCTTTCTTAGACTGAGGGGCCCAGAACTGGACACAATATTCCGGATGCAGTCTCACCAGGGTAGAGTAAAAGGGGAGAAGAACCTCTCTTGACCTACTAACCACAGCCCTTCTAATACACCGCAGAATCCCATTGGCCCTCCTGACCACAAGAGCACACTGCTGGCTCATGGTCATTCTTCCCTCCACCAGGACCCCCAGATCCCTTTCCCTTTCACTGCTCTCCAACATTTAAGTCCCCAACCTTTGTTTAAATCTTCATTTATGTCTTTGCACATTGAAAATTTGTTCCCATTCTCATTTTATCACATATAAATTGGAGAAGGATTAGTAGGAGAGAAAACAGAGTGTAGGAAGCCAATAGCACAGTTTTAGGTCATTTACTCTTCCCAATCTCATAGCACAAAAGAAAAAGCTTAAAGTAGTTTTCCAAAGTTTTGCCTCAGTGGCAAAAGAATTGCAAGGGTCATTCAGCAAAAAGACTGAGTATTGGTGTGACAAAGGAAATTTCAATGTTCTCCTTATGTTATGAAAACAAGAATTGTCACTTAGGAGATGAAAGGAAATACAGCCAAACAATTTAGCACTCTGTTGTCATTATGTAAAGGATAGTAATGCCAAGGATTTCTGGCAGGTTCTGTGTACAGTACTTGTAAGGAAGATTGCTGCAGCCAGTGCATCCATAGGAAACAAGTACAATGGAAGTGGGTGAGAAAGAAGAATGGAGAAAGAGGTTAGAAAAAGCAGAAATCACAACAAGTTTTTTTGCTTAAGTAGTTGATAGATATGTAATTCTTTTTAGAAGGATAGTTTTTTAAAGAGATCTATATAACTAGTAGTTCTAGTGTTCCTATTGCTTTTCTCCAGCTGCCACCATCTTCAGAGATCCTGCATGGTAAAAGAAATCAAAATCCTCTCAAACAAGTAATGTGGAGGAAATGACTTCCTGAAATCTAAGAAATTTCTCATTTGTTAAAGGGAAGCTATATTGTAACAATTACACAGCATAAAGAAAATCTGTGCTTCTGATGCTTGCTGTATTTTATCTGAGCTTTTATGATCACTAAATAAATGTAAGAGAAGCTTTTTTTATGCCACATTAGTTACACAGTAGAAAGTATTACAATAGAACTGCTAGTCTGTTTCCCAGGTGACAACTCTTCACATTGGTTAGAGAAGAAAGCAGTGATGTCTCTGTAGTAAAATTAGCAGAGCTGAAAGTATTTCAGTAAATGTTACTGAAATAAGTTACCACAAAATGATAGATAGTTAGTAGACTTGGAAAATGCCATCCTCAGCATAGCAAGTGAGTTATCTGAAATCAAGTACAGGAAGGATTCTTCTGGGAACATCCTTGTCCTGAAAAGATCAGGACAAAAAAGATATATAAATGATACAAGTTAACATCATGAGAAAAAACAAATGCATCAAAACTCTGACAGCAGTCTAGTACTGGAAAAGAAGAGAAATTTAGGAAAGTGAAGTTGGTGTTACTAAGAGTTTAAATTTGTAAAGCTATGGTTTTAAAAACAGTAGGCCACAGACATAACAGACATGGAAATTATGATTACAATACTCAGAAATTCTTGTGGGTTTTATTAGTTATTATTAGATGTGCTGCATCTGTAGCACTAACTGATCCTAAATAAGGTCAGAGCATGGAAGAGCACAGCAGTTCTCTGGTTATGGCAACACCACATGCCAACACTAAGAGTGGAAAAGAAGAAAAATCCTTCAATATTTCTACTGTTTTTTAAATGGACAAAAGCTAAGTGGAGTGATAAATTTTCCAAAAGATTATAGCACTGCATGTTTAGTATTCTTAGATCTTTTTGTTCTGCTCTAAATCAGGTAAGGGGAAATAACATCAGCATAATCTTCATATACACTGCACCAAGTATGCACATGATACTCTTTTCAACTGTTTAGATTGTGTACAGCATGTGGAGAAAAAAATTATGAACAACAAAATAAATATGCAATGAGTTCATGTGGTCGAACCAATAAACAAGACTATTGCACCATGCAATCAAATTTATTATGTACATATACAAAGATCTTGGCAAATTAAGTGCTAAGTAAGTAAACTATTAGAAACTATTTGGGGCTGGCTTGCACTAATTTTTTATTTTGTGTTTGTGTGTGAAACATTTTTTCTAAAATTGTATAAATCACTTCTAGGGTGACCTGCTGTGCTGCCCAACCAGCTAAGTGGTTTCTGTTACTACATCAAACAGTGTAATGACATTTAGAGAGGAAGGATCTGTGTGGCACTGCTACTTTACTCCCTCCTGGAGCCTCACAAAATGTCATTTGTGTCATGCTGAGTGCTGTTTGTTTTAGCATAAGAGATATTTACAGGTTTGACTCCTAAAGTACTTTGAGACAGCCTACTAAAAAAGCACAAATGAAAAATAAATAGAAGAATTGCATGATTTTAGTGGAGTATCACCAATTCCCAGCAGCTGCTGAACTGCCCTGTCTGTGTTTTGTAAGACTATGGAAGGCTGTCTCAGACTACAAGATGTTTATCTATGGCTTAGTGTGTGGCAATAAGTTAAATCAGATCTAAAGTAGTGATTCTTACTGAAAGGGCTCTCAGCCATATACTGTTGCTGCTCTCCCTGCATTGGTTCAAGGTATTGTCTGTAGTTGGGTTAAATAGTAACTCTTCAGCAGCGAAGCATGATTTAGTTTGCAGTGGGATCAATGAGCGTATTCAGCTTCCTGGGTGGCTGTGAAATACTTTCTGCCCAGCAGTTCACACCCTATGCTTGCAGCTTCCTAAATACTGTGGTATAACTTCACATCAACAGCTAGCAAAGGCAGGGACGGAGAGGTGCTTTACTTCTTTGCTTTGGTCTGGATTTGTTTTGTTTTCTTTTTATTGCCTTATCTTCACTAAGACTACTTTTTTTTTCATGTGTTGCACAATGTAACCCATGATGATTTCAACTGGGAAGGAATTAACTGGAAGAGCTGATAGATTTGGTCATTTTTTTGGTTTAGTTGACAGTATTCTTGCATCCAAAAAATAATGCAGTTGCAACACTATGCAGTCAGTAAGCCTCTGCACCTCAGAAGGTACATTTTTCCTCCTTTATAAGGCATATTGAATGTAACAAAATACTTCCTCTCTTTTTATTATTCTATACAACTAAGAATGAAAATCCTGCAGAAGAGTTCATGGCCTTTCATGAACCTCTTATAGAAATAAATTAATAGAGAATGAAATTCACCATCCATCATCTGTTCATGGCAATTTTAAGTATAGAAAATTGTGTTAGTATCTCATTGAGATTACTGTTTTTACCAATCTGGTTTATCCTCAAAGCTAGCTGATCATTTCAAAGTGAATTTGGGGTGTTGCACATCTGTACCTTTCTAGAGCAACTCAGAAAAGCTGTATTACCAATACTACTTCTTGATGGTGAAGTGTTGCTTAGCTCCATGTGGAGGTGAAAACATTTAACTCAAACCATTGCAACAAATATAACAACTTACAACAGTGCTTGTGGTAAATGTGATATGCACATTGATGCACTGGAAAGAACAGGAAGACAAATCTGATGGTTGTAGAAGAGTGAATGTGAAGAGGCAGAAGGAATTACTTTAAACGTTTTGGTGCAATTCCTATGTACTTTTAAAGCTCCATGCATGGCACATCATGACTCTCCTGTCTTCCAGCTATTCTCATCTCTAAGTTATGGTCAGCTTGAGGCAGGATTTCATTACCCCATGATAATGTTATTCCTAATTGTATTTTGGGAAAATATGCCTATATTTAAGACTTTTTTTCATTATTTATACTAAAAGGAGAAATAACTCCACCTCTGAATCATTTCTTTCCTCTATATTCACTGGCTTTTTGACAGCATACCATAGTAAGCTACACAAGTGGAGTGACAGAACTTCTCTGGTTTACAAAAGTGAGTTGTAATTCACTGCAAACCTTTAAGAACTGCTCACATCCATGGTGTCACCTCATTGATATACAGTGTGATTTGCTCATGAAAGTGTAATCATATGCAGCCATGTTCTGTTGCAAAATACACAGAGCACAGTTTTGGTGGTGGTTAGTGATACCTGGCTGTTGTTTTCCTACTGGAAGAGTATTAATATTGGCAGAGTGATGTCATAGCAGCCATCATTTTACACTCTCACAGCTAGCAATCTTAGGAAGGATTCAGTGAGAGAAGCATTAAAAGTTGTTTTATGTTTACTGGAGAATAATAGATTTTTAAACTGACTTCATAACATACTTTTAACTGACTATTCTCTAAATAATAGATGAAAGATAAATTCCTGTCTCTTCAGTCTTTAATTTATTCCTACTTAACATAACTTGTGTACTTGCATTTACTATATGTAACTAGTATTGTAAAAAGAAGATTGGTTATAATGAACATTTTCTGTTTCTTTTAAAACATACTTTGCTTTGATTGCTTCAAATGGAAATGATGCTTAAGTACAATGTGGGAAGGAAAAAAAGACTCTATACAAGCTTACCCCAAATCCTTCTTCCTACTCATGATCACAAGAGTCTTTGAAATACTTACAACATTTGAATTACTAGACTCCAATTTGACTTATTTATATGACTATATATCTGAGCACAAACAAAACACATTTTTTCACCTGGGTTATGGCACATCCCTTATTCTCAAAAATCAGACTGTTTTGTGGCTGCATGGACACAAAATTTTATGCCTCTGGAGACATGTGGGCAATCTGAATGCTGGGATAACAGTGTGCCTTGATTTGGGAGATTCTTTAACTGCTGCTGGTGGTTGTGGGAAGGGATTTCCAACTACAATGGCCTTGATCTATCATCACAGAGAAAAAAAAAGGTATCACTGAGTATAAAATGCCTCTGAAAACTGCATTATTTTCAGTGAGTGTGAAAATCTGTCCCTGTAAAATCCATCACATTACTGACAAACCTGAACATTAGACCACCCCTATAACAAGTAATGAAAGGCAAGATTCTCCATCAGTAAGTATAAAGCAAGTAAATTAGGATTTTATTCTCAGCCATACTCTGTAGTGACCTGCCTTTTCAAGTAACCTTGTGATATCTTGATGTTCACACCTCTCTCTTGTCTTTCAGAGTGTTCAGAGATGCACCTTTGATATTCTGTTTGTTATCTCCACTAATCAGTGGATTGATTTTTTGTCTCCTTCACAATTCTTCATCTCAGAAATAGCAATTTCAACAACTATGCTGATATTTAACTTTGCTTCCACCATAAGAATCAATGCACACAAATAAACCTGAGTGGGATGTGAAAGTTACATATTTTACACAACATGTGCTGCACAAATGTATGTGTTTATCATTTCCTACAATTGCATTATGCCTACTATAAAAGGCTGATGAAGTCTCCTGCATAACCCACTGGATATTCTGTATTTAATATACTTCTTGGGAGCAGAGACCACTGAGAAACAAAGAGGTCTGGCCACAGATTTTTCTCATCTGAATTTTTCCTAATTAGCTCTTCCAAGACACTTACTTTTTCTTGCTAAAACAGCATATTGAGGCAGCTGAACTCACTCATTACTTGTGAATGTTTGTAAGATCAGCAACCAAAGGTACAGCAAATTCCCATCTTTTATTTCTATTTACTGAAAGTGAATAGGGATCCAAATGAATTGCTCACATTTTGAGAATCAAAAAATGTCCCATAATGTATCTGCAGTTCTTAAATGAAAGGAAATATATTGTGCATGTAATATTTTTCAATGGCTAGCAGTTACCTAAGAAGATAAACTTTATTTCTGTGAAGGTTCCTGAGTAATCTTAGATTCAGCCCTAATAGAGTTGTACTGATTTTTGCAGTGTTCAGTTTTTGAGTCACAAAGCATGACTCAGAAGGTAAGGTGGATGTGTACATTTTGCTAAAATACAGGAATTCAACAGGCAGCAGAGACAGAAGGGCTTGCAATATGAAAGGCAATTGTCTGCATTTTAGGGTAGTCTGGCCTCCAGCATATGTACAGGTTTAAGCAGAGTGGTTACTGGTGTTGCCTGGCTATGCAATTACTCTAACAAGGCAGTTGTGCTTGTACTGAGAATAAAGTCATAAGTGTCCTACTGAAAGGAAGTGCAAAAATGCAGGCTTAATAATTAAAATGTACAAGGATTATATACACCCCTAACAAAAGTGCTCACACCCCAAAAGATTTTGTGTAATAAATATTTGCTGACATAATCTATAGCATGATATTCTCTGTGGCAAGTAGAGCAAAATGGTGCAGTTAATCATACTTGTCTTGACCAGTAAGTCCCTGGGTTGAGACAGAAGAAACAATCAATTAAATGAACATTATAATTTTGTGTGATCTTGTATGGAAGTAGTCATATCACAAATGAACCTTGAAGGTATAAGTACCAATTTTTGTAAGACTGGATTGTTTTTGCAGCATGTAAAGTTATGTTCACGTTTTTGCTATAAACTTCAGTTTGGAAGGGCTTGTAAATCTGGTACAATAGTATCCTTATTTGAGGAGGAAAAGCTGGGATAACAGTGCTTGTATTCATTAAATTTTTGTATTTCAGCTAACTGAAAAGGCTTTTTTCTCTAAAGGTGTCTGCTTAATTAGATAATCACACAATAAAATTTAATGGTTGCTCTAGTTCTATCAGAGGATTAGTGTGCTGGAAGTTGAAGCTGTTCTTTGAAATCTGGACATGATTTCTGCAGTTTAGAGGAGTGGCAAATAGACAAGTCATAAAGGAGATTTGTGCAGTGCTGCTTCCTGTACTGTCTCTTGGATGAATATATTTGTTCCTTGTTTTTTGCTGAGAAGGAGTTTGGCAAGACAGGCTGGCAGTCCAATACCTTTTGGTCCAGACTGGCAGTTTTTGGATACTGTACACAGCTGCATTTTTTTGATGACAGTAGAAACCCAAGAAGTTTTCGTTCAGAAGAGGTATAATGAGATGGATGATACCTCTTTCTGCTCTCTGGGTGCAAACAGCAGCTCATATTGTACTGTCCTAAGGTGTGTGCTCTCCCTTTGCTCTAAAGAGTACTGAGCACATGGAGTTGTGTGCTAGTCTGACCTCCTTTCCCTCCTGCTCTGAGATAACATTGACTAGACTGGCAAATTACATAGTAGTCACTGTTGCACTAAGCATGAATAATTCAAGATGGATTGAATTTTAAACTGCTGAGAGTATACTTGGAAGATAGAGGAGCAGAGGTGGGGTGCAAATCAAAGCCAAGGCACCATGGTACCAAACCTGAGGCAAAGGGAATACGAAGGATTTAATTGCTTTTGCCCTGCTGAGTGTGCTGTATATCTTCAGTATATGGGCAAGAGCAGTCAAGGGAAAGCAGATGCAGGCAATATGGAAAAAGGCACAAGTGGTTTGCAGAGCAATCCATGCCTCAGCTTGGGGAGGCAAAATAGTTCCTGTTTCATGACAGATGTCTAGTGTGCTCCCTCAGCATTACTTCTCCCAACTGCTTTCATGAACTGTCCAGTGATTCAGGGCTAAAGGGGGAAGCAAGTGATCTCTTCTTGGCACTGTTGATTTGTAAGTGCCAGATAAAACATTTTCTGTGTTTTCCCATAAATGGAGGCCAAAACCTCACTTTTCTCCCCAACATAGCAAAACCAGAAAGCATCACTGATAATGTATTAGTGTGCAATAGTGTACAGAGTGCTGGGAATTATTAAAATGTGTTTCTTCCATAATATATTGCTAAAACATGTCAGAATAAAATAAAGAAATTAATAATATTCATTTGTCCCCAAAAGAACATGATGGATTCAAAGGCTAAATCCTCACAGAAGCTTTCAAAAAACTTGAAGGCTAGGAGACTTGTAACACTGTTTCTAGTTAATATATTTCAGCTTATCTGAAGTATTGGCTGTGGATTCTGGTTGCCCCACTACATCTTTTACAAGAGAAAATGTAAACAAACCCACTACATTAACACAGAAGGCCAGAGAGATTTTATTTTTCTATAACCCACTACAATTCTTAAGCATTTCAGTAATTTAAAACAGCTAAGTCAGCCTAGATTTGTTTTTCCTTCTACAAATCTTGAACTTCAGAGCTCTCTGCCTTAGAAGGAATAATTTTATTTGTTGTAATAACTTTTATAGCCAGATTTCTAAAGACTGTAATGGACACATTTATAAGAGGATAAATATGTTACTGTCAAAACAGTAACTGCAGTTTTCTGTGTAGCTGCTTAAAGGTATTAATTATGTGGTTGTGAAAAGGAGGTGTAGATTTTTACAAAATACCTGGTACACCTTGATTTGAATATTGACCTTAAATCAATTAACATATTCCCATGTGTATGTATTTTTAGTGCACAATTATAGAATTCTTTTCATATTAGATACTATTGAGTTTATTTTCATGCATTCCAATACTTTGGAACACTGACCTTTCAAATCTTTAGATTTTAAAGAGGCAGTAGACATAAGGACTGTATTATTTAAGAAGTGTAGCCTTTGAGGCATCCCTAGTACAATGATGTTATATTCTTTGAGATCAAAAGGCCAGCAGTTCTGGAGTAAGCACATCCCTTGTGGATTAATTACAATGAAATTACTCATTTGGAACAGTATGCCAGAGCTTTGACACTATCCAAGCTGCAGTAAAAATTTCATGTGAGCTTCCTTTACACTGGAAGAAATGCTGCAGTGGCAAAAGATGTTTTATTTATAGCAATCCTGTATTTTATAGGAGAGGGAAGAGCTACTGTTCATGATTTGAGAGCCAATATTTTCACTGTAGCATGTAGTTAACCTTCAGCTACATTACAGCTTTGATGCTTAAAATAGATGCACCTTATAGGAAGAAGAAAAATGCATCTTAATAGCCCTCAGTTTTGAAAGATCTCTTGGAATCTGGAAATTCCCCTTTTAGATATTATTAGAGACATTTTTAGTTTCAGAAGTGAAAGGGGACATAATATCTGAAAAGGCTGGGCTTTCTGAAACATAATCCAGAGAACAACAGTGTTCTTGAAGATTCCCAAGTCATCCCCAAGCTGATGAAGTTATTAGGAATTGCATGAGACCCAAGTCTACATATAAGCAAGACTGACAGATCTGTTGAGTTTGCATGGAAGCTCCTTGTCTTTATGGCTAGTCTGTGCTCCTGATTTCCAGTGCAGCAGAAATCCATCTTAGCCTGTTTTATATGAAGTTGTTCATGAAACTAAACGAAAGTTTAAGAGAAAAAAGCAGGGCCTGTTCAAATAAAACACTTATTTGTAGAGCTCACAGATTAAGGTGAAATTCTCAAGCAGTGAAGGGGAGCATAGAAGTTATAAAGTGGATAGATGAGAATTAATATGCTTAAAAACAAGAGTTAAAGTACCAGAACAAACTACTCCATTTTTCTGTTTTTAGAGTTGTCTTCTCCCATCTTGACTTGATGTGTGATTTGAAAAGGTTCATTCCTCTGCAGTCTTTTGGACTATACCACTCCCTGAGTTCTTACCCCACTCAGCTAAGGATGACTATCATCAAGGTGGAAAGAGAAACCAGGTAACAAACCTATGTAGACAAATAAGAAAAGATTTGAGGAGCAGCTTCTCAACATATGAGAACTATGCCATCCTTGACATGATCTTGTCTTTATTCTTCTGCTTTTCTTTCTTTCCTTTTTTTTTCCTTCTTTTTTTTAAATGAGGGGAGTGTGTGTTGTTTCCCTCTTTTACCTGCCCTAGGTAGGGACTAGATAATTCAATAATCAAGAGAGCATCTTGTGACTGAGAATGATGCAGAGCAAGGGTCAAAGCAGCCTTGACATTAGTGCAGATCTGTTAGCTCAGGCTACTTGACTGTGTTGTACCATCCCTCCAGCAGTGAGTTCATGCCAGAGACCACACCAGAAAGAGGACCTTCATCATCTTTTATTCTTCTTTTCTTCAATTTAGAATAAGTTTTGTCTTATTTTCCTCAAAGGAATGAAATTGCTTTATAGCAGGCATGCTGGTTAACCTCAAACTCTCTAGAAAGAATAGTATTAACTCTTTAAAGTCTCACATGGGACTTCTTCCTTAGAAGAACTCTACACAGCTAAGGGTAAAGATCTGCAAAAATACAAAAAGGGAAAAAAGAAAATGCTTAATGGGAAGTTGCTTTTTAAAAGGTCTCTGTAGACAGAGCCTCTAGGCCTTATTTAATGTTAATACAAAGGTATTTTCCTCCCTGCATTCTTTGGATCCTTTTGTTCTATCCAGGCTAACACATGACCACCTGAGGTAGATTAGAATTCAGGGGTAGGGATCTGGTGGGGGCAGTGAACCCTTTTGTTAAAATGAATTATTACATTAAAGTGGGTGAAATACATTTGGTTCTCAAGTATCTTGTAGTTTTCACCCTTCAATTGCTTTCAATGAACTGCATGTAAGCCAAAGTGCCTTTTCTGAGAGCTAGGAGCAAAAGATGATTGGAGAGAGACTGTACTAAAGACTGTGTTTGCTGAGAATGGTATTTCTACTGATGAACTTAAAGGCTATCTTAAAGCACGTTTTTACAGTTAGAAAGATTGAGGTGACAAATGTGAGATGACAACACAATATACTAAAGGTGACCCTTAGATAGAAATTAAAGGAAGATCCACAGACTTCACAAGACAAGCAGCATCTGTGCTATATTAACTTGTGCAGTATCAGTACTTGCACTCATAACTAGTGCTGAAGCCTCAGCACTGTATTGCAGCATCTCTCTCCCTAATAATATTCTGATTGGTTGTTCTGGAATATCTGTCAATCTGTAATTTTACTGACAAGAATTTAAAGCTTGAAGGAGGGAGAGATTCACAGAATCACAGAATGTTAGGAGTTGGAGGAGACCTTGAAAGATCCAACCCCCCTTCCAGAGCAGGATTCCCTAGAGCAGGTCACCAGCAATGTTCAGATTTCTTGTACTGTTCATTTAAAAAACAAACATGAACTATGATTATAGAAATTTGGAGGTCTCAGCTAAGTGCTGGGTAGGCCATTAGATTGGATGTTTTTTATATTTGGAAAGGAAAATTTAATTTAATTTTAAGCAGGCTGGAATCTATGTTTAGTTTAAATGATAGTGGGGCAGTTTAGCTAAACTAAATAAACAATCCTAGAATTATAGACAAGTTTCCAGAACTAGAAGCAAATGTAGACAGTCAGTGTGAGACAGAAAATTTAATTCAGATTATAAAGAATTTCAGAAGAGCTGAGATCTTATAATTCCAGTTTAAATACAAGGGAGCTCTAACTTCTTTCCAATCTCAATTATGTCTATCCCACTGATCCTACTTACTTTTATCAGTTTCAATCCCTAAACCACTTCTCTGCCACCAGCTCCTTGTCAGTTAACCATAAGAAATGCAGAGTTTTCCTTACATTCCCTTACATTTGTAAGCATGAAATTTGCTGTATGAGGTATGTTGTCTGTAATGTCAACTTAAGAAGCCTGCAGTCTTAACAGAAATGCTAGCAGACTGACTATGAGTTATGTAGGAAAAAAAAATCTATATAATCATGGAGAGTAAGTTGAGATGAACAAGCTAGATGAACATATTCAACTGTAACTGTATCTCCAAGAAACTCTTATCATCTTCCTCTTGGAAGTAGAATTGTTCTGCAGCTCTATTCAAGATTTCTTTGTGGCTTCTGAGGCAATATTGATGCTTCAATAAACCATCTACTATTGTTTTACTTCAAATGAAAGCAATAAAATCATTCCAGACTTTGGGATCTTCTGATAGTCTAGTAACCCTCTCCTGGATAAATGTACTGCCTAACTATTATTAAAGTCTCTTGGAAAAATGATCTAGTGGAAACAGTATTCTGTAATGGAAATTCAGCTTATTATATCATGATCCATGTGGGAAAACCATCAGTGGGGTTTGCCAACAGAAGTCTCTGGCTAGAGTCAAAATGACATTTGTTTTCTAGATACTAAAACTGAAAAAAACCCCAAACTGTATTCTCCAAAATATGTTTAGCAGTCAAATTAAATCATTCTAAGAAACTCTATGATGCTGTATGATGGCTAACAATTTTGAGGTACTACTCAGTAGTTTAGAACAATAGTTATTTGTACACAGTATTCCTGAGAACAAACACATTATCCACTTGCTTTATTTAAACTGGTCCTAAGCTTGTTTTAAAGCCACAAAAGATCTTATTTTAACCAGTGCTATCCACTCCTCCTTCCCAGGCAACAAGACACATCAGCCTAGGACTTGCTTTTCAGAACCAATGAACATAAACTTATTTCTACATGACTTTGGTAAGTGGGTTCTGACAATTATGCAAAGGGAATTTTAAAGCATTGCTTCCTGGAGAACAAAGCAGAACCATCTCAGAAAGCACTTATGTTGGTGGTGCACATTTGTGGTAGGGTGCTGCAGTATGTGAAAGAAGGAATTGTAAAGATCCAGAAGCAGTAGACTGGCTACCAAAGGAGTTTGTCTAAGCAGAGCCTGCTATGCTACTATGTTAAAAGAAGCTTAAAGTTCTTTGCAGCCTGATCCATTACACAGAATTGCAGCCAGGAAGGCTATTTCTTGTAAGAATTTTTCTTAGATTAAAATTAATTTATGGCAAAGAAGAATAAGCACAAGATGTTCCAACTGGCTGTACCAAAACTGATTTAATGTATCTCAGAATTGTTAGCATAACTTAATCTTCAAATAATTCAGGGGAAAAGGGCAAGGCAAAGAAACAGGATAAGAGAGTTAGTGGGAGATCTGGGTTTAGGATGGATTCAGGGCCTCACGAAGGAGAGTGGAAGCCAATCCCTTTTCTGTCTCTCTCAATTATTAGAATAATTTGTGTTCAGGATTCAGTATCTCCCTCTACTTCCAATATGGCTATCTTCTTTTCCACATAGCTTGCTTTCTTCTCACTCCTTTCACTTTATGTGCAACAACACCCCTCCAACTCTTTCATTTGCTTCTCAATTTGCTCTAAGAGAACGAGGGATAAATTCTGTCTATTTTACTAGAGAGAGGGGAAAAGGTAAAAAAAGAGAGAGAACACTCCATGTTCTCTTACTAACAGGATAAGTACAATTATGGTCAGGTGGTGAGTTGCAGGACAGTTAAAGTAATTTTTTCTACAGAAAAAAACAAAACCTGCCATGCCCTCCTGTCTTCTGCTCTGCCCTGCTAGGTTGACATTTGACATAAATAATGACAGTTTAGGAAGTGACAGATGATTGAGACTTGTAATTTGATGGATGTTCCTGGCTTTTGAGTGAAAGAGAAGCAATACCCCAGGACAACTTGACTCAGCTGCTGCTTCTTTTGACTAACCAGGTGTAGGGTGAAGGTAGGTGAAGACCAGTAGCTGACTTAGGATGGGTACAACCATTTGTTTTAATAGTACTGTCATTCTTGCACGTTAAATGAAATAAATACACTGGCAAATATTTTTCCTAGCATAACTACATGTCCACTAGTGGCTGTATTGTACAGACTTGTCATGGTATCACCTGCACTAAGAGAACTGTGGCAACAGTACAAAGAGTGAAGGTGGAACAAGCATTTTTGCAAAGGATCTGTGTGTGAGGCAATAATCTGTTTAATGCTGCTAGGAAGCTCAGATAACACACTGAAGCCCCAGTCTGCAGCCAGTGTATTTAGCTGTCATTTTTTCTAGTCTCTATTCAGTCCTCTGCAAAAGGAGTTGAATTGCAGTAGAGTCATACTGACACCAGGAGGTTGTCAGCATTTCTAGTCAAAGGTGTGCAAGCAGGAAAGTATTAACATGTATCACAAAAGCTTTTTAAAAGTTCAGTCAGTAAACAAAAAAGGGACAAAAAAGACCTGGAATACCACTTTCACTGCAGATGTTTTATCTGGTGTTCTATTTTCAGGGTAGATATCCTTCTCACCTTCTCAGGATTTTAGCTCAAGACTTTTGAGCTAAGCCTATATAGCATGTAACCATGAGAATGAGGGCTACATCCTTCAAGAGTCACTGTAAGGTGAGAGGTATTAACAGAAAAATTTGTGTAAGAATAAATTCTAAGATCCATTCAAACAAAGGGAAGGTGCATGTCTGAAATTCTATATATTTTGGAGGGGTGGTTCTCCTCACTTCCAAAGCTTTTTTTCTCCCCTGTTAATTAAGGTGTGCTGCAAGTGGCTAACTTTTGCCACCCCTTGTTTCTGTTGTTCTATGTTGCAAAAGCAGGAGACGTCAGCTGAAGCAATTATAAAACTGGAGCTCCACATCCCTACCAACCCTGTTTTGGAAATGAAGATGGCACAGCAGGTCCCTCTGGTGGTATACACTACCCAAAGTCAGATGTATAGTGAACACCTGGAATTTGCAGAGGCAGCTGGTCAGCTATTCAGACCTTTGGGAGACAGAGCCAGCAACTTCCAATCAATAATACAAAATTAGAAAATGAAATGTATAAATTTAGAGATGGAGAGAAACTCATTGGAATTCAGGGGTAAGCCAGCTTTTTACCTGGGGGAATTCTCTTCTGCATATAAATAAAAACTCGAATGTAGGAGTTTATACTTTGGGTTTGAACATAGCCAAAACCTCAGGAAATCATCCTGGATTTCTTTGTTTAGAATCATAAATGTGAGAGTATATGTTTTTTTAATATCATATCTATCTGATTCTGTCCCAATCAATGATGGTCTAGGCAGTAATTCTTAGATCATGTTAGCAGTTAGACTTTGCAGGGTAACTCAAAGAATATAAATTAGTATTACAGCTCTTTACTGTGGGTAGAGGCAACTGGACTTAATGAGAAGTCTGAATATTGTTGAGATGCACCACATTTGACTGTAAGTTGATTAATATGTCATAGAGGGCTCAAAGCATTTTCTCAGTGATGACTTAGTTGTGTCTTTGAACATTTGTTTGTAAAAATATGGCATCTTTTTGAGGGCTGCACACTGCAAAGCATTGCTAGGCATTATAACACCAGAGGTTTTTAATAGGTAAATTGGAATGCATACAGCATTGAATTCAGAAGCCCTGAATGAAGAGCACTTTAGCCAAAATTCAGTAAATACAAGCTCTGCTGCAAACCAGAAGCAAAGCTGTTGTGAGTCATTAGAACAAACAACACCAAGAAAAGTTTGATGATGAGATCTGATTTCTGATATCAGAGTCCTTATTACTAAAACATTTGCCTCCTATGCTGTTATTTTTTAAAAAGAGAAGCTAGGTAGTACAATTTTAAGTTTGTTTTTTTTTTTTCCTGACTTGTAGCCATGTGACTGACATCTAGATATTTGTGCTAAGCAAATATACAGTAAGGGAAAAAAATAAATAAGGCCCAGCCAGTTATCTGTATCAGACAGGTGGAGTGCTCTGTCACCTGGACTTAAATTAGGAAAGACATCTGAATGTCAGCTAGCTTTGTTGGTCCTTGCAGGGAGTAATTATGAGCTATTAGTATCTGTCAAAGACATGGAGGATACAGAAGGGGCAGGCAGTATATGCACTCTGCTATTATTGAAATGACAGTATGATTTTGGAGGGGATACTTACACTGAAGTGCAGACTGTGCAATTATATAGCCCTAATTCCAGCATAGTATTATTTTGGAGCATTTGTGCTTCATTGTGCTTCTTCTGGGACTTAATTGCAATCACTAGCCTGAAACCTTCCACTGTACTGCCACGAGGTGGTGAAGTTGTCTGGCAGTTTGCAAAATCAACGTGCTTTCCTGCATGGGGAGAGGCTTCATCCTCTGAAGGCTGAGTGACACTCACTGGCTCAGCAGGGAAGGGAACCCACAGCCCTGGGGCTGGTTCTCCTAGAAACAGGAGGTCCAGGCTACGAGGGAAGCCAACGTGAGCCAGCCGCGTGTGTGAGCTTAATCTGTGCCAAATGAGACTTTGGCTTCTAGTTATTGCTTCTGCACTTTGTTTTCTGATTCTGATTGATTTTCTGATTGAGAGACTCTAAACTCCTTGCATGCAATTAATAATAATTTCTATTGTAGTAGGAAAGGGAAAAGGAGATTTGAAGTAAGACTTCTTTTCTTTTTCAGTGAAGCCTCTCTTACCTTTAAAACCTGTATTGTAAGTTTCTCATCTATTATTTATCTCATTACAAAACTATGAATAAACAAGTAGAAGAGCTGGATAACTCCACACACAAAATTAAATGATAGGTGATTTTTCTAAGCTGTCTGAACTTCTTAAGTTTTGGAGACAATTAAACTTTAATTACTCCCCCATCCCCAAATTACTCTCTCTCCCCTACCACTGTATCTATCAAAAAGTGGTAAAAAATATAGGGAGAAGAGAACAATTTTGAATTTTCTGTGTTTGGGAGGAGTGGAATGCAGGAAAGGAGAATTTAGGTGCAGAGGGTTAATTGTCATTGTTGTATAGAAAATTTCCATCCATTGGTAGTGTTAGTTTGATGGCTGGACCCGATGATCTTAAAGGTCTTTTCTAGATGATTCTCTAAGTCCCACTGTGCTTTAGACATCAACATTTATTTAAAGTTTCCCATGTATTTAACAAAACAACCATATTTCTTTTCATTTTTAATCAGAAGGAGTACACAAACTACACTTTCTGATAAAACAAGCCTTGGGAAAACATAGCAGTGTTTAAGAGGAAAAAGTGAGAATTCAGCTTCAGGTTTGCTTTTAGGGGAGCTAGAGTGTTATATATATTTGCTAATTGCAGAAGTATTTGCATGACTGGATGAGCACTAGTAGAAAACAGAAAAAACAGATATTTTTACTACCTAGAAGATTAATCTTATAAAGCAAGGTAGGCATGCAAGGAAAGCAACATTATTTAGAGAATAAATAATATTTAAGAATTTCCTTCTACATTATAGTTCATTGTACTTATTTGCTAAACTCAAAAGACAAAATCCTAATTGTAAATTTTAATTTCCTCTCCTGTATTTTGTGAGACTTACTTCACACTGTTTTATATATAAATATGTAGTGCCTTTTCCCTCTCAAATGAAAAACCAAAGCTTGTTTTCAAAAGGCAACCACCATTCTGCCAGAGAACTCTAAAGTGGCATCAAATGTACAAAGTCCTGTGAGAACTGAGAACTGGGGTGGGGGTGGGAATTGTACTGACATTTTTATTTGTTCATCTTGTATTTTACAAATCTGAAAAGAGAACTAAAAACAAACCTTGATGGATATTTAAATTTTTAATTGGCCCAAAACTATACTATCAATAAACATATACATATAAAAATAGAGTAATTTTCAAATAAATAACAAAATATTTTCCCTGCATATATAGAAAACCAACCGAAATGAGCCTACAAAAATCAGAGAAAGAAGCAAGGCCAAATTCAAAGCATGAAAGAGAGAGGGAAGGCATGAGCTGGGAGAAGCAGGGGTGAGTTATATGTAAGAAGAACCCATGCTGCTGCTGATTTTATTTATTTATTTCTCTCTTTTAATTATACATTTTTTCAGTCAAAAACACAGAGACAGAATTTCCCCTGCTACTGCTGTAAACTTGAAGCAGAAATGCAGCAAAGCTCTCCTGGCCTTGGCACTGTGGGAGATGTGATGGATGTCAAACTTTGTTACACAGAAAACTGTCTATCCCTGGCTGAAATTCAACCCAAATGATTTTTACATTTGAGATAAGCTATGGGTAAAAAATCAGGCAAAATACCACAGGATTTCCATGTGTAGGGCATTTCTTCTCAAAAACAACCTTCCCAATTACTATTTCCAGATTTATCTGGGTATAGCTAAATTACCTGGTCTTAAACATATGTGATACTTGTGTGTTATGGTGAAAGGGCACTTACATATCTGACAGATGACTAGTTGTTTGTGTTAGAGAGTCTGTACATTTGTAAGGATAAAGCAGTTCTCCTCAGGTGATAAACCCTGTGGTATATAACTTTCAGGAATACTTTAAAATGTTGAGGACAGGTTGGAAATTGAATGCTTGACTCACAGTTCTGTGCTGAAAGCAAACAAAAAGCCCCTACAGTTCCCAACCCATGTTGATAAATTATTCTTAAAAGCAGAAAACATAGAGAATGTTCCTGTAGGTTTTTAGGTTTTGGGGGGCAAGAGTGTCAAGAGTTAGATCTACTGTACTTAGGTTTATTTTTTGTCTTAAATGACTTAAATGTTTTGGTTTATAGATTTCTTAGGTCTAAAAGGAGGAAATATCCTTTTGCCTGTCTTCCTCTAAGTGAACTGAGGTATATATACAGGATTTGGGCATGGTGGTGCTGGGTTGAGTGTTGGACTTGATGATGTTAGAGGGCTTTTTCAACCTTAATGATTCTAGGATTCTGTGATTTACATCTACAGTGTCTTGAGGATTATGCCTTTGCTCTTATGAGCACTTGCAGCCACTGGGTGGAGAACTTGTCTAACAAACTGTCTCTCGATGACAGTGAAAATCAATCCAACTGTATTTGCTGGCTGGGCAGATTTGTCTAGTACAGGTCATATATTAAGCTCTTTTTTCTTTTTCCAGTGGTCAACGTGGTTCAATTTCCAGCTAGGACATAATTTGCACAATAACCTGAAGTTGAAATTAATACTAAGAAACAGGCTGTACTGAGCTTAAGAAAAATCCATTAAGCTGTCTGCATTAGAGGAAGAAGCTGACCAGTGGAGTTGAAGCACATTTGTTATACTGTAAAAAGAAAGTTTCAGATAAATATCACAGGAACCAGGATGACATTCCAATAAGGTAACTTTAGGTTTAATATTAACTGCAAATAAGAATATTATTATTATGATTTATTTGTAGTACTATCTTGTCTAAAGGACTCAAATGAGATCATAGCTCCAGTGCTAGACACTGTGCACTTGTATCCAGCAGAAGACTCTACCTTCCCAGTGGAGAGTAGTTTTTAAGTAGGTGAAAGTAAGAATTCAGACAATTCTTACTTTGACAAGACCAAAGAGCAAAGCAGAATATTCCAAAATCCCAGAGCTGGTCAATGACAAATCTAAGGATACAATTCAGGTTTCTGATTTTCTGGTCTTGTTACATCAAACCCTCCATGACATCATGGCTCAGTTGTGTCAGTTTGTTAAATGCTGTTTCAAACCAGAGCAGGGACACCAGAATTTGGGATTGTATTAAGTAAAGATTTTTACTGGTGGCAAAATAAGTAGGAAAAGATACCTAAAGAAGGTAGCCTTTCCAGAAATTGTTCAGGAGGGTTTAAAAGAACCCCAAAACCAACAAACCTTTTCCTTTTTGTGGAGAAAGACACATCTTTAGCTAAAACAAAGCACATTTCTGGCTCCATCCTTTCAGTAACAAGGGGAATATACAATGGTATCCAGGGGAAAAATTGTTGCTGCCAGTGAGCTATAAAACATAAGACAGCTCTACTCAGGAAAAAGAAACTACTTTTCTTTCATGGAATCAAACTGCTTTTCCCAGGTGTATTCTACAAAAAAGGTTCAAATTGAAGGGAAATATGTTCATGAGTTTATTGAGTGGAGTGATACAGTATCTGATAAAATATGTAGGCTTTTGTAGAACAGGGCAGATCCCTGAGGTTCTAGTAGACCCTGCTAAGAACTAGATTTACTTTTTAAATATGAGTGACACGATAGCTCTCTGGATATTACTTATAATGATCTCCTTTATATCAAGTCAGAAGAATTCTATCAAGAAAAACTTTGTCACAAAAAATGTATCATATCATTGAATAGATAAAATTATTAATACAGGATCTCTTTATTTATATACTTGTCTTTTATTTAGATGGAAATTATTCTGGGATAGATTGCATCAGCTTTACTCCTGTTAAACAGTAACTACTGCTGCAAATAATCTCAGTGGTAAACAACAGCAAAGTATTATGGAAAAAATTATGAACCAGGGAATATTAGTGGTAAAAAACTTTGAATGGAGTTTCAATAGCTGCAAATTCCATCATTCATTGTAGTTAATATGAACTATCTTTCTGTAGGTGCCTATGCTGTATGTCTTGGTTTCCTTATATTTGCATATGCTTTAAAACCAACATTACCTAAATAGTCATTTACTTGCTAGGCATCTAGCTGGACAAAGATCCTGTTGGTAATGATTCTTCAAACAATGAGTTTGTGTCAGTAGCAAATTGGTTGAATATTCAAACTATCTTTGTGTCTGAACAAACCAACAAAAAAATCCTAATTGGTACAGATCAAATAAAAGTGTCTCTGTTCTTCCTCATTTGCATCAGAAATGAAATTATTTCAGGTTGTGCTAACCATGATATTTGTATTAGGATATCCAAAGAGAAAAGCACAGTTACAGATATATTGTATTACTGGTGAAAATAATGTTGCCCTTTTACCTAATATTCTGGAATAAAAAAAATATATTTTTAGTGCCCAGTTGCCAAGGGTCAGGGCTGGGCCAACCACAAACCCAGAGACAGAGACCTCCTTGTTCCCTCCCAAAAGGAAAGGAAAGGAAACAAGAGAGAGAGACTTGTGGATTGGAAAACTCAAACTACTTCAATGATAAAGATGATGCTAAAAAGAAATATATGCAACTATATACAACTATATACAAATCCCATACTGAACCCAACCCCCTCTTGATGGTAACTATGTCACCATCCCCACTGACACTGCAGCAGAAGGCCTTAGCAGCAGATGGGAGCCAGACTCAGGGACTGAATCAGGAACTTATGGATCAGGATCGAAGGCAGAACAGAGTTCTCCTCAGATGCTGACCATTGAAGAAGAGCAAGAAGAGAAGGGAAAGAAAAAGGAACCGACCCTCAGTTTTATATTGAATGTGACATATATGGGATAGAATACTTAGTTGGTCAGTTTAGGGTCACCTGTCCTGTCTGCTTCTCTCTGTAGGTGCAGCTTTTACTCTGCACCCCTCAATATGAGACACAAGATTTAGCAGTGACCTTGCTTTGCACACCAATTCTTGGTAGTAAATCTCAACACTAAGTCTTATCACCGCTAGAAGCTGGCAGAGTCTGCAAAAACATGCTGTTAGTTTCAAAAAGTGCAGTTACTTAGAGGAGCTTTAGCTGAAAAGTATAATCACTGAACTGAATCAGTTCTGTTCTAACCTAAACCAGGACACCAGTGGCCAGAATACCCATCTGAGCCTTAGGAAAGGTGTGTTCTATTCACTGGCCTGTGAAGAGAAACAGCTCAGGAAAGCTCCTGATATGGCATTTAGAGCTCTGTTGTATTCTGAGTAGATTTAAATTTGGAGTTTCCTCAAGAAACTGGGGTTTGCTAAAAACAGTCAATAGTTGAGGGCTGCCTTGGAGAAACATGATAAATATAAGCCTCTTTCCACTGTCATTCTGATATATCCCTTAGGAGTTTAAGATATGCAGTTACACAGAGGTCTCATCTGCTAAAAGACAGAAAGAGGAGTCATAAAACTTTCATTGCAGAACAGTAAAAGAGAATAGGTCTGGATTGAGCTGTAGATGTGTGACTAAGACCTGTGAGTTACAGTTTTCTACCACATCCTTTTAACAGAACCTCACTGACAGAACAGAAGTTGACTTCCTCAGGTTCTTCTTGCTGGACTGAAGTTAGCATGTCCTGCTTGTCATGCTCATGTTTTAATGTAGCTCTTTTGGTTTTGTACAGTTTAGAGGAAGGACACTGAAGCTTAGGAGGTCACCTGTGCAGACTGCATATCATAAAACACATTGAAACAAGAGCATAGACATTATCCAAAGCACAGAGAAGAGTTTTAAACTCTATGTTCAGGTAGCTATTTTCTGGATGCACAGTGACATTTGTTTTATGTTTCCTGACATAAACTAATAAGGGGTAAGGGGAGGGGCTTTTACTTTTGATTCCCTGAAAGGAATTTTAGAGAATTTACCTTTTTCTGTTGACTATGAGGGTGAATGTCAAGCTTAGTGTTCAAAACTGGACAGTTAAGAAGGCTGCTTGTATTTTTAAGTACACACAGTTGACTTAGGTGCTGAACTAAAGTTAATGGCAAGATGTCTGTGGCCCTTTTGGAATCTATATATCTGTTTTTAGCTCCACTGGAGACAGAGATTCTTTCTAGCTTGTACATTGGGCTGTGCAGAAAAAATGTAACCAACTCCTGTCTTTCTGTGCATGTTCAAAGACACTCCCCCATCCCCTCTCCCTCCCACCCAGTTGTATGGTTGTCATAGTGTAAACATTCTGCTAAATATTTCCTCCACCTGCTTCAAAGAATTAAAGACTCATCTCTTAACAGGAAAAATAAATGTACCAAATGTCACAATGCCTCAGGGGGATCGAAAATGATAAAACAAATGTTGTAACATTCTATTTTTTGATCCAAAGGTAAACAAATGAAATTATGTGTGTACATGTGTATACACATAGATTCACTCACAAAGACTCTTGGTTAAAGGAGAAATTACAGTTCCAACATATTTTCCAAACATTTAAACCTTTCTTATAAAATTATGTTGGGCTGAAAAATGTCTCCTGCTCATTCTCAAGCCAGGGCTCGGAAGTGAATTTTCTTGGAAAGTTTCATAAAAAAAATATGTTCAAGGGTTTTATTTTCACATAATAACTTTGAAATACATTAGTTGACATTTTCCAGATGCACTTTTGTGCTCAGCAGCTCAAAAGAAGCCCTTATTCAGGAGATGGTCTAGATGGAGAGGGGGGAAAAAAAAAGAAAAGGTAGATTTTTGCCTATAAGCCTTCTGATTGATGATCTGAGAAGAATAGTCATTTGGTTCTGATAGAAACAACCCCATTTTCTGAGGCATAAATCTGCTAGTTTTTATTGTCTCCATCTGATAGGGCTAAATTCTGCAAGAAAGTATAGATCAGTATTTTCTAGTGAAGTTAAATATTTATTTTACTTTTTAATACTTTTCTTTGCAGGAAACTAGGTCTAAATTTTGCCTTTCACTGGTGCAATCCATAGGAAGTAGTTCAATGATGAAAAAGGAAAGAAATGCCTCCCTGTTTTCCTTTCAGAGCTTCCAGGAAGTGATCTGTTGAATTACAGATGAAGCAAGAGGCTTGCAGACGGTTCAGGCTCGCAATAATGTCTGTGGATGTCTAAGGAACTCAGATTGATATTTAGAGATTCACTAGTCTCCTAGAGGCCAAAAAAAAATAAGGGCTAGTTCCTAGGAGTCCCTAGAACCATGCGCATAAAAAATATTTATTGCTATAATTTGTCATAGTCAAGCTTCTAGTTTATTATATGCATACGTTGCTATTGTGTTGTTAGCTGTTTAGGGAGAAGCCTGTGTTCTTACTGCTTCCTCAGAGCCTACTTTTACATGCTGTTAGCTAGTCCTGGAATAGTAAGAAATAACCCATAACAAATTGTGTGTGGACACCTCAAGCTAATCACAACATGAAAGAACTGACCAAACATTCGAGTTGGAGGCTTCAGTTCAGTTCTAGCTCTACTATGACTTTGTCAGGCAGCTTAGGATATGCTTGAATTAGCTTTACAAGACTTAATGCAAGCACTTGAACTATCTTGTGTCCTTCCCTCTCCAAAGGGCATGTTAACTTGCACCAGCTTCCATACTGCTGCAGCTACACTGCTACTCATGATACCAATGTGATAGAAAAAGCTAGCTCAGGCAATCCTATGCTCCACTGCAGTCTGCATCCTAGACATGTATTGCCTGCTTCTAAAATAAGGGTAGGAAGAAGAGCAGAGGTTCTGTGAGGATAAATATATGAATGACTATAAGATCCATGGTTATACTGAGCCATAAGCCTGCCTAGACAGAATAGAAGGAGATACAGCCCTGCAGAGTAGGAGTGTACAATATTGTTCATGCAGTGGCCTTCCTTTTGATGCTGCTCCTGGCTAATAGCATTTAAGCTGCTGACATTTGAATCAATAAGTAGTTATCCCTTTTCAGAAGGGAGATCATTCGATAATGGAAATGACAATGAAAGCTAAGGTGGACTCATCTGGCAAAATAAAAACATTCTTGTCAGTGGCATTAGCAGAGATTTCAGAAGTCTTTCCTTACTCTTCAAAGTATCTGCTTCTGCTCTCAAAAGGCAGCTAGCCTTTACCTGGGGGCTCTGCTTAAATGCTGACAGGACTTTTTAGCTGTCAGGTTTGATGATCTTATCTATTCAGAGCAGTTTATTAATCTGTCTATTTTACATCAGGAAGGTAAATAACTTAAAACCTTGTAATACACAGATTTCTCTACCAAAGAGCATGTCTGGACTCTGACACCTGATGTCAAATCCATTTGCTTCAGAATGGAAGAAAGAAAAGGAATATTAAACCACTGAATTAAAAAATGTCCAGTTGAGAGTTCATGTACCACTAGCACCATCTAGTAAGCTCCCACTGAAATCAGTGGAAGTCTCCCTCTGGCTTCATAGAATTTGTATGAATTCCATGTAGATCACATAGGTCTTCCTGAATTTACAGTTTGAGTTAAAGCTAGGTAGGGCTATAGTAATCTCCAAAAAGGGCAGGAAGAGACTAGATATTGCAAACAAGAATGCAAGAAGGCCTGTTTCCACTGAAGCCAGCTAGAAAGGGGAGCAAATAATGTTATGAAGCAAATGAAGATTTCACTCTGAACTTTGGTGGCTACAGTATCAGGTTGCAGAAGCACTTACAGTGCACAGTGTTGTTGGAACAGCATCAGATTTTTAATACAGAATGCTAAAGAGGATGGAAAAACTGAAGTATCTGAATGTTTTAGGGTGCATTACTACATGCACTTCAGCCTATTTGTCACAGGTTTGGCTCATTTTTCTAAAGCTTTAAATACTTAAAAAGTGGCTTTCCTGTGTTGCCCTGATATTCCATTATATTCTGTTCTTTCTTTCTGCCATCTATGATATAGTATAATGACATCACATCCATTAAATCTGTCTGTTGCTTTCAGAAACTTGTTTAAGGTTAACTGAGGCACAGGGGTTCTATTTCATGTATTTGATGCTATTTAAACTGCAGAGCTCTAATTCATAATGCCTTTAAAACAATGAAAGAATAACCAGTAAATGGATCACTGAAGTTGATACAAGGCTTCTATATTCTGTACAATATATGTTATATATGCTTGAAGCACTTTTCATTTCCTGAACTCTTCATGTTGCCAGGGAATACAATCCATACTTTGTTCTCTTAGCATAACTTTGCTGTTTTAGTAAAGGCTGCTGATTTGGCAATAAGTAAATGAAATTTAATAGTGACACCCTTGTTAACTATATGAGAAATAATACCCATGGTACTTCTCATCATTAATCTTTTCTTAAGGAGACGATGAACTAGGGTGACCATTACATATATGTTTATATATATACATACATGCATGCATATATACACATGATCTCAAGAATTATAACAATATGAGAAGACTGATGAAGTGTAATGCTGCCATAAAACTACTGCATATAATTGATTACATTTCTCCACATCTCCATTTATGGATGTAAAATGGACTAGCTAAAAGTTGAAAATTACAACATTGTCCAGCTGAATGTTACAGAGAGAGCAAACTAGCTCTTAAATAACATATTTTAAAACAGGCTACTATGCATACTAAAACTAATCTGAAAATGTCAATTGGAGATCATCTATTTTATAAGCTTCAGACAAGTAATTATACTGTGTAATCCATGAGAATGAGATGGTTCTTTTCCAAGCTGTTGTCTAGGATTTGTTGTACTCAAGTATCAGACATGATACTCTGGATGCATTTCAGATATGATTACATTTTCTCTTGCATGCAAGAGAAAGAGAATCTCCCTGAATACTGAGGTAGTAACTCTTGACAACTGGAGATGCTACGTCCTTATCTTTGGAACCAAAACTTGCTCATGGTCCCACAATCTGGGGGAAATGCCTCCAAAAATGTTATGTTCCAACACACAACAGCTGAAAGTGCCCATGACAGAGCAACATGGCAAGGCATGATGCTTACATAGCTGATAGCTACATTATATAAACACAAAACCAGGTTAAATAATGTCCTCCTAGGCAATTACATTACAGCTAGAGCTACCTTTCCTCTCATTCCAGCCTGTCGCAGCCTAACCAACGATAGATGCCAAGCCTTTAGAAAGAGGAGCCTGCAAGTAGCTTGTAGATGTGGTGGTGGGGTTTTGGGAGTGTTGGTTTAATTTTTATTTCTTTCCCCCCACCACCAGAAACTAGCAAAAAAAAGTAATTTCTACGAAAAGGGTATGTGATAACTTTTATTTTAACCTGGCTTTTAATCATAATTGCAGAATCATTCATTTACCATTCTTTTTACTGAAAAATAGCTCTAAACATTTTTTATTTAATAAAGCTCCATTAATGTCCTGCCTTTATTTCTTCATATTTTAACCCTAATTTTATTTTTCTTCTTTTTCTCTCTATTTTGCTGGTTAAATAAAAGTAACAGCCTGCACAGTGGGAATGAAATTGAAATTAAAAATAATTTCTATTTAAAAAGCTTTTAAAATACCCCAAATTTGTAGGAAAAACATAATTTAATGAAAAATGTACAAGTTATTGTTGTCTTTTTTTTGTTCCCAGCCAGCTTTTTTTTTCAGAAATGGGCATGAATCATGGTAAGGTTTTTAATAGTAGTAATCAGAAGGCTTTGCAACTGAAACCAGTCAAATTATGGCTTCTAAATGTAGACTTTTTTTGTTAAATGTTTAGTATAGCCATTCAGGGAAACATAATGTTGTTTTATGCTAACTAGCACAGATTGAAAGTATTTTTCAGTCTCGATGTTGAGTTGTCTAAGAACCTTTGTTTATATTGTAGCCTATTTATGCAAGAAAATGAACTTCATTTTAGAGCTGGTATCTTTGAAATAGAGGATAATTTGCACTGCATGGATTCTGTCTGCAGCATCAGCTAAGTTTGAAAAGAAAACTAGTGGTAAAAACTGTAATGTTCAAACAGCCATATCTCTGTTCTATGATGATATAATTCTATGGATTAGAGATGTGGCAAATTACCCAAACAGCATACCAGTGTAAGTCTTAACTCTTCATAGAGTTATATCTGTTAAGTCTCTAAATCAAGTGACCCTTATTTGTTTTTCAGAAATACCAAATATCTATTATGTCATTGGAGCTGCTTGCTGCCTTTCCATTTCTGCTAAAAATTACGACACATCATGTTGAAGAAGTTGGTCCTAAATTTCTATTAATTTCTTTTCTGTAGGTCAGTTCTAGAAAGGTTGAGTTTCTCCCAGTCCTAGTGAATGGGATTTGCTCTGTGATTCTTGGAGCAGAATAGAATTTGAAGACAAGTTTATGAAGGTGTTGGCTGATCCAGTGTGAAAGTGTGAGTTTTTGGACCTTTATTTTTCTCAAGGGACACAAAATCTACCAACCTGGGAATGGTTATGTGACACAGAGTTGTGGGGTTTTGTGCCCTGAAGTACAATGCATATGTATTGATACCAGGTTCATATCTGCCCACCTATATTGACAATATCCTTTCCATTATCTTTGCTCCATAACATGAAGGCAGAGTTTTTGACTGGAAGAGTAGAACCTGAGAGAAGTTCTTACATTTCTTGAGTACATGACTACCTTACTGGTTATTTTCATTATTTTACAGAAAGGATTTTTTGTTTCCACAGAATTTTCTTGCCCATAGTACTAGAATATTGCACAATAGAGTGTTTGTTCTTGCATTTTTCACACATTCACAATGGACTGAGCTACAGTAGTATATTAGCTAGAGATGGGATACTGAGACAATGGCATACAATTGCCCAGAAAGTTTAACTATTACTAGCATGTTTCTTGGCACAGTTTTCAACTGGATCATCTAACACTTTACTAGACAATTGTTAAGCATAATTTGGAAGATATTTTGGTCCAGGCACTTTTCCCAGTAAATAGTTTGGATAATAGCTGTGGGCAAAAAGAGAGTTTAGCCATATTTTATTATTAACCAGTAGGTTCTGTGCCTTAAGTTATTTGTCCATATTTTATGGATGAACCAAAATAGAAACCCAAGTCTTCTATGTCTTTGGCAAAAATCTTAGCTGTGGGGCCATCCTTTCTTTTGCTTGTGGTGGCTTCATACAGGAGGTTTCCCCTGTTTTTACAGGCCTTAATCTGAAGTCATATACTCCTGAATTTAGTCATTAAGTCTCTGAAAAATAGTCTCAGTCAATGTGTATGTAAGGTTCTACCTGAACAGCACATATGGGACTCAATGAATAGACTGTGAAGTCATTGGGACATAGTTTTTTTCCCTTAGTTTTATGCTTTCATTTTATTGGTCTGATTTTCTCACAGTTTCAGCTAGCTCCTGAGAATACAGGTGCTGGGTAAGCCTGAAAACACATTCCTCACTATTCACTCTTCCTCTTGAGTGTTTCCGATGCAACCAGATTGAGATGTGCCTTTCATATTCTGAGTGGCCTGGCTTCCTAGCATTTTTAAAGGGTCATTCACTTCAGTGAGAGTTTGCAACTGAATGAAAAATTCCCTATGTTTGATTTTCACATTCTCACATGCTAAAAGGAAAGTGATGTACCAAATTATCTCCTTAGAACTTAAAAATTACCATGCTGAGAGTGAATTTCAGACATGATGAAGAGATGCATCTTACCCATATCAAACATATTAGTATGCCAATATGGAGCCAGTAAGATTTTCAGAAGTCTTCAGTGACAAGATCTGGATGAGTTTCAAGATATGGTTATCTCCAGCCTAGCACTGTAATGAAATAAACCAGATTTCCAAACATTTTTAGGAGTACATAACTCTCCCTATTAGTGGGAACAGGTGGATGAACACATTTGGAAACCTACTTCTTTGCTGTACTGGAAGGAGAATGGGAGATCGGATGTTTTCAGACATATATTTGTGGAACTGCACAAAGATGTCTTATTATTTGTGTATATTTTGAACATCTGTGTTGCAGAAAGATTGTGGTGTTCCCAAAAGGGCCAGGTATTACTTCCAAAACTAAAGGTGAAAAACAGTGCTTCTGTTGGCTATCATCAGTGGTCTCATTTGCCACCAATTAATATTTAACTTCGTAAATCTGTAGGGAATTTGTGTGTAAAGCTCATGCAGCTTTGAAATTGTAGGGTTTTTTTAAATCTGATTATTCACAGCTTGCTAATTTGTAATTGGACTTTTACAACTCAAAAACCTCCAGATTTCAGAAAAACTAATTTATTTTTTCTGGCTTTAATTGTGGTATTCACACTCAAAACTGTGGAGTGAGATTGCTTCTACTGGGCTGTGTTCAGTGTTCTGGAACTAATAAAATATATTATTGATTGCTTAATGAAAAGCACCACCTTCATACAGATTTACTGTGGCTGAGGATGGATACAACAGCTACTTCATATTCTGTTTTGAGGATCACCTGCTATTTTACTTGGGTGTATTGCTGCATATCAAGTGTGCCTTTAAATTAGGTTATGGTTGCCTACAGGGTGCTATGTTGGGTGGCTCCATTAAGGTGTCCTTATAATTTTCCCTCCATGCAGTGCTACCCATTGCTTTTAATTTAGCTTATAATCATCAAAATTAATTATGATACAGTATATTAAAAGTTGAAATAGCAAATCAAGGAGTTTTATTAAGTGCCCTTTAGATTTTCTTATGTTTAGTGGTTTTAGATTTTATTTGCTCATTGCTGTCTGATTCATCAGGATTACTGTGAGAAGGATTGAGAAAATAAGACAGAAATGTCTGACTATGCTGGGAATAACTACCACTCTCTTAGTTCCTACCTGGGCTTGATATCCCTGACAGAGGAAATAAGAGCACAATTGTTCCAGCAGTGATGGTGGCAACTTGTAGTTGCCCTTCATCTGTTGAGGTTTTTAGTCTGTGCATCTTGGAAGAAAAGCAGTGGCTGTGCATCAAGCATATGAAAATGCTGCAGGTCTTCCTTCATCATCCCAATGGCAAAAGTTCCAGGCTACTAGTGGCATGTCCAAACAACTTTACTACACTGTGCTGAGTCTTGTAGGGAAGAATGAGCTGCCACACTACCTGTCAGACATGACATGGCATGCCCACTGCACTGAGTGGGTGGAGAATGATTTTATTTCTAGTTTTTGGTTCACAGTTGGTAGGGGTTGGTGGAGGCTTATCCAGTGGTCCCCTTGGGTGGGCCTCCTTCTGTGTTGTGCTGGTTGCTGTTTTGGGGCACATACCCACGAGATGCTCTGGGCATAAACTCCTGCTGGGATCCTATTTGTTTGGTGCCCAAAAGGACTGTTAATTGTGTGGTTCTAGTACACACCATATAAACCTTTAGCCTCCTACTAAAGAGCAAACTTCACACAGATGATTGAGCTTTCTCAGTCCCTCCCACCTGCTACATCTCTGTCTGTGTCTTACTACCTGGCTGCTCAAGCTGGAGGGATTCAAGGTGGTAGGATACATCTGTAACTGGTGAACAAAATCTGGCATTAATTAGTAACATTTGATGTACAAAGATCCACACATAAGGGGTTGTAACACCCATGGCAGATTCCAAACCTAAAGACATCGTCATCAGTTTCAGATCAGCAGGTCTTCTACCAAATTCAGCCTGGAAAAAGATATCACCTGTGGTTCAGCAAATAGCTAATGTATTCACCTTTTTCATGTGGTAGAGTCATGGATTTTTCAGTGAAAAGACATTACAGCCATCTATAACCACCTTCATTCTTAGCCTATCTACCCCATTACATAACATTAACTTAGATAATGTATAAAATATATGTACTAGGCCCATTGATATGCAGAGAGGCATACCCCTCTTAACCATACTCTACTTTCAGAAGATTAGTAGCTTAATGACCAACAGAATAACCACAATACTTATGCTTGAACCATCCCATTGATATATCATACACAGCAATCCCTGCTAAACAAGGCAGTGCCCAAACGCATACCCTGAATGGATCCAGGTTCATCCATTAATTTCTTTAACAAACAACAATTATTTAGGGATAAAAGATGATGACAAAAAAAAGTCTCACATATCTGTTATAATGCTGGGCAATAATAATATCTTTTTTTGTTCAAAAAGTTAGTTCTCTTCACTGTTTCAAATCCTCCCTTTGCTTCTAGTCATATTTTGTTTGGATTCACTTTGGATCTTGTTATATCTTTTCCTGCCAGATTAAACTCCTACTTACTATCAGAAACATTTTTTTTCCACATAACCAATGTGCAAGTTATCCCCAGGCCATTTGACAGATGAAACAAATAGGCTGTGCTTTTTCCATTTCTCATAGTAGGGTAGATTTTGAAGACTGCGTCATTGCATCTTTCCAGAATCTCTTCCAATTCCTTGATATCCTCTTAGAAATTATAGACATTAACTCTGGACACAGAGTAACAGTAATGGTGCCATTAATGCTGCCTTACCACTTTTATCATGCTCCCTTTCTTGCAAATCAATTAAGGGTCATGTTAGTTCAATGAAGGAAATCGGGTTCAGCTGGTCATCTACTGTTATAGTCATTTGTTATCAATCTTGAGACAGAATCATTGCTCTCAACAATAGCTTTTCTCATCTTACAATTATTTCTTGTTTCTAGACAGCAGGCCTGGCACTTGGCTGCATTAAAACCTATGTTTGGATCTGCACTGACCTTTTTTAGCAATCTAAGTCACTCTGTACAACTGACCTGTTCTCTGTATTATTTACCATTCCACCAATAGGTCACACCCAGCCTTCTGATTAATTAAAAGTAAAAGGAAATAGATTTTTTTCTATATAAATTAATTTAATGCATAAGGCCATGACCCAAAGCCCATTAGACTGACTGAAATAATTTCTATTGAATCCAAGAAGTTTTAGATGGGTTTTTGAGGCACTTGCAGTTCTGCTATTTTAGAAATTGTCCTGACTCCAAGACTGAGTGGAATACATTATAGGCTTTCCTGACAGCTACAGAATTAATTTGGAATAGTTTGGTTTGCTCCCTCCCCCACCCCCAGCAAACAACAACTGAACTCTCCAGGCACTATGGGGTTGAAAGCTGGCTTCAGAGTCCACACTGGAACTAAAAAATAATTTTCAATAGCTTAACAAGCTAATAGTCTGTGCATCATATTTCTGGAAGTATTTATATGCATGGTCTTAATATGTTCTCTATTTTCTCAAAGACTAATCCTGTTTGTTCAGTTATTTTTCTTTACTGACACTAGTGAAAGGTTTGCTTTGATAATCCTGAGTCAAAATTCATGCAGGTTGTGAATTCTGTGGAAAACCACTACATTTCAGATTTTCCTTCAAGTATGGGATATATTTTTTAAAGCATTGAATAATCTTATGACAAATTTTATAATCTTAAACCACTGAATAAAACAAGTTGTCCTTGTTTTAAGGTACCTCTAGAAATATAGTTGATAATCCTTAAGACATAGAAAGTATTTTCATAAAGAAAATAAAGATTCTGATTCAACTTGTGTTCCTGAACCTCAGTTTCCAATAGGAAGTGGAATACCTCCCATTTGAAGCAAACTGATTTTTTTTGGGTAGCATCTAATGTAGTAATTCCCTGGTCAGAGTTTAGATTATAACACCAGTATAATAACTAATAATAATTTTTCAATTGAAAATAAGGTGTTATAGAAATAAAAAGGGGTTACTTTAAGGTGAACATACTTCAGCATTGGCTTGAAGCCATCTTCAACAGTCAACTGCAAAAAGATTTATTGGTCAGATGACTTTCATATGTATAGCACAAATTAAAATCCCAATCTTGGAAATGTGTGTAACAATGAAACCTGGAAACACGTCTACATCTAAGTTGTTGTAGAGGACAGGAGGAATTCATGTGAATTTAAGAGCTATAACAACCTGCCTCAGGCCACAAGATATTCCCCCATTTTTTCCCCCAAATCATAAGTAGAGGCTTTTAAAAGCCTTTATTGTGTTCTTTTTTTGACCTTAAAGATAGTACCTGCAATTTTCTCCCTCCAGGTGGCTAGAGACAGAAGTGTATTTGCTAATTGTTGCCTGTGTGTTTTGGCACACAAGTTTGTATCTTTCATTACCAAAATAGTTGAGTAAGCTAATTACACTGATCCTAAAAGGTGCTGTACCTGTAGGCTTTCATAGAATCATAGGATGTCCTGAGTTGGAAAGGATCTACAAGGATCATCCAGTTCAACTCTTGTTTGTGTACAGAACAACCCCAAAAATTAGGGTATTTTCTGAATGCTTCTTGAATTCTACCAGGCTTGATGCTGTGACTACTTCCCTGGGGAGCCTGTTCCATTGCTCCACTACCCTTTCTCCTAATATCTAACCTAAACCTACCCTGGCAGAGCTATATGCTGTTCCCTTGGGTCCTGTTGCTGGTCATCAGAGAGAAGAGATCAGCTCCTGTCCCTCCATGTCCCCTCCTGAGGAAGTATAGAGGCCTCTCTTCCATGCATTCTTTATTTATGTCAGAAATGAAGCTTGTCTTATCTCCTCACTGTGCTGTGCATGTGTCCTTAACCTCCTGCTAAGATCCTAGCTATTGATTTGGGTTGGCTCTCTCTGTAGGTGCCTGGCATGATGCCTTACTTTTCACAAAGCATTGAATACTTGCTTCTGAAAACAGGGAATTTTAGTGGTACTTTAAGATGGCCACCAAGAGCACATCTTTACTGGTTAGCTGAGAGACCTGCCTTAGTAATTTGGACATTGCTGGTGGCATGCAATAACTTCAGCAATGCCAGATGTTCTGCCCTTCACTGAAAATTGGGTGGGTATGAAAGAAGATTTATATACCAAGGGATAACTAAAGTTTGTGTATGGTCCTATATAATAAATTCAACATATAGCTATTGCTGTGTGATCTGTTTGTCTGTTGCACTGATAATTTGCAGTTCAGCAGATGTATTTTTATTTGGATGCTCCCCAGGTCTGCCATGAAGATGCAAAGGGAGAGAGACAGATTCTGCCTTGTCTGTGTTTTTTTGATATTGCTCAGATGTAAGAAAAGAGAAGTGACAACTGGAGTGACAATGTTAAGTGCTGTTCAGAAGTTTTACTGGGTAGTTTCAACAGGCAAAATGTCATGGCAGGAACAGCCAGTTATGCAGTAAAGCTTAGGAAGGAAAACCAGGCAGATTGTCAGGGATGTGTTCCTGGCTGAGTGACAGAGATCCACTGTGACAAGCATGCAAACATGCATAACTACTTCTGCGAGTCGCGTTGCTGAAGTTAAGAGAAGGAAAGATCTAAAAAGGAAAGCTACTACTACAAATATTTTTTCAGGCTTTCAGCCTTCAGTCTATAAAATAGTTTGGCTTTTACTGCTCAGCTTTCCAGAAAGTATTGGTGTAGCAGAGGCAGGAATATGTTTAATTGAGCAACATAGACTCTCACAGCTCATATTTGTATGACTCATAAGATTCAGGCTATGAAAAGTAGGAGAAGCTTTAGTGCAAGGAATAATGCAAACATATTTATTTTGGTTTATTTTTCCCATCAATAACTTTGAATGACAAAAGATTTCCCCATTCTTTTCAATAGCTTAAGGAGGAAAAATAATTGACAGCTCTACCGTCACTGCTTTACAGGCACAGAATGTCTTGAAGGCTGTTGTGTTGCGGGTCGCCAGTAGCCAGCAGGAGGAGCTGAGTGCCTGGAAGAGGAGGTAGGACATTGCTTGACTAACTGGTCCAATAAAAAGTGTTAATAAAAGGAGTTCAGTATGAAAAGCAGTGCTAAGCTGAGATAAAGTTGAAGTATATATATATTTTTTTTTTTTTACAATGGTTACATAATAACTTGTGGGATACATGCTCTGTTTAGTACTAATGTACTTCCAGGCAGCAAAGATATTCAAGGATCTGACTTCAAAACAAAACTCCAAACACTGTTCTCTCCTAAAAGATAAGATCTGATTCATGTCAGTTCCTTAGAAAGAAATGTCCTGTATTTTATGCACCAGTGTGGGACTACTGAATAAAAATTGATTGAATTAAAAAAGAAAAAAGAAAGAAAAAGAAAAGGTCTCAGTTGTGCATATGGTTGGATATCGGTGTGTGTTAAGCGAGGTGGCCTTGTTCATAAGCACAGCTCTTAGACAAAACAGCTTCTGTTTTTCTGTAATGGTCTTTTTTTTGCTGCATTATAATCTCTTTATATATTTAATACCATAAATAAAGTAGTGGCATAGCAGAGAACTATAAATAAAACACTGGCATAGAGAGGATATGCCAAAAGTGATCTCTCAACTTGTTTCTTAGTATCAGTGCCATTGCTGAAAGAAAACTCTGTTTGGTGCCATACAGGCAGGGGTATGGAGCAACTGTTGCTTGCTTCCCCAGACTGGCAAACACAAATAGCTACACTGGGAAAGTTACAAATGGGACTGCTCTTAGTGATTCCTGTCAAACGATTGTTCCTTTTTCTCCTCCTTCACATGGAACTTGCTGCTTATGAAGGATGCCAGAGTGATTATGCTGACCTTTTATTTGGAGGTGTTTGGGAAAAAGGTTGCATATTTCAACTAGAGGTCAAACACCATGAACAAAGTATGAGGTATCGCTCCTCTAATTTACAAGACTGTGAGTGAAGACTTGTGCTCAGCCTGTGATTATAATCACTTACATTTGATCTGGCAAGGCACATTTCAGGGCAAATGCATCCTGGAAAACAGGATTTCTTTTCTTGTTTAAAAAAGGAAGGAGAAAATTTGATTTAAAAAGTTAAATATGCAATCTAAACCTTTTTTTCTCTCTCTAATCTTATGAGAGTCTTGAAATCAGAAATATTGCAGATGCCAAACCATAGCCCAAGGTGAAACAAGGTTTATTTGAAAGATCTAGAAAAACAAGAAAGGAAAGAAGAGAATCCTAGATTCTGTAAAGGCAAATTTCCATGAGGATGGAGATAACTATTATTATGAATATTCTTCTTTGGATAGAGGATGGCAGTGATCAGGGTAAAAAGGACAAATATGATCTGACCATTTGCATTCAATTTCCATATTCAAAAGTATATTGCTGTGAATAGGAACCATTTCCACACAAATATAATTAGTATAAACACAAGAAACCTGAATCAGATTTGTTTTCAAACAAGGAAAAAATAAACAGTAAAGACAAAGAGCATGATTGCAAAGCAGCCCTTTGCTCTAAAAGGAGGCAAGTCGTTGTCAATCAGCAGAATACTGTTTTTAAGCAGGAAAGATCTCTGCTCCCACTGGGTTCATGCAGAAGGTGATCATCTGCCTATCACAGGCTTCCCTTGTGTCTTCAGTGCTGACTTAAGGATAGACTAAGGAGGGTTGCAAACTGCTGCCTTTCACACAGGCAAGTTCTTGATTTGGGGGGAAGAAAATTCTGCTATCAGAGTTCAAAATCCCAGGGGAACAACAGTCCATGATTTGCAAAAAGACTTGTATCTGCATTTAGAACTTGATGAAATCTTCTCTGAGTCAAGGTGTTACCTTTGAGGAGACAAAAAAATTTAAAAAAAAGAAAAAACAAACAAACAAGAACCAAAAAACTCCACCAAAATCCAGTTGGGAACTGCCAGCTCCTGCTTCATTGTCAGCACAGTTGAGGTGCTGCCTTTCACAGAGAAGTGTCTCAATGTGCCCAAACCTTACAAAACTCAGGTTGGGTTGACCAAGGAAAGTAGTCTTTTCAAGGGCAAGATTTTACCATATTGAATGTTTTGGATATATTTTCTCACAGCTTCAACTAAACTGCAGTGACAGAGGAGCTGGTATTTGGGATCTAGTGGCTGTCACTATACAGGACCTTTTAACTTTGAAGGGCATTGGTCATGACCTTCTCAATCCCACTGAGGTTGGGCAATCACATAGCATAGCTGCCTTCTGCAGATCACAGAATCACAGAATGTTAGGAGTTGGAAGGGATCTTGAAAGATCCATCTAGTCCAACCCCCCTGCCACAGCAGGATTCCCTAGACCAGGTCACACAGAAGCACATCCAGACGGGTTTTGAATATCTCCAGAGAAGGAGACTCCCCAGCCTCTCTGGGCAGTCTGTTCCAGTGCTCTGGCACCTGAATTGGGAAAAAATTTCTTCATGTATTCTCACAGAACCTCCTATGCTTCACCTTACAGCCATTGCCCCTTGTCTTGTCACTGGGCTTCACTGAGAGGAGCCTGACCCCATCCTCCTGACACCCACCCTTCACATATTTAAAAGCATAAATGAGGTCACCCCTTAGTCTCCTCTTCTCCAAGCTAAAGAGCCCCAGCTCCCTCAGCCTTCCCTCAGAAGGAAGATATTCCACGCCTTTCATCATCTTGGTGGCTCTGTGCTGGACTCTTTTCCCCCTCTACTCTGCTCTTGCGAGACCTCACCTGGAATACTCGTATTCAGCTCTGGGCCCCGCAACATAAGGACATGGAGCTTGTAAAAGAAATCTGGAGGAGGGCTATGAAGATGATCAGAGGACTGGAGCATCTCCCTGTAAAGAAAGACTGAGAGCATTGGGGTTGTCTTTGCTGTCTCTGGGTTCCCCAATGGCCAATCTGGCAGATCAGAAGATCACCTCAATCAGCTGAGCCCAAAGTGGTTTGACTAAAATTTTGGTAGCATCTTGAGTTAAGCAGTGAGGCATTGCAAGAAGCAGCTGACAGGTATGCATTGTACTTCACCTATATGCAACCTCAAGTAGTTGCCTTCAAAACTTCTATCTATGTCTGAATGGTGTCCTGATGAAGATTATTTCTTTATTTCATACTGCAACATTCCTTGCATGGAGAGCACTTGTTTAATGTTATCCTGAATGAACTGTGATTTGAACATGACAAAATAATAGAGAACAAAAAGTCTCCATTAGAGATGGAAACTTGTTTTTCTGGGCTAAATTTGCTGGGCTTTTTAATCTGGCTCCACTCCTTGTTAACAGCAAAGGTCCTTCACAGTAGCATAAAAGCCTGACTAAAATCTGAGACTAGTAACTGTGACAGAAACATGATAACTCTCTAAGTGAGATTTAGTTTTTAAAACTTTAAAAAAAAGTTAAAATTTAAAAAATTTAGTTGGCCTAATTTTACTTGGAAAATCTCTTATTCTTTTCATCTATGTTTTAATGCAAAACTTTTTAAGAACAAGTCTCTACCATCCCAGTACAAGAATATTTCTCTCTTATTCCTGTTTCTTTATGGGAGTAACTCAACAGGTTCCATTCTGCCAAGTTCTTTGTCTCTTATTCCACTATAGAAAATAAGGCTGCTGGGCTTAAATCAGGTAACAAAATGTACTAATATCTTAAGTGACTTCAGTCAACTACAGGGTTTGCACTGTGATAAAGCTTGATTTTGCATGTGTTCATATTTTTATAGACAAAAAATGTTACTTGCAGATATCCATGATTTAAAACGTTCTTGGCTTATCAACTTTTACTTAAAAGAAAACTTCTTAAAGGTATAAACCTTTCCTGTGTGAAAGCTTCATATTATAGATACTGATCCAATTCCTAAAATCTTCCTGGGCATTATGTAGCTAAAGCTCCTACTGACCTCACTGGAGGCTGAGTTACTAACTCATAAGTATTAGGAATAGCAAACCTAAATACAAACAAATACAAACTCCCTGAATAGATTCACCATGTGAGTACATAAAGCTGATGGTTTGATTGTCTGGGAAGTGCCAACCTTTCCTGCAAATGATTCTTGATGTCACAGCCACTATTATATATGAGAAGAGACCTTTTAAGAAGCTGGGTAAACTTGATGCATCCAAAATCATTAAACACCTGTTCCATTAATGACATGGAATTTGTCCTGTGTACGATTGCAGCAGTTTCCATCTCACAGTTCATCTGAGAGAATTGAGCCTAATAAGCAGGGCAGAGGTTTTCAGCTAATGAGCAAGTCAAGGTTCTGAACTATTAGGTTAGATAGAAACTACCCTGGTTTTGAGACTTAAAATAAGACCAGTGCTTTAGCCTTGTTTTTAAATATTTATTAATCATCAGGTTTAATCCTGCAGGACTATTCACCTGAAATCAGTGGAACAATTCACAGATTAAAAGATGGCCATATCTATTGGGCCATAGAAGTACAGTACATTCCCCATGACAACATTAAGTCTTCCTCCAGCTTTCAGCCCCTCTTCCTCAACATGCTGGCTCAGCATCATCCAGGGAGGATGAATTTATTCTTGCATAGCCCTTGCTTAGTCTGCATGAGGTGTACTAATTGAAGAGTGGTTCTTTATAATCTGAGTTCTTGACTACCAGAAAAACAACTTTTTTTTCTTTTTTCTACAAAACATTTCATTCATAGTAAAGTCATAGCTCAACATACTTAGGTGAATTATTGTTTTTGGCCAAAAATGTCAATATTGCTGAATTCATAATTTCTCTTTCCAGAAAATAATAAAAATATCTGTGAAGATTATTATTTTCATGGGAGAGCAAGAAAGTTGAGAGAGAAAAAACAGTGCTAGAAAAGTCTAGCTGGCAAAATGATGCAGGCATAGTTTCCTACTACCAGTACTGTTTCCATCCCTAGAAAGCATTTTGTCTGTACAGTTCATCCTGAAACCAGAAAAAGTATGCCACATTTTGTCAGTGTAATCATCTAATTAAAGTGTTTGCTAGATAAAAAATGTTGTTACAGAATCAAACTAGAAGTTTTGAGTTATCACCCTAGGTTAAGAGAATTATTTGCTGCTGGTCTAACTTACTGCTTACTTTAATAAATACTGTATTAAGTTGGTCTGCTAAAGGTAAATAGAGTGGCACCAGTTCCTGTGGGGCACCAATTCTTTGAATGGCACATGCTGAAGACTAGGCCATCTTACAAATATGTACTCAGGCCAAATAAAGATAGCTAATGCAGTGACAAAAGATTGGGTTTACTTTCTAGCACAGCTTGAATTCTTCCCTGTTCAGTGTGTGACAAAAGAGAAATCCTATTTTGTGGCTGCTAAGTCCAAGTAGTACAAATTCTGTTTTCACTTAATTTATTAAGCAATTCTGGTTTTACAGTGTAAGACATTATGATTCCAAACTGTGCTAAAATAGCTAACTGTGTTGTTACCCTATACAAAGTACTGTGTGTTTTTCATCTTGTCACACTTACAAAATTGTAAGAAATTATTTGCAATCCTAGATCATCTCGAGTCTCCTTTCAGTACCTACTGACTGGTGGTACTCCTACAGCAACAGCAGCTTTGCTAAGGCAAAGTAAATGTCATAAAATGTTTTCTACCCCAGACACTGTCAAATAATTGGCATCTGTTTTCTGTTGTCTAACTACTATTCTCTTTTCTGAAACAGAAGCTTCCAATTCTCATTTAATTCCTTGATGAATTCAGTCTCTTGTGGGATTGAAAAATTTGTTAGGGAAAGAATGTAGAATATTCTGTTAAAGGAAACATTAAAAGTTTCATTGTGATTTTCATGAAGTTAATTGTCAGACTGGTTGGGTTTTCTTAAAATCCAAATAAAGACACAAGAGTATTTATCTTGACAACTAGAAGATTCTTCAGATGAATAATAGAATTACTTCTGGTTTTGTCTAGATATTCTTGATGTAGTCTATTGGAATTCAGTTATTTTTGTCATCAGCTTCAATATTTTACAGAAATATAACATAAGGTCTATATGCACAGTAGGTAGATTTTTCAGTTGCATCCAACAGTTGGCTATCAGGATATACAATACTTATCAAAATATATCTTAAAATCCTTATTACTAATGCTTTCAAGCAGATGAAAAAGAACTCTGACTTCAGGAATTTTTTTGGTGAAGCACAAGACCTTAATAGTCATTAATTTGCTTTCAAATATTTTAGCAGAGTAGGAATAAAATCAAGACCTAATTTTTATATTGAAACTAAGACAAAGTACATCTGGTCTTGTCACTACATAGAAGTGTGCATGATACTTAAGATATGAACATAAACACTGAATAAAAACATAATTTCTTTATTAAGTGAGGACATGTAATTTTATCATGAACAAATATTGTTCAACTACATAAGCAAAATGCATGGTAAAGGACTAAGAATCAGGCAAGAGGGTAAGAGATGAGACCAGATTTTGTTTTCACACTTTAATGTTTTCATAGTTTGTCACTGTTAGATACCAAATAACACCCAGAAAGCTAATTCCAGTCTTTATGCTTACTGCTTGCCATTTAAAGTCTCAAATAGTCTCTTAGGTTTATGGGCAATGTTTACCTAGGGTTATGCATAATCAGATACATTTTCTGTGTTATTTCAGATCAGGCCAACATACTTGCATTAACAGTGGAAGCTGCTCACACCATACTGCGTTTCAGTAGAATTCAGATTCTACAGCCTTATCAAATGAGTTGCAAATTTCACCACTGCTGTGAAATGAGGAAGATACTGTTTCTGAAAATATGAACCTCTGCTTACTTCTAAGCTATATCACTAAATATTTTGAAGATAAAAATACATAAGTGTAGACAGATCCTTGCTTCTAGAGCCCTGAAGCTGCAAGATTTGTTGTGGGATCGCGGTCTTTTCATGCATAGTACATGTGAGATATTTCTGTCTCAATCCTATCCTGTGGCCTCTGTGAATTACTGGTTTGTTTTCTGTTTGTTCTCTACCAGATTTAGAACAAAAATCACTGCAGATCTTTATCAGATACTTTACTGCAGTATCACACTTGTGGTCTAGAATTGAAAGGGCAATGACTTGTAGGAAAAAAGTGCAATTACTCTTTCAGGCAGAGAGCTTTGATGCTAGCAGTAAAATGTGGAGAAGTTTTGTTTTGTAGATCTCTTATTTATTAACTGCACCATTTATGAGACAAAATAGCAATAATTTAATCTACAGAACTGCTAATCTGTATTATTGAAATAATGAGGTCTCACTGAAGTAATTCTTTCTCTCTTCCCAAACTTGCTGTTTTGGTTCTGGTCAGTAACAATTGACTGGGGCTTCATTTTAACTTTATAGTTACTTTCCCAGCATCCTCAGATTTGACCTTTTTCACCAGTCTCACTTACTGTTCCTAATTCCACTGTATGCTTACCTCCCATTCTATTTCCTTCTTTTTTAAAACTTCCATTGCAAAATCATTATGCTTAGTGCAATTAAATTCTTGGTGAAACACACTCTATAATTCCTTCAACTCAGAAAATATCAGAACATGCTGCATTTCAAACTGATTTGAGATTTTAAGAAATTTTCTTATGTTTTTTGTTTTTATTATTCTAGTTAAATATTAAGAAGAACAAAGAAGAAAAATAAGAACAAACCCCATGTTATGAAGGAAGATCAAGTGCTTCTTCAATTTTTTTAGATAATTTTTGATATATTATGCCTTGCTGCTTCTGTCTGACATCTGAGGAAGAGTTGGTCCCCAAAGCTTTTCTATATTGTTTTTTTTTGAGCTTTACAAGTTGAAGCAATAAAACCAATGTCTAGCAACCTTTCCTGCTAGCCCTCATGGCTGCACCTGCACTGCCACGGTGTTAGTGGCATTCACTTTTCTACTGTGATCTATAGCAAACAGTTTTTGACCTCTTATCAAAGCACAAACATACTGTGACCATTGTCTCCATCACAGAAACAGCTATGCAAAAGGTTAAGCATAATCAAAAAGTTTACCCTATAGCAGAATCTTATTCTATGTGAACATTTTGGCCAGCTGAAGCTTGCACATTCCTCCATGAAGCACAAATCATACAAGGTAACTATTGTCATCCTGTGACTCAATAACCATTAAGCTGCACTGTATGCTTAGAGACATATGTGGCATAGCAGAAGTCCGTGTAAAGGCAGAAGATTGAGTAGTTTAGATTTCTTCAGATTATCATTGCAGAACAGGTTCTAATAAATTCTGAGGTGTTATCTGAATTGTACTTTGTGAACAGTCTTAGGAATGTTATTTTCCTCATACAGAATATAAAACTTGAATTTTTTATGTTGGAATATTATTCAGATGTATAGTACAATTTTTTCTGTCTTCAGGTTTTTTTCCACTGAAAATGTTATAACCCTATGTTATCTAAGAAGTTAATTATTTTAATTCCTCTAAAATGTCCTTTCTTGAAAGAATTCAATGGAACTGCTAGATGGTAGGGTTCATTGGCTTAGAAGGTGCCTTTACTCCTTTTAGCATACCACCTTTACTCCTTTCAGGCCATCTAAATCTCTCAAGACTTATGGCTATATTTCTTCCTGAGTATTAGGTTTATCTGTGGCATTTATATGAAATAATACGTTTGTCAGGATCAAGAACTAGAATTTCCACAAGAAGTGTGAAACTATGAGGAAATGTACCTTTAATGTTGAAATAATTCAGGGCAAAGCATTTTTTGTGACTGTTATGAATCTGAAGGGAAAAAAATCTACACTTTCAGTCCCCCAAATTAAAGTGAATTTTGTTGTTGTTGTTTTGACTTATTTTTATCTTATTATTATTTCCTGACTAATAATAAATTAGTCAGGAGATAATTATTATTTCATGCTCTCTGAAATGACTGATTTCTGTCCCTAGGTAAATCACTTCCTTTTCTGATTTCTGTCTTTTTCTTGTAGATCAGAGTTCCAATATGGCCATGCTCTTGAAAGGGAAGCACTGAATACACAGCTCATTTATCAAGGCAAACGTGTTTAACTATGACCTTAAGCACATGCTGCTGCTTGTTAGTTTAACTGAAGCTACACAAACATGATAAAAGGTAACTGACCTTTATTCTGTGCTCTAGGTATCTGTTTGATGATGATGGCACTTTGTCCAGAGGTTTAACAAGTGTTTACTTTTTAACTAACTCTCTGATTACATGATCTTCTTTCCCCCAACCCTCTTCCTTCATCATATGATACAGCTTTTTCTTATGTCTCTGACATTTCAAGTAAGGGTCAGTGTATTTATGCAGTGACAAGAACTAGGAATAGTCTTAGGTTCTGAGTGTGTTCTTCCCCATTGTTCTGCAAATTAGTCAATGTGAAACCAAATAGTGGTAATGTGTTGCTATGATTAAGGTTAATAAGCTACTGATTATCTCCATAGACTACAGTTCCATTCACATTATTTAAATGGATTGCTTTGTTTAACTGATTGTTAAAAGATCCACATTTCCCCTTGCTGTGATAAAAGGTGTTATAAGCCATTAGAGGGATAGGGAAAGATTACACAACAGGATAAGTTTACTCTGTCCAGTACATTATAGATATATCTTATGGTCTCTATAGCACACTATAGCTCCAGAAGACATTTTCTGGTAAAAATAAGATGTTCCTTCGTGCCTCAGAGACAAAGCCATTTGGAAATAAAAAAACAAAAAAAACAACCTTGTCTTAAGCAACCTATTATTACTTTTCTGGTGCTTTCAACAAATGATGGGGGTTTTTGGCCCAGTATAACTTTACAGCTCATTTCTGATGATTTGCACTTTTGAAAACACTGACCAGAACACTTTTTTATTGACTAGCTCTGTAAGAAGATAATTTCCTTTGAAATTCACAGTCAAATCTAGATTTCTTCTAAGGAGAATGCTCCTTGTTATATTTTTCACTAGCCCCATGATCAAATAAGAATAAGTCAAAACAACACAAGAACTTGGAGAATCTTTCCCTGACTTTTTAGACAAGAGTTCTGAGACCTACCAACTGGGTCATTACTGACAAGCTTGTATTTTTACGCTTTATCACGCTGGTTGACACTCACATACCCTAAAGAAGAGTAGCTGAATATTGAGTTAAGAAAGGACATTTGTTCTGCCAAAAAAGCAAGGTGCATTGTGCAAAAGTGCTTTGACAATCAATTATTAAGAATCCAGAGATGACAACTCATATATATGTATGCAAGTCAATAACCTTTGGACACTTAGTCCCCAGGGATCACAGGAGACGGTGGCAGGAAGGATCAAGGTCAGTAATATTGAAGTCAAAGTGATTGTGAAGACCAAATGCAATATAGTCTAACCCTAAGAAAAAAGCTTAGAGTGGCTTCATTAAATTATGTAGTGTATCATGCAACACCACATGAAAAAAGGTAAGTTAAATCTTCTTCTCATGTTTGTTTTAAGAAGTCCTTCCTGCCTCTGTTCACTTTTTGTTACAAAGCATGTGCCTGAATTACTAAGTTCTCACGTTCCAATAATTTCTTCTCAGATCTCTCTTTCTTCCATAACCAACTGCACAAGACATAAGTATGAAGTCATTCAAAACCCAGGAAAAAATGGAAGCCTGACACATGACTGCAAAAACTGCATTCTTTTAAGCATATAGAAAAATGCAGTTTACATGCATACATCACGAGGTGTTTGTGTGAGAGAGAAGTAGTAAGATAATTATTTCTCTTTTTGTATATTTTTAAAGATAGGCTGAAAATTTTCTTTTTCCTGAGTGAAATTGAAATAAAATATTTCACTGTTAGTAGCTGGATGCAAAATTAAAATTCAAGAGCTGGTGCTGCAAATATTCATTTTTACATATGTAAGATAGGCACTTTAATAAATAATATGACAGAACATGTGTCTCAGCATGTATCTCCTACTTAGTCAATTTATTAAATATATACTTACCTATATAGAATAATTAGCCTGACAACCTACTGTGATCACTGAAATGATCATTATTACAGTTAGGATCGAGAAATATCCTCTCTAAAATATCAATCCAAAATTCACAGAGGAAAATTAGGGTTACAAAATTCACATGCTGACAAGAATTCTGTCAATTATATACTGAGTGTACACAAGTTGCATTTTTACTAGCAGTACTTTACAATACAAATCACTAGCTAGGGTAGGAGTAAAATCAGGTCTTAAAACATATCAGACATATATAAGCAAGCAATCTGTCTTTTTCAGTAAGACAATTCTCTCTTTCATTTCCTCTGAAAAAAAGAATTTCATAGAACAAATCTCAACTCTTGTTTAAAGCTCCAAATTAGAAGGGTAAAGGAAAGGGAGGTTCTGCCTCTTGTAATTTAGAAAATACCAAAAAATCACAGTTTAAAATGAGCCAAGAAGTATGATATCAGTTTGAAAAGGTTAAAGAAACTCTGTGTTATGTGTCCTATGCTGTTATAAGGTTGAGGTATTTTACCATGTTGGGCAAGTCATGCAAGTTCTTTGCATGTGCAATACCTAATGGGCCATTAAGTCTAAAGGCATGAACTCTAGAACTTTCCACACATCACTGTGGTCTGGGAGAATTATCTGGAGACACTACATGCTTGTCATGGCTTTACACTTTTTCTAGCAAGCAGCCACTGTTAGTCCTTGACAAAGTTGGAACATTGAACTCCTTGACTCCTTTTGAGCCTGTTTTTAGGACTTCTCTTGTCACAAGCCTTAGACACTACAAATGGGACTTGAAGACACCAAGGCATCGCTTCTGTTTGCATTGGCAGATTTTGAGTGTAGTTGTGGTAAGAATAGAAGGGCCTCCTTCTTTGCCAGCCCTCTTTCTGTAAGGAGTGGAAAGAGAATGGAAAAAGACAAGCTTACTGTTTGGCTACACTGGGGATATAAACTTCTCCTAAGTATTTCAGAATGGCTCCCTGGAACAAAAGGGGAGCAGGGAAAGGATGTCTCTTGGGAGTCATAATTCATGTTCCAGTCTGCTTATTGAATGGGGCAGCTCTTTGAAAGATTCATAGATTTTAAGGTCATTTATGATTGTCTTGCCTGGCTTGTGTGACACAAGCCATAGAATTTCATCTCTTCAGTGTTGTTATACCCCAAGTATATATGTACTTAACAATTCTCTAGTAATAAAGGAGATAAAAAAATGAATGGTCATAAACACAGCAACTTGTCTGGTGCTGCTAAAGACCAGAGACTGCAGCATTGCTTGTTAAGTTTTAAGTCATTTGAGAGGAAAAATAAATACCTGGATTTAATTTGAATGCTCCTGATAGGTTTTCTTTGTGTAAATTGAACGTGATGAAGGGAAACAAAACAGTCTGTCCTATTATCTCTCTATTTAGGGGAACAATATCCAGTCCCCCATCAGTGCTGGCAGTGCCCTGTGCTGAGTTCCTTCCACAGATGTAAGCAAAGGGCACAGAGAAGCAGAAGTGACAGTATTATCATTGTAGAAGATGAATGTAGTGGCACTTCTAATTTATTTAGTATTCAGGATTTCGACTTTAATTAGGATTCTTTTGTCACATCATTCATCAAATGCACTTGAAAGAAATGGAAATTAACACCAAAGTTTCTGTTGCCTCAGGCATGCTTTTAGTACTTCTACCCTGTTTGGTTTATTGTTGTTCAGTTCAGTGAAATAGTTTACTTGTGATGGTTTACTTAGCTGTAAACTGAACTTCAAAACTGGTAGAATGAATACATACTCCTCAAAAGTGCTGTTTTTTGAAGCTCTCTAGCTCCTAACACCTCTTTTATCAAAAGTCTGTGTGACTGCTGGAGTGCTAGTAAGTCACAAACTGTCTATTACTTATAAATTGCACCTGTGTTTAGATGAAATAATACAACTTATTTGCTGAAATAATCCCATTTAAGATGAAACTCAATTTATCTACAGTAGTACTGTTTGCATGAGGAAAAGTTACTACAATAAATGTTGCTCCAACTCCATACTTGTAAATTTACACTGTCCTGGCATAATAGCAGCTGCCTTGATATATGGTATTCCTTATACCAGAGCTTCCAGCTCATATAGCAGGGGTCCAGTAAGATACTTGAATAAAAAGACTGTGAATCTGTATAACAGTCTGAGGCTAGTACTGTCAGCACAAAAATCACTAGCTGGTGTCCAAAACTCATGCTTAGCTTAAAATCAAAAGGTTTATTAAGCAAGTATTTCTGAGAGCTCTGCAATTAATGAAGCCTGGGTTGTAGTCCTTGTGGAGATGAACTGCAGAATCTAAGGAACTGCAAATTCTGAACCTAGGTTTCCCTGCAGCTTTGGAATTCGATGGTTTCTTCCTTCTGGATTCTCGGGTGTCCAGTGAGATGTGTATTTTATGTAGCTTTTTTTATCTAGCATCAGTTTTGCTCTCTCCCTCTTATATTTTCTGGTTGCTGATTTTCAAAAAATAGATAGTGAAATTCTAAGAAATTTTGACTTTTTGTACCTGAAAGTCAAGTGGATGAAGTAGAAACATTTCTACATATCCACTACCACATGATTTTTTAAAGGAGACGTTGTTAATAGCCAGTGGTAATATTTTAGGGTTATTTAAGTCTTGTGTTCCTATTACCAAACCTTTTAAGTAGGTCTGGAATATCTCTCCAGCCTTTTGTCTACATTGCAGGAGCTAGCAATTACACTTTAAAAAAGCAGATGTTCTCTTAGAAAACATTTGATGCTGCAAGTTGGATGTTTACTGAAAAGCTATAACTATCACAAGCCTACAACACAGCCAGTGCTTTGAAACTGGAGGGAGGTTTCTGCTCTACAAAATCTTTAGTACTTTTTTTCAAGGAAGCCATAAAATCTGAAGATAAAATTTGAGGAAACCAGAATTACCTGTAAGGTCATCTGCCTCCTGGCTGAATCAGCTAATCATTTCAGCTAACATAAGTGTGAACAAGACCAAACTCCTCACAAGTTTTTGAACATTACCAAAGAAACAAGATACTCTGTAACCCATCATTTAACTACAAGAAACTACAGTGTTTCAGGACCCTTTCTGTGCCCTGGCTGACTTCTGCAGCATATTAACTCCAAAACATCAAAATATACATTTTAAATATAAGGCAAATAGAAATATTGGAGTCTATATGTTTGAGTAAATTCAGCTTGTTATAGACTGTTCCATATAACAGGTACACAGAAACCCAAGTACATTGGTGAAATGATAGTGGAGATCAATTTAGTCTTAAGGAAAAGCCCTGGCAGCATAAACTGCAGTGGTGGCAAAAGATCTCTTTTACAATAGAACATCATGAATGCAGATTTTGTGGGTGCCTAAAGCCAGTTCTGAGTATAAATAAATTGTAGCTCTGAGAACATTATCTATGCCTTGTACTTCAGAGCTGTCAGTCAGTATTTTTGATCATTAGCCATCTGTGATTATTTTAATTTTTGCCAGCAGGAGAAGGAACTCTTTTCCACCAGGGAGCTCTGTTATTACAATATAATTTATATGTAAAGAGCTCATTTCATTAGAGAAAAAAAACCTCACCAACTTTTTACATAGGGTTTGGTTTTTTTATTTATTTTAAAATAAACTTTTAGCATGAATATATTTATTTTGCATTTCTTTTTGTACTGATATTATTGGCATGATTTAATTAACATCTTACTTGTGGTTTAACAATAACTCCATGTCTTTAGCTCAGTTTTCATTTAGCATCCAGCATGGAAGATTTAGAAACAGACTCATTCATGAACCTGAAATATTTAACCAGAGAAAACCTATTTTTCAGTTTCACTTGAAAAGCTGGAATTTTAGACCCTAACTTAGTCTTTACCACATGCTAGTTAAAATCCTTACAGGGTCATTTTAGATTTGCAACCCAACACTCTGTTGAAAGAATGACTTTATAGTAATCATTTTTTTTTTCACTAGGAAAGACTTGCTGAAATGAAAATGTTGCATGCCCCTGATTTATTAAAACAAAACTCTGTGCAGCATTGCAGTATAAAGCTCTATTTTTATTGTCATTATAAAAGCTGACATTATAATGTCAGTTAAATTAATTCATAAGCATACTAACATAAAATTAATCAGTTTCTAAACTTTACTTAGCTAACACTGAATTTTATTTTTAAACTATCCCTGTTTGTCCATGGTGCCAAGTATTGTTTTGTCACCATTTTCAGCCTCAGTTCTTGGAGGTCTTAAAACTTGACAGTATCCAGGTGAACTTAAAATCTGCATTGGTATGTTTGTCTTCACATGATGCCCATGTTTAATATCCCCAAAAGGCAGTGGAGTTCTTTGTATGCCAAGAATAGTTCCTATGCTTTAATAGAAGTCTTCTGCTCCATGCACCATAACTGTGGTACAGATAATGTCTGTATTTTTAGCTCTTCTCTCAGAGATCTGCAAGAAACCAGTTCTAAAAGCAATGAAAATTGACTACTCCAGTTGAATTGCCTTTTCTTGACATAACTAAGCTTTGAGGCTGTAATTACATTAAATTCTCAAAGTAACTTACATTATGTATTTAAGTTCTGAACTTGAATCAATTCCATCAGATCAGATGAATAGTCACTGTCAATTGTACACATACTTCAGCATTTACAGAGCATTTCTGCTTTACCTTATCTGATCATATGGATTTATGACATACAGATATGCTGCTCATAGCAGCTCTTCAAACATCCTTAATCAGTAGCATGAGGTGAATTTTAGCAAACAGTGTGAGGATTAGTTAGAAAAACTCTCCAACTAAAATAAAAATAGTCACTTTATGAGGACATACAATTTTTTTCTATAGTTACATTATGAGGCAAACAGCAAGAAGGGAAAAATACATTTAAATAAAAAGAAAATTTTAATGTGATAATTAGTTTCTTGTACTAGCAATTATAATTGGTTTCAGTGTTCAAATCTTGCATTCCCAGGTACCTTGGGTTTGCACATATTTATCATGTTACTATTATACCAACAGATTCTTCACAAGAAAATCCCTAAACAATAGTAATAATGGAAAAGATTTCTTTTATCCCCTTCCTCACTGTCTTTTTTGATGTCTAGTGAGGGATTTGCTTTTTAGCATTTTCAGTGTTATGCAATACAAGGTTCTCTCTTCATTTCACAAACATGTAGTAATTTACAGTATTAGTGCAACTCAGAAAGAGTCAGTATGTCAGGCAAAAGACTTGTCCTGAAAATTTGGTGATCATGCTACAGCTAAGGGAGTGGGAGGTAAGGAGATCAGTTACCTCAGGTTAGCTCTTGTTGACATGACACCACTCTCACAGAGTGAGAGCTCTCCTGGACCTTCATCGCCAAGTCAGTTTTGTTCAGAAGGAGCCAAACCCATTGTGCAACTCACAGCAAGGTAAAGAGGAACAGCTGGAACATTCATTTCAGAAGTGCAGGGGTGATCTATCATAAAACTCTACTGTGGACACACCTGAAACTTCCCTAAGATCTCTGCTTTCTGTCATATTTTTATGTTAGTGTAAGGATAGGAATTAGATCATACACATTTGAGTCACAAATATATAAACCACCTTCTTCTTAACAAATAGCCTAAAAAGTAACAGTTAAAATGTTTAATGAAGATAACAGTCCATAAGCATCTCTGGATGTATGTTAAGCTTTGGATAAAATAACTTCCAAAAATTGTAATAACTTGTGGTTGTGTAATAGGCAAAGTAACAGAAGAACTCATCAATGCAAAGTTTTCTACATTTTTGAAAAAACTGCCTTCTTAAACTATCTTGGTTCTGTTAAACAAAAATATCTTTGGGACAAGCTGAAAGTAATTCACTTTTTACTTCTTTATTGCCAAATTAGATTTGATTTGATTGAATCTATATTTATCCTCATGTGGCTCCTGGAGCACTCACGAAGTTTTGTAATTCAAGCCTATCAGGGCAAATCTGCAAGTAAAAAACCTCACTTTTATCAGCAGGTATTCAATGAATGGCAGGTGGCAAATAAAGCACTTAGTGAATTGTTTTAATTGCATTTCTCTCCCACCTCCCAGAACTTGAGAAACTTTTAGAAAGCTGGAAAAGAGCAGGATGGATTTATTTGCTGCTTTAATTTTGTTCCAACACTGCTTGCTTTCAGAAGAGACTTGCTGATATAATTTTACTGCCTTTCACATATGGATATTTAAACTGGTACAACAAAGGTTATATTGTAGTGCAGTAGAGATCTATATCACAACAAATATGAAAGCAAAGAGCTAAATTTGCTGCACCTACTCAAGAATATAAAGAAGCTTTTAACCCGAGTCATTTGACATGGACTGCAGAACAAAATCCTTTTCTCCTGAGAATTAAATAAAAATGAAGGTTAGCAGTTTTAGCTGTAGCTATGTTTTCTGCCATTGGTTCATTTCATAGCATTGCATTAATAAGGAGATACAAGAAAATCATTAAGTGGGAAGTTCAGTCTTCATCTCAAAAACTTTTTTGATTTACACTGGTTGTTATTATTAAATTTCCTTGTTTTATGCAACAAAGAGAGCATAGAAGATAACATGTACCCTGCATTAATGAGTATTTGATGTTGGGCTGGAGATTCTTAAACAGAGTGAACACTCTTCAGTGAATGAAGCTGCTGCTATACACAAGCTTGGTCTATGGCTGCAGCAATTTTTGAAACCCCATTTAATTTCAAAATAGCAATATTTAATTTTCAAGGCTTTTGACTAGGATCTCTAGATTTGGTAAATTTAGCCTGTGAAATATCAACTGTATTTATAGGAGCATGTGAAGGAATCTTTTGGTGTATAGCTGTAGCAAGAAGCTTTATCCTGTAATAATCTCATCCTGTTGAAATATCTCTCTAGATCCATAAAGAGTTCATGTAGTCTGGAGATATGAGCAGACTGGGGATCAAGGGATGGTAACTACTGTGCACCATTCTTTTATGATCTTCTTTGCCAAGTGCGGAGAATAATACCAGCCTGTTCCTAAGAAAACCATGCAAAGCCTTAGACAGTAAGACAAATTGTGATGAAGGATAATTAAAGGACAATATATGGATAAAGAGATCAGTTAAAAAAAAATGAAACTAGAAATTGAATTCTCTTTGTTGTTCAGAATTTACATGGAGAGAGTTTAAGGCTTGATCCATTTTTTTGAATTCTAATTGTGCAACACTGCACAGTATGAATTTCTGCAACATGCAGTTGATGTTAGATGGCATTTCAGAGAGCTTGAAAGGGTAATTAAGTACCCTCTGCAAAGTGTGTCATCCAATACCAAATAAAAACCCCCAACAAAGCAACAGCAAACCAAAGAGTTGATCTGAGAATATTATTTTTCTAAGGTTAGGAATGAACCAGTTTTTCAGGACCAAGTCAACATTTCAGGGTAGTTGCCTCAGCTTGGAGATTTTCCATGATGGCAAGAACGGTGTCGGTTCTATTCTTCTATGTTTTTTCCTTTTCTCCTTCCTCTCATCCCCCACATTGGCTTTGCAGCTCTTCTCCATGTCTCTGACTCAATTGAATATGTAGCTTTACTATGCTTTCTGTCCAGAGAAGTACTACATCTGAGTTATTCTGAAGTGATACTTTATTTTATGCAACTGTCTGAAATCTGTTACATTCTCTAGCCTTTAGACTTTAAAACAAAAGAAAAATGCTTGGAAAGAGTCTTTCTCTACAACTTAGCTCATTCACTCAAAGTTCAATTTGCTTCATGTGTGTGTTAAGTGTCAGGCATCTGGGAAAGACTTAGGATTCCACAACCCACAGAAAGACCACATGATAGAATTTCCTTGAGAAGCTTGTTGGAGTTCTTTTGCTCAGGTTCTGAGAGAGATGGATGCTGTGTGAAGAGGTGAGGGCTTCTATGTTTTCCTTTCCATTTTCTATTAGAGGTTTAATCAAGTAAAGGTGGTGGCTTGCTCCTCCTGTGGTTCAAATGTTAACCTATGACTCAGAAGAGAAGGGTTCGATATCATGCTGTGCTATGGACTTCTTGGGTAAGTCATCTGATGTTGCATTTCCCCATCCCTGAAAAAGGAATCTGTTCACCAGTGTTCTAGGGATTTTGTTCAAGGAGATAAATATTAATGTTCTTAAAATATTATATTTAAGATATATGTACATAAGAGTTTTTCAATATATCTCTATATTTATTACCTTTAGCTAGAGACTGTAGCCTATACTTAAGTCTGAGTTTACAATGTTTACTAGGAATTTTACTTGACTAAGACTGAAAGAAAATAGTTATTATTCTGAAACTTAACAAGATACTTTTATTCCTACTTTATGGTAAAGTAGGAAGTTTAGTAACAACCAGATATATTATTTAAAAAGGAAACAAAATACAGGCTGCTAGGCATTCATTTACTTAAAGGAGTTATTTGTATTTACAGTTCTAGAAAAAAATGACTTGTAAAACATCCAGTGAATACTTTAAAGCATATAACATTCCTGTTTGCTGAAGGGAGGCACTAGAGTGTTTACTCGAAGGAAAACTGAAACAAGAAATAATAACAGAAAATGGGGAAAATTCCTGCCATTTTTGTTCAAAAGGAGAGACAGTCACCTTGAAAAGGTCATAAGAATTTTGGGAGGCTGAAATCACCTTCAAGGGACACTCTTGGACATTTGGTTTCTGAAACTGGTATCTCAATTTGGTATCTCAATTTGATATGTAAAGTTAGGTAGTTGTGAGTCTGCCCATTTCCCTTCTGTCTGTGTTTTATTCCACTATATCTTGACAAATGTATCCAGTGTGATACAATTTCATTAGCCAAGATCCTCTCTTATCCTCTGAATCCTCATGCTTTCCTCCTCCAGGTTTGTCACTGATAGTTTCACTGAGTTGCTTTGAAACCACTTCACAAAGATGTACTCTGAAATGCTCAGGGTACTCAAGAGGAGGAGAACGAGATGCATTTTATGTCATTGTAACAAGTTTCTAAAGAATTTAACTTATTTCTTCTGTCTTTTCATTACCCTAATTAAAAAAACCAAAACCAAACAAAAAACCCCAACCAGCCCCTCTCTCCCCCAAAAAAGAACAAACACCCCCAATAAAACAAAATAAAAATAAGCACTCTTTCTCACATTCCCTCTTGCACTGTCTCCTCAGCAAGACTACAATGCTCTAGAGTCGGTTTTCCTAATAGTCCTCCCTGACTATGTTGGACAAATGTCATGTCCCCTGGCTCTCTCCATCTAGTAATGAAAATAGACCTATTGCCAGCTACACCTTGCTGATTGCTTCCTACCTGCTGCTAAGGATAATTTGTGCAGTGTAAATGAAGACTTCAGTAGTTGCTGTAGGAAAAAAAGCCACAAGAAGGGATTACTATTCACATAAAACAGCCAATAAAGGAACAGTTTTGGTTAACTGGGAATGTGTAAAGTGTATAAAAGATCTTTAAGTTTTCACAATCTTAATTACACTAGACATCATAAATAAGTGTTTCAACCTGAAAAATTAATCACATAAGTTTGCATCTTTTAATTTGCTTAATCCCATAACAAGAATTTGTATTTGTTTTCTCTTTTGCTCTGGCAAATCCTTATTGCTGCATTTTAAAAATTGGTTTGAAAGTAAGCAATAAGGGAATTTGCCATTGTTAGTCTGCAGAAGATTGTAACCATAGTTAGAATGCTAATGTTCAAATTTGTTAATTGCTTGCAAATATACTTCCAGATAACTTATTGCCTCTGAAAGAATGGAGACAACAGTACTATATGTGAATTACAGACAACCGTGTGTTGGAGTGGGAGACTGAAATGCTAACAGTTCCAGACAGTAAAGCTATCTACTGCATATAGCTTCAGATCCACCTGTTTTTCCCCATCTCTGCTATGCAGCAACTCACACTGCCTTCTGTTTGTCCCATACTATGAGAACAATATGAAACACATATGGGAGCAAGAGAATTTATTATTCAGTTTTCCCTATTCACTGTGTGTTGATAAAGGAAACCATATTATTTCTAGCTACTGAAGGGCTGCCAGCTTTTTAACATCCATTTTCTTGGCACAGCCTGGAATTTGATTGGAAGGTGTGGGGTGTAGAGGTGGTAACAGTCACTAGGAGTCTAGCTACCACTAAGGAAATGTGTTGTCCTTGTACTGAAGAACCAGCTGAAAAATCCTAGATGAGACGGTGTTTTTTTCACAGCCATTCTGGTATGTTTAGGTAATTTCCTAACCTTTTACCTAGAGACTACACATAACAGATTACTGACCTGTCTTCTGCAAAGAGAGAAACCAAAGAACTGCATCAATAACCAGTGTATTTTATACACTGTCACCCAGACCCTTTCTTCATCTTGTGTTAAAGTCATCTCCACATTCACACACACAAACACTTTCCTTTTGTCTGTTCTGAGAAATATTCGAGTCATCTGGTAACACTAGTTTGAAATACTTTCTGCAGTATGACAGCTAGTATTTCATCTTGATCCTCTCTAATTATCCTTCTAAATTTGTCTCTTTTCACACTTCTTATGAGCCTCCTCAACAAATTGTTTAGGCTTCCAAGTGATATTGCTCTAACATGCCTAGACACTCTCTCTTCTTTGATTGCTTTAGCTCTTTTCACCTCTAAAGACATAATAGTGTAATTCATAATGCATTTTCTGAGGCTCAAAAAAAGGTCCTTTTACATATGCTGCTGACCAAACTGTAAACCTGTTCACCTGAGCTCTTCAACAAAGGCAGCAGCTCACCAACATGAAAACAGATCCACAGGTCAGTCGAAGTGTCCAAAGCCTTAAAACATACAACTGCAGTCCCCAGGAAGAGAAATGAAGCAAATGCTATGGGTTATAACTAGCAAAGGTTTTACTGATTTCCTAGAGGACCTGAAAGGTCTTGAAAGATCTGAAAGATCCCTGGCTGCTTTGGGAATTGACAAACCTCCTTTCTTTTCAAGCTTCAGCCCACTCAGCCAATAACACTGAAAGGCTTGTAAGAAAATACTCTCTACTCCATCCTTCGTCTACACTGCAGTCACCACCCAGCTGGGTTTGTTGGTTTTCCCAGTTAACTCTTCAGTTTTCAACATGTCAGAATTAATCAAAAGTTACTGAAGGATTTTGTTTTACCAAAATAAGGGAACTTTTTACATTTGTTATTCAGTGTTTACTGAGTTCTGGAAGGGAAACAACAGTTTGATTTGTTTTATGTCTCTGCCAAAGAGCAGTGTGCAAGAAGGACATCACTTCTGCAGCAGAGCTACCAGCAGCATCACTCCTGTTCTAAATGATGGAGTGGTTTACTATCATTTTTGAGGATCTTTTGAGATTTCTGTGGTCCAGAAGACCTGGAGAGTCATTTTAGGGCACTGGGTACCCTAAATGCCCTGGGTTATTTCTGTTCAGCTGTAATCACAATTCTGAGAAGCTCTGGACCCCAGCAGAGAGGGATCATGCTTCTATTCAAACCCATCTTTACTGAGAAGATTGTTGTTTATCTACTGATGGTGGAATGAAACCAGACACAGCACTTCAAAGCATTAATTATTTTTCTTCTGGATTTACAACAGGTTTTATTTATTACTTGAGGATTATGTTAGAGAGATTTTTTTAAAAGTAGCAGTAGCAGTAGTAATAATAAAAATAATTAAGAAAACCAACCCAGTGAGTTTTGCATGTATTGAGAGAACAAGGACAGCATCTGTCACTGCTGTAAGAGTAATTTTTGTCCTTCTGGGGTTGTAAATGTTGACAAGTTAATGTCAGGGCAAAGGTAGATTGGGCTGTCAAGTTTCTATTTTCAGCTTCTTGCTCTTCCCTAAGGTGTTACAGAAATTGATTGATTTGATTTTTAAAGAGTTCAGTTACATCACAATGACACAGCCCTCAATATGAATTAAAAGAGTAAAATTGTTTGTTTAACTTGTTCTCATGTTGACAGGATCTTTGCACTCCAAGCAGTCACCCTGTTTTTCTTACAGCTTTGCTCTTTAGCCACCCACATGTTGAATGTCACTCAGTCTTGTCATATGGTTTTCTTGATGTTCCCCATTAGTCTCTACTACACTGTTCAGCAATCTACAAATGTGGATACCCTTTTATCAGTCAGTTTTTCTGGTCATTTGCCATTTTAAGCTTTCTTTCCCTATGCTATGCCAAGGGAATTTCTTAGTGGACATCAACTTTACTCTGTAAGAAATCAGCTAAGCCTTTGAGAGAGAAGTTACCACTAGTAGGATCATTTAATTAAATTACCATAGACATCCAAAATGAAAATTACACCCACAGTTTAATTTTGACTAAGCTTCAATCTTTTTGAGGGTATTAGGAAGTGGTAATCCCACTAGGGGTCTCACTGAGCTTGAGCTGTTTCTAAAAATGAGTTATAAATATTTGCAGAATAAAATTTAGGTAATCATCCAAAATTCTGAGATTTTTATCCCATTGAACTTTTCCAATCTCATCTCTTGCACAAGCATTTTTAATCCCTTTTTTACTCCATCTTCTATACTCATTTAGTATGGCATTCAAATTCATATGTGCATCTATAGTTATTTTTATATATACAGAGAATTGAGATGAAATGATTAAAAGGAATGTACAAATAAAAGGATAAAATCCAGCATTGAAGACATCAGAAACCAAAAGGTTTCAGGCAAATTATATATGTTCCAGGAAGGCTGCAAAGTGACGTGGTGACCTAGATTAGATCCCTGAAAAGAAGTCAAGGCAAAGTTGTGTGGAAGTAAAAATTACAGGGTTACTTACAAAAGGAAATGTGAAGCAAGTCATGCTGGATGTTTTTCATGTACTTAATGGCTCCTCATGTCTAAAATCTTGAAATGGATTGTGAAGGCATCACAACTAAAAAAGCATAAAAAATTGTTGCATACATATTGGGCTCTAATTCATGAAATTATTTAACTGTGTTTAAATCTCAGCGATGTGAGCTTTGACAAGTATTTAAGCATTAATGTAGACTGATTAGTAGCAGAAATACAGAGTTCATTTGACTTTTCCCAAAAATGGGACCTTAAAATGCTATGCTCTTTCAAAACTACATAGCTGGAAAGAAATTTTCATCCTAGCAAAGTTCCACTCTTTGCAGCTGCATTTTTGCTGATTCTCTGAAGTCAGAGTTAATTGATAGACAATTTGGCCTGTGGACTTTAAATAACATACTGAAAATCTCTGTTTTGGGGAGAGGCTGGTTTACAGTTAATTATTCCCCAAAATGACTTTTTCAAATGGAGTACTAGAGCTGGCAAAAATATTGTCATTGAATAAGTATTTCTGTGGAATTTTTTTTGTCTGGTGTCTAAGACACTAGAGGATAAAGTCCTTTTCCTAGGATAAGATACAGTTCTTGGCCATAATGCAATGCAAGACACTGACCAGTTCATCCTTTTTACTTTGGCTACCTGAGCTTCTCTAGTTCACTTTTTAAAGACAGATTAGAAATCTAGGTTAAGTAGGCACAACTCCTTAATAGGAACAGCTAATTATGAGAGTTGGTTTTGATGCTAGACTTTTCAGGCTTTTCAGCATTTCTGATCTATAGTTTTATCTTTGAGTGTAAGCAGCTTTTATTATCCTTCAGGTCTGCAGCTGTCTTGTCTTTACTTTAAACCAGGTTCTCTCTGAGCTGGAAAGCAAGTTCCATTGAATACCTGAGACCTCCCCACTCTAGCCTTCTAGTTAACAGATGTTTTTTCTCCATAGTGTCAGGATTTATCTCTGACAGTTTAATTTTTTTTTCCCATTTCTTTTGGGTTTTTTTCTGACTTTAAAGAAAATAAAATAATTCAATAGTTTCATGAACCTGATCAGAGTCTCTTTTGTTCATGAATTTGCTTCTTATGGTAAATTATTTCCATATTTCTCAGTAGCAGCTGTTTCTTGCTTCCAGGCAAGATTCAATTTCTATGGCAAATACCACAGCTTCCTGAAGTGTTTTCTGCCTTTTTTTTTCTTTTCCCCACTGATTTTAAACTGGAAATCCATATCAGTTGCGAGTTCATCTAAGGGTCCCTTTTTTTCTCCTCAACTCTGATCAGAAGGGAATCAGTTCTGCAACATGTATAGATATAGACTTTCTCTGTGTTGCTGAAACCCTAATTTCTTTGACATTTTGCCATTTATTTGCCTTATGATATTATCCTGGTTTTTCATTTGTCTGAAAATTAAGTGGAAATATGCAAATAGATGTTTTGTGAGGCTGTCTTAAAAGAAGGGCAGTGGTTAAGCTTGCATGTGTCAAGATGTTTTACCAGAAGTTAAATATTAATTATCTAGTCTCTAATTTAGTCTGGTGATGACATAGCCCTAAATTTAAAAGATGCACCTATTGAAATATGTATGGATCTACTGAAATATGCTTAGTGTTGTCACATGATGATCTTGGAGGTCTTTTCCAACCTTAATGATTCTCTTATTCTATGAAATGGGAACAATTAATTAAATAATTCACATGTCAGAAGTTTAGAGGTAACAGTTATCTATCATACTTATCTACTGTAACTTTGTTTAAATTATGAATGACAAGGCATACATAAATGTTAACTCCTGCAGGAATGTGATACTATTAGTGTCTATTTTTATTTAATTGTTTTATCTATAAATTAGAAAACATGTATGTTCACTTCTGGCTATTGACTAAATGATTGGATTAAATTACACCATTTAAAAGTGAGGGTTTGTTGTAAAATGGCTACCTGGTTGTCTTTACTCCTGTTCACAAGGAGGAGAAAACACTCAATACAGTTATTGATAGTTTCCAAAGAAGTCAATGTTCTTGTTTTCCAATTCAAGAAGCCATATTTCCTTTGGACACCCATTTGTGAAAATGGGCCACAAGTCTGAGACTTGCCTGCAGAAGTTTTGATTTCAGTGTTTATTAAAACGTAACAATTCTAAACTGAGAATGTGTTCTGAGTGTGTTTACCAACAGAAATCTTGTAAACACTTAAGGACATGAGTTTTACATTTCATACTTGGGCATTCTCCAATGTTTATAGTTTTGAGCCAATATAGCTAATATAAGGCCTGACCTGTGGCCACTCATTTCCCAGTGAGCCTGAGTTTTCCGAACCAACCCAGTGTTTGGTAGAAAAACACGTTTTGTTTTTCTTGTTTGCATTCATTTGCATCATATTTGTAATATGTAATTAATTTTGCAGTCTATTTTTTTCCTGAAGTACTTCTCAGTTTATTATTATTATTATTTTATATAGCCTGTGGAACACTGAACACTGATTAAGTGTTGTATGCTTTCTGTTATCTCTGAAGCATAACCGATGAAGTATTGTGAATTTGGCACTGTGTAATGTAGCATTTTGCTTGCTGTGCAGCGCTAACAAAACACATCAGTAGTCATGCCTGCCTCTCATTTAAATGCAACCTCAGAGTCACACTGCATGTTACAAATATCTGGGAGCTGTGTGATTAGTTAACATCTTGTGCATAACCCTTAAAATTATTGTAAGTTCTCGGGAGATAATTAGCTTTCTGGATACCTCTAGTGAAACGAACTGTGGCTCAGCAATGGTAGGTACTGGGTGTTCTACGACTCCAAGGAATGATGGCATGAAAATGCCATTAAAGAAACTTAAGTGTCTTCTATATTATTAAAAATGAGAGAGAAAGTTCTTATTTATTTATTCCTTCTTATCAGGATTGTCTTTGCTTCCTGTCTTCTAATTTCATCTTCTTTCCTCTTTTGGCAGCTCTTCTGGTGTAAATAAAGGGTGTTCTGCAGGCAGCAGCCTCCTTTACTTAAGTGCTCACCTCTGCCCCAGAGTTCTTGTCTCCTATGCCATGTGTGAGTAAATAGACAAAATACATCACAACTGAATAATCAGGTGGTATTTTGCCTTAGCAAATGCTTGAGACTTCAGTTCTTTGTACAGGTTTAGGGAAAGAATGTTTTCCAAACATTTTCCAAATGTTTTTTGTCTCATGAAATAATTTCCCAGCCATATCCATGTGCAACATTTTAAAGCTTTTGATCCTACTTTGAAAAGGCTATTCTAAGCCTTCAGTGCTCATATTCTCCTCTAGCAGTGGAAGTATCTGTATAATAACCTCAAAATTAAAATGTTTTGGAAGCTTCTAAATATAAGTTATAGCTGCAGCTGTCAGGAAACAGCATTTTGACAAAATTGAACTTTTTAAAGGCAAGTATCAATTTTGATTAAATTTGCTTGAAAGGTGTTTTCTAATTTAAAACAAAATATTTCAATAAGCTCACAACATTCTCCACATTTATTGGAGTACAGTGTCACTGTTTGTTTCAAAGTTATTTTCCATTTTGAGGTTCACTAGTAACTAAGATATAATCTGCAGTTGAGAACTGAAGTCATCTTGAAATATTTCCATGTGCTTTTTCCTCCTTGTAACAAAACTCAGTTTTTGCACTGAAGCATGTAAATTCTACATAACCCCCATTCCTAATGTTTAAGTGCCTGCTGAGTCTCAACCTGAGGGTCAGCTGTTTGCATTTTTCTGATTCTTGTCAAAATCCCTGCTTGGCCACCTCTACTTTTTAGAAATGCCAACGGTTGCCTCTTCTACCTTTGTGTGTAAAATAGGAAAAAAGGAATGCTTTTTCCTCTTTAGAGAGCTGGAGTTTGTTAACTGTGGGAATGGAAAGTACCTAAAATCATTTTACTCATATTCTTCACATAGGTCAGTGCTAGGTGCCAAAATAATTCTCTACACTTCAAGCTGAAGCTGGCTTGCTAAGCAGAAGGACACACTCTCTAATCCATTACCCTGTCCTCTATATTTTACATTTTAGTCAATAAAAACTTCTGTACAGCCAGAGTGTGAAATTTTCTTTTGTATGAAGGGCCAACAAAAGACCCATGCCTCACCAGCTTTCCAGAAGAGAATGACACCTCAAAAGACCAGTCAGTGTTAATGGTTAAAAGATGAGACATTCAGAGCCCATGTGTCAAATATGTAGGGCCAAATTCTTGACTCTGACTGACAGTCTTCCGTGGCTGAAGAGATCACAAAGGTCAGGAAGCTGCCTTTGGCTAAGGCAGCTGAAGTTAAATTCACCTTGGAGAGATGGCACAGTTGCTAAAGAGGTTAGCCTCAGCCTAAAGAACCTTCCACCAAGATACTGAGAGATTGTGATTTGAGAGGTTTATTTTCTTTCTTTTTTTTTTTTAACTCTCAAGGTCTCCTCCCCTGTGCAACATGCTTTCAATTTCTCTTTAATGGAAGTTAGGGCATTCAGTGCCAGTGTTTCACTCTATAAAACTGTGTATGTGGTTTGTGTTCACAGAGTGCTCTGCAACAGATGGTTATTCAGAAATTATTTTTTAAACAGTAATTTGTAAGTAAGATGACAAGAAAATAGTATAGCTTTTCAGTTCTCTTTATTCCTTAAGGTCAAATTTTTGATCCTCCTCAGTGAGAGAGCAGCAGAAAAAGTCTTCCACTGGGGGTATAGCACTTTATAGGACAATTCTGGCTGATACTGAAGAAGTAAAGCTCATTCACATAATTCCTTCCATCCTAATTTTAAGGTGCAAAAGAAAAAAATTAGTAAGTACAAATAGCTTGATAGAGATGTTCTACCTTAGTACTCAGAGTGTCCTAGTGATCCCTCAGGCAGCTGCTGTAGTTTAAGTTTCCTTGTTGATTGAACTAGGGTTTTGGTTAGAAAATGTAGTTAGCTGTTTTGGCATGTGACATGCCATGTAAGTAGATTTTTCTCAGAGATTATAAAATAGTTGGCCCTTCTACATCTTCAGTTCATTTAAATTCTGTAGTAGGTGTTAGGCAGAGTTTGCATATGGGTGAGTCAAGTCTCTAACTTATTCTAAGAAAAAAATGAAAGCGAGTATTAGATTCACTGATGAGCAATCCCACAGCTTTAACCTGGAGTTTCCTTGGAATAGTCATGACTGCAACAGAGTGTCCTGTCTTGCAGCAAAAATAGTAGTGTCCCATGTAGTCCAACCTGGTCACCAACCTCTCTTCCTGAATAACATTTCTGCTGTTGCAATGGAGATGTTGTTTTGGCCACTTGTGGAGGAGATGATTCACTGCAGAATGTCATTTGTGGCTAATGATCACCTGCAGTGTTACAGGGTTTTCACAAAGGCAAAACAGAGAAAAGAGCCACTGCTGAGTGAAAATCTCCCCAATTTTTGCTCTTAAATCTGTAGTTCAATTGTTTGGTGTTTTTTAGATGATCTGACATTTTAAAAAAAGTCAGAATTAGTTCAGCTTGCTGAAGGATTTTTTTAATAGAACATCCTGAGATTTTTAACTGATCTTCCACTTGCAGATCTGAGCTGCTTGAGAATTGGGCCCTAAGTTGTCTTTTCACAATGATCTTGTTTTTGTAAATTAATGATCTAAGTGATTTATTATTCAGTTCTTCCACTGCTGCTTTATTTCTGTTGATCTTTGTTTTTCTGCTTAATTTCTATAAATTACTGTACAGTTTCCCATAAGGTATAATTAAGCAGAATTGCTAAAGTTTTAATTATTGTGTATTATAGATGTTGAAAGCAACATTAGCACTTAGCTTTTAAAAATGTGATAGTATATTTATAAGAGAGCATTTATAAACACATTTGCATATAGTTAAGATGAAAAAGGTATTTGAATTGTAGTCATTAGCATTTCTTCAAACATATGGCATACCAGCAGAGGCCATGGGCCATGCCTTCATTAACTGAACACTGTTTCATCAGTATCTCAGCTTCCTGCTGTGCCACCCTGTGGCGTACCCTTCTGTCCCTGAGGTTTCAGTGACAAGGGACAATATGTCCCCAAGGTGAAAATCTGGGAGATAACTCAGATTAGCCCTTAGAGGAGTTTTTATGATTATTTAAACATACTGAGGAAAGAAGGACACTGTACCACAAAAGAAAAACATTAAAAATCCTACCAGCCTACTGTTTTCCATGTTGCAGGGTAGGATGGTCTCTTCAGTGCCCCATCCACATAACTATGTGCAACATGACACCTTTATGCTGCCTATTATAAGACTGGCCTGTTTCAAATTTGTTCATGTAACTGGCAAAGCCTACACTGGTACTAATAGGCATCATGGGTCAACAGTCATTCACTGACCATAATGTTCAGGTGATGGACCAAGATTTAACTTCTCTTAACTATGGCATATGCAGCCATTGAATTTATTTCCTAGTAAAAAATGGAAAAGGAATAAAAATATTCATATAAATGTCATGGTCTTATTTTATTTGTGAATTTCTCAGGTATATGAATATATTTAATATGGCAGGCAAAGATATTCGTCTGTAGCCATTAAGTTCTCTCATACTCTACCTGATGTATAATATTCCTTGCTGAAAAAACATATTTTTAAGTGGTCTTAGTAGAAATTTTAAAACAACTTACATATTTTGTTTGACAAGATGACTCTTCTGAAGATGAAGTTAGTTTTTTGTTTTTCTGGGGGGAAGGATTGGTCTTTTTGTTTTTTAAGATGCATCTCTTCAATATCTCCCAGCCTTGCTTTTCCTTTTTGTGTCATAGAGTAGGAAAAAGCATCAAAGTGGGAAACACTTGTCAAAAATATTTGCTTAGTTTGTTATGGACCTTGATCTGCTTTCTTACATTTTTATCTACCTCCTTCAAGGAGAATTGGAACTTTATAGATCACAGAATCATTACGCTTGGAAAGGACCCTCAAGATCATCTAGTCCGACCGATAGCCCTACACTACTCTTATCCCTAAATCATCCCTTGAAGAAACACATCTATCCTCTTAAAAACCTCCAGGGATGGTGACTCCACCACCTCCCTGGGCAGCCTATTCCAATATCTTACCACTCTTCCCTCTCTTTATGGAATCCAGTCAAAAAAGCCTGTTCTTTGATTGAGGGGATAGATACCAACCTGAGTCAACATATTTAAACTCTATAAAATCAGCTATTGGAAGAATCCTTTTTCTAATATTAAAATACATATTATCCTGTAATCTGTCCTATTTTTCTGCTGATAGAAAAGCTACTCTTCAACACACCTTTAGGCAGAGGAATACACAACCTATTACAGTGTAGCCTAGTAGAGATGGAGAAAGTGTGGATTTATAAAGCAAGCTTTAATTTATATCATTACAAGCACCTGATACAATTTATATGTTTTTATATACTTCCTCACAGTTTCTGTCAGGTCTAGACATAATTATGGTAGAAGATTTAGAAACATTTTGTTAGGTAGTCATAAAAATTTTAAAGTGGCATCAATCCATTTTTACCTTCACTGTCTTCATACGGGAGGAATCTGAAAATCTCTTGCTCCAGTATCCACCATTAATTAATGGTGCAACGGAAAGCTCTCATTAACTTTAACTTTCCGACCCTGACATTAGTCTACTCATCACAGCAATCATTAGCAAAATTAAAAACAATCAACCAGGATATCTACATTCTAATAATATGAATGCTTTCACTCTATTACCCACGAATGTCAAATGTGACAAAAATCACTGAACTTCAAATATATACATAACAGATTTGGATATAGATAAAGAACCAGTTTTTGTTATTCTCACTCCACAGCAAAATTTAAAGATAATGTGCCAAGGGGGCCCATACCATTTGCAATCTGTAGCATTTCCCATGTATTTTCAAAAATATTGTAAATATTTATGGAGTTTTATAAAGACTCTATGCTTCCTTCTGTTTGTGATGCATCAACAAGACGCAGTAGGATATCATAGGCAGATATTTACTTCTGGGAATTCCCTTTTGGACTCTTTTTTGGTTGAAAACCGCTTCATGACATACAGCACTGCAAATCCCCAGAAATGTACCATGCTATTATTGCCAGCTGAGTTCTTCCAAGTAAAGATGACATCAGCCATCTGTCATGTTATACTAATCCTAGGAAAGAAAGCCAACTGAAGAGAAAATAAATACCTTTCATATCTATTAGCCAAATATTTGTACTAAAAAATGAAATGATTACATTCTTGCTAGCATAGCTAATTATTGTAAGTGAACAGTGCTTTCCGAGTAAACTACATACCTAAGATGTATTTGTCTTTTTACCTGCCTAAAGTAAATTATGTCATGAACATATGTTTGAAATGCTGGTCTCTTGCTACATACTGGTAGATAAGGAAATATAGCTCCAAGCAGTGATTTTCCTCCGGACCTGTTAGTTGAACTCTGCCAGGTACCACGTAGCTGCCTGAATGTTTTCTACTGCTCTGCTGAGGTAAATGGAAGTTCCCTAGGATCTAGTAGAGAAGAAATTACATTCTTCATTACAAGCAATGCTGCCAACCTATAAGGAGAGTGCCTAAATTAACAGTAACATCATAATAAAATGTTTAAAAAGTTTAAAGTGCATCAGGTACCTGCTTCCCCACTGAGTAGGGGACATGTCAGTGAGGAAGCTTTCTGAATAAGCTATGCAGCTAATTTAGCTGGAGATTAATTCTGTGGGTTTATGCCTTATTTCTTTGTTGTAGTCACTTATAAAATAGTACTTACTCACTGCTTAAACTATTTCTTGGGCTGTAAACCATTTGACTTGTTTACAGTTTAGAATAATATAGTAGGTGGAATGAAATCCCTTGTTATGTAATTTATTAATACAGAACTAAGACTCTATAAACAAAGAATTTTCTTACAAGTTCTTCTTCCTGAGCTACTCAACTGGTTGGGTCTTCTAATAGTTCCAGTTGGTGTCTAATACACCCATTTGTGGTCCTTGAAAACTGATTGGAGAGATATGAATGCTTTGTCATCTTCTTTGTTTTTTAGCTTGGAAGATTGTTTTGGCAGAATTTCTTCAATCAAAGGTTTAAACTTTGTCATCCATATATGGTGCTTAGAATGTTAAAATAGTCTAAACTGCAATGTAAAAAAGTTGATAAAGTTTCATAAAAACCTAGTACAAATCCTGTATTTGCAGGATGTGCTACTTGCTATAACAATTTAAATCATTTTATCCATTCTGAAATCTGATAGTGGGTTCAGATAACTGTCATTGCTTTGGACACATGCTTTAAAACATACATAGCAAACTGTTGGTCCTAAGCTAGACAGATTTAGACATTTCAAACTACGAGAGCCCATCATCATCAACTCAGAACTAAACTTGACTGGGGCAGTCTGTCTTCAACTACTATTTATTTGTCAAAATCAGTACTTTTAATTGACTGTAGTAATGCCACTAAGAAATTTGGAGAAGGCTGTTCAGTGCCATCATAATATTTTTAATTAATAGCAGGAGAAGAATAAAAACCTATGTCACAATTTGACAATTGATGTCAGATCTCAGAAATCATGTTCAAATAAAACAGAGACTTTTCTCACATTGCAAAGATGACCTTAAGCACTGTGTGTCTGGGCCACCTAGAATAATTTTCTTTTATTTGCTTTGCAGAACTAATTTAATATTTCAAAGAAGAGGACATTGTCTCCTACAGCAGGTAAATGGCAGAAAACTTAGTTAACAGCTTAATTCTCTTTCACCTGTGTTAATGATGTCTTGTCTTGTGTCTAGTATGTTGTTCATCTCAAACAAATAAAACAAATAATTGTAAGTGCACTTATGATATTTGCAAATAATTCAAGGGAAAATTTACAAAGTACAGTTTATTTTCATGTGAGAGAAGTTTGAATACAGCCACCTGAAGGATAGTAGAACTTATAGTTTCAGAGTAAGACAAAGGCTGAAGTTGGATCAAAGGTAAAAGTTTTGACTGTGCTTGATCATGTGATGTAAAGACTAGAGGAAAACTGTCACCTTCGGGGTTATTTCTTCACATTGTCTAAAGATTTGATGTCTGAGTATTTGTTTTCAAGAAACAAAGAAATTTGTTTTGAGGTAATGCTGAATATCTCAGTAGTATATGTGTGTCAGAATAAGTAGTTGTATGCAAGTGTGGTGTTTGGGGGTTTTTTAAACTCTGAAAAATAAAAAAGTTTCTCTGAGACAGATATAGTTTTTCCAGTGTTTTGGACGTGTAACTTGGGCAGAAAAGCTTGGGATCCAAGTCAGGGCTCCAAGACAGGGAAACACTTGGAGTGAGAATCTGCTGCTACCAACCCCAGTTTTCCCAGGATGTCTTCTTTATTTATTTTTAAGATTTAAACTTCAAAAAGCCTTAAGTTTAACTTCATGGAAAAAAATGGGAGGTTTTGAATTTGTGACTGCTTCTATGAAATTGAGGCAGTGGAAGTTTTACTTTCAATGCTAAAATCACAGCTACCCAATCAGATTTTTCAACACTTTCTGTGTCTGTAGAAATACTAAGATTTCTACTTTTCAGTAGATTCTAGTTCTACCTCTGATACTGACTGCCAGACAGCACTTTTTTCAAGGGGTAATTAACACTATAAAGTTCAATTTCAGATGTTCAGATTGTGTATCTCTAACAAAAGTTGCCCTTATGTTTGCTTTGAATGTGCCTTTAATGCCAGGGCTGGGAGAACAAATGATACTAACTTTTAAAAATGAGCCTCTTCATTTATTGTCTTTTGGTAGTAAATGAGCCTCTGTTTGGGCAGTGTTCCACAGGCATTTCTCCTGGCAGGAATGCCTGAATGCTATGTGAAATACCATGGGGCTGAAGTTGTGCCTCCAGGTCCCAGAATGGTCTCTCTCCCTCTCTGATGAAATTAAACCTAAAATAACTTTCATTTGCTTTTGCTGCTAGGAAATCCTCACCTACTCCTATCTTATATCAAAAATGACTTCCAAGAGGATCAAAGAGAAATTTTTCTGCTCACCATATTTGGATGAGGGGAGGATTGGCTAGTACAAGGTACACATTAAGACATCCATTCTGGAGATATCTGATTGAACTAAAATCATGCTTTTTGTTTGTTTGAGTTTTTTTTTCCACTGGTTGACATTTAGCTTTATTGCTTAGTTAGAAAATAAAAAAAGCCTATTTAAATAATTATTGAATATGATGAATCATCATTAATTATGTTGGTATCATTAAATTATGTTTTAATATTAGTGTATTAATTCTTAGCAATTACTAAACTTTTATATCAGTCAAATCACAAGAAATATGACTAGTGAATCTTTCATTTCCAAATAAAATTTGTCATATTTTAAGTAAAAAGTTTCAAATGCAAAGAAATTATATTTTCTTTACATTTTTATTTTAGATATCTCCAGTTACTAATAAGGAAGAAGATTTCATAGTCAATCTCTAGCCACAGAGATTTCATGGCTTTTTTCCTCCTGCAAGGTTAAATTAAAAAGGAGTAGCAGCTTGGAATTTAAGCAGGGGTAAGAGATAGATTTTTTTGTTTTTTTCCTGAAACAAAATAATTACAAAATCAAGAAAATACTTGATTGCTTTTTCAATCAAATGTATAGATTTTTGTATTATTGTTTTAAACCTTGACATAAAAGTGATAGGTCTCTAGTTTTAGGGTTATACTTCTCCATGTTGATCTTTGCACATGGTGCATGTATATGATTTAAGTATGGAGTACCTTTTGTGTGTCTTAAAGAAGATGAAGGTACATCTGTAGAGGAGAGGCTGAAATAGTCCAGCCATTCCCTTAAAACTAGAATTTGGGGTTGGATTAATTCTTTCTACGTGCTCACTCATATCTGGGACACCATAAGGCCTGAGTTGATTTTTAAATCACTGTGGTGGGGTCTCTCACAGCAACTTTAGGAGGGTGCAGCTTCAGAGTAGTTGTCTCAGGGAAACCTTAGTCTTCATCTGGTGCAAATCCATCTTCCTGAATAGTTCTGTGCCTGCCTGAAATTAATGTCTGAGTAAGATAGATCTTGTAGCTCTTCTCAAAAAAGAATTGATGAGGTATGTTTAGAAAGACTAACATACTTTGATTATTGTAAAAATATTTTCTTCCATTAGTTCAGTACAAAGCCTTATATCCTAAGAGTCTGCCTGGATTCTATGCTACTGCTGCATGTTCAGATGGTATGAGAGGAAATGGCTAATGGTCTTCTGTGACTGGTTAGAAGAAGTTCCCAGACTGGTCAGCTAATTTGTTCAGCTAACTTGAGCACTGTGATCTTTACCTTCTGGCTTCCAGTTGAACTGTTGCATTTTCAGTTACCTCAGTAGAAAATGCAGAAATCTAGTTTGTGCAGACAGCAACAGCTATTCTAAGTAGCCTGTTGGTTTAACCAATTTTTAACCATCATAGAAATATGACTTTTTTCAAATAGGAAGAAAAATTTTATTTGTGATTTATTTTTATGATTTCCTAGGAAGTAAGTAAAATTAAATAAAGGGGGAAAGAAACATGCACAAGTGAAATAGTTTAGAAAGAGAGTTGAGAAGAAGAATTGTTGGGTATATTTAGAAAGAAGGAAAAGGAGAGAAAGTTAAATCAACTGAGAGAAAGTAAAAGGGAAGGCATAACTTTGTCCTGGTGTGGTTTTATCTGTTTACTCATTAGGAGGCACTCATATACTAAAAAGGCTCACTAGACATATAAATATCAATGTGCAAATATACACTGCTGCATAAATTTAAAAGGAAAAAAGATATTACTGAAACCTGAATTTCTTTATTGAATAATTTACTTTGTCATCATAAATGTAATGGTGTATTGCCTTGCAGTGTAACTACTGGAGAGATGTTTGTAAAGCCCAGTCCCAGGAGGGATAGCTGAAGAATGATCAAAAGCTTGGCTTAAATTTATTATTTTTTTTTGCTTAGGTTGTTTTTATCATTTTATTTTTGTTCCTGGAATTTCTTATTAATTTTACAAAGACTGTCATAGGCTGGTGGTTTTTTTGGACTTTCTTCCTGCTCATTTAGTTTAATGAATGAATAAAACTTTTCCACAGAAATTAGAATAGTAGGAAAAGTTTGTAAGACTATAAACAGTAGACTTCAAAAATATTCATTCCAGTAATGTGTCTGTGATAAATTCTGACACTTGTGGTTCTTATAGTGCAGAAGTCATTTGACATGCTTATACTGATTTCCTGCAGGTAGTTCTTGACTGCTGAGGCTTTGTTTGATAGTGTCACTTATTAAGAGAGGCATAGAAAGTTCACTGGACGAAAGGCATCTGGGGAAAAACTGGACTGCTTCTTTGAGTTTGGTGAACTTTCAGAAATGAGTGTTGCATATGGCCAATTCTTCCTGCTTCTGTGTCATTAATCAGTTCACAAAAAATTTGGAGATTTTGTTTACTGATTTTCCTCAGTGGTAAAAACTTGATACTGAATGTGCTATCCTCAATTCCCACACTCCAGAGAAAAAGTCTAAGAATCAAGACTCTTCTTGGTAACTAATCTGTATTTCAGCAGAAGGGGATGACCTTTAGTAGTATGGTGATGGCACATGATGTAAAGGTTTGATCTCAAAAGATGAAGGTAAAAAAAGCTATAGCTCTGATCCAAAATTTTCCCACAATTAGTCTGGTATAAATTGTTCATAATTGAGGTCAGACTAAAGCACATATTATGAACCAGTATAGAGTATTTTTTTTTCACAAATTGGCAGAAATGAGGATGGCTGGCTCACAGAAGAACTGGGATTTAAGCCTAAATGTATTTCCTCACTCTAATCTGCATGCTATTCCCTTTGCTAACACGGATAATTGACTAACTCCACATGATCTCTCTTTTGTATGCCAATGTGAACGTTGTTTTATAGTCAAATACTGGCATATACACACAAAAGAACAAAACCAATATCTCTGAGTTTCACAAAGGACAATTTTTACTTTGATAGAAATGACTATCCACTAAAAGTCACAACTCAACTGCCAAGCATCCCACAGCAGGCTGAATGTACAGGTGATCTGGGAGAAACTGTTAAACACTCCAGAATTTTTTGTGAGAGTGTAGGATCACATCATGATAACTTTTCCCTTGATACCAATTATTCCTTTATTTGTGTTGGATTGATTTCCATACATCTAATAATTCATCGTGTATGAAAGTGGATTCAGATCAAGCATCTCAAATTTCTGGCTGTTGAGATGAAAACTGCAAGTAGGGTTACCCTATTTGAAGTGGCAGAGGACATCTGATTTCATTCTCAGTTAACTAGAATACTTTCCTTGATTGTAAACAAAGCACTCTACTAAATATGAGGGGAGACATTTTTCAAAATCTTTCCCCCCAACCTTTATTCATTAGTTTCCCTCAGCTGAAATCATATTAAATACAATAATATTGCACAGTTAGCTGTAAAGTATGTTTTAATTTTCCCAAACTAAAGAAAAATTGATGAGTATTGTTTTTGATAAATACAGTATATTTCCATATTGTAAAATAAAATATATTTCTTTGTGTAGAATAATATAACAGCATATATTAAGAAGTGTATTTCTTGAGAACAGGAAAAACCCTCTCTGAAATTATCTGCATATTTTAGTGAAGTAATAGAGGTCTTTTTTTCTTTCAGTACCTGAGGGAACTACCTTCATGAAGGTCATTTTCCTGTAAGGATTTTTAAAAAGTAATCTTTTTACCTCTTACATATGTGAACAAGGAGATTTAAACATGTAAGACAACTTTAAGTTAGGGATTCATATAAGTGGATTTGTAAGGGAGTTCTGTAGGGCAGTGCAACAACCACTACAGACAACATTTCAAAAGTGCTTCCATTCTGACCTTACTTTTCACTCCTAACTTCCTGAATCTCTAACTTTGAGGGGATGTTTTTAGAAGCAATCTCCCTACATATTTGCTGTTTGCTTTCTGGTTAGCACTTTGTTTTACTTTTGCTATTATGTTTGTTTAATTTTACTCATTTTTAGTTCAGAACATTAAAGGGGAAATCACTGTCTTTAGAGATAGAGTATAATCATGTAGCATTATTTTTCTAAGCATGAAAAACTGCTAGTGACAGAAATTGAAATGCATTATGTTACTGCAAAGAGAAGCACCTTGGAGTGGTCTGATGAGAACTGATGTTGATTTGGCAGAGTTCTTAGCTATTCAGAGCTACTCTCCCCATCTAACAGTGTATTTTTTCACAAGAGTGTTCAGCTTTGTTCATATTTTCTTTGCAATGGAAATTTAATTGCTGCTATTTCAGTTGGGATAACACTGAGTTAGCTCTGAGCATTTTGGAAAGAACTTCACTGTGAGGGCAGGTTATATTGATACATGCTACATGAGTGTCTGAAGTTATGATCAGGCAGTGCCTTTTGCCTGTCAGTGATGTGCCTTTCCTATGTGTCCATGCCAGGATGTGGTGATTCAGTGAAACATATATTCAGAGAAGTGGATTTCTGCTCCAAGAACCAGGTGAACCCTTTCAAGGCTGACTTACCACAGGTAAGATTCCTTGAGAGAGAGAGAAAACTCAATGTATTTATATTTTATGTCTACTCCCAAAGTTTGCTACAAAACAATAAGCAGGCCAGGGGCATTGCAATAGAGGTTACAGTTGAAACCAACTTGGCCTTAAAATTAGACTGTGCAACTGAGTGGAAAAATCTGCCACAGAGGGAAAAAACATAAGCATTTCATCAAAAGGTCTGATGAAGAGTCTGATGTTATTTTATATTGCTCTGGTTTAATAATGTGGCATAAACTAAATAGCTGGTGAGCTCCCTAAAAGACCTCCCTTTCATGCTGCTGGAGCCATCAAATCTTGCTCTGAATCTGAGTGTATATTCAGTTAAACTTCACAAAATTAGTAACCATACTTGAAGATTCCTTGTCCACTCCCAGCTAGTATCACAGAATCACAGAATAGCCAGAGTTGGAAGGTACTCATTAGGATCATTTAGTCCAACTCCTGTTTAGGCACAGGACAACTCCTTAGTCACACCATGTGCTTAAGTGCCTAAGTTTAATCTCTGGAGACTGAAAGGAATAATAACTAAAAATCATGGGTTTTTATTTGCTTGTGTACAATAAAAACTGTCAGAACTGAGATCTGTTGAATGAAAATTTGGCAAGCAGTTTGCTTGGGACATCCTGTTTCTGAAGAAAATCAGATCTTTGTGCATATCTATTGTAAACTTCAACAGAAGTTCTACACCTGTTCAAAACAACAACCTAGTGCCAATTGTTTTCCAAACCAAAAAATTAGACTTTTATTTCTATCCCCATTTCTTTGTAAGGTAGTGTCATGTATCATTTAAAATTGGGTTGCAGATTTAAGTACTAATTATGGTGGTATAGCAAACATGGTCTTTGTGTCTCTGTTCCACTTTCAGTACAGCTAACCAAATGCTTCAAGTAATTAAATCTGACACAGACAAGTAATGCAGATAAGCAGGTGATCCTCTCTCTCCTTGACTCTAAAGGTTTGCCAAGGTGTTCATTGATAGACTAAAGCTGAATGGAAAAAAAATGTAAAAAAAAAACCCAAAAACCTTCTGTCCTGTGCGATTTATAAACCAGGACATTTGGTATTAATCTGCCTTCTGCAAAATGAACCAATCTCAACTTTTGGGAAGAAGTCCATATTAAACAGAGAGATACACTATGGAAGCCACAATACACAGTCACAGCCAACTTAGGTTCAAGTCCAACTGTTCAAATGTTCTTTCTCCAGCTAAAAGGGGAACTTTTTAACAAATCCTGGAACATTTTACTGCCATAATCTCCACATGTACTTTTTATAAATGTAAACATGAGCTGTTGCTATGCCCTGATTTTATTTTAACCTGAACTGTATTTACTATACCTAAGGATAATTCACATGGAGCAAAGAGCCCTAATATTTGTATTTTAGAATAAATATTATGAATATCTCTCTCAGGGGAAAAAAATGTTTAGATAACCTGCCTTTCACACAGAAAAGCTGGCTGTTGAACCTTCAAGCCAGCAGTTCCTCCCTGTCTTTCTAACTAAGAGACAGTACTACATATGAGAATTCAGTGCCTTCTGGCCATACTTAAGAAACACCATTTCTTTGTGAAAGAGGGAGAACGTAGGGAAGCTGTAAATAAATTATGATTGCCAAAGATCAGAGGAATTTTTACAGAAGACCAAAGCAACTTAAGCTCATTCTTTGATACAAGCCTTTAATAATTCAACAGAGTGGTAATTTTGGTATTGCTAGAATTCCTAACAATTGAAATGATCTCCAGGTTGTTAGCAGATGATTAAGAATTAAGTTATTAGTAGCTGACCTGTGCAGAACTCGTACAATTCAATGTTTAATTTAAGCAATAGGTATGACTTTCTTTCTAAGGGGCCCTGGAAATCTCCGTGAAAATACCACAATACTCATTTGATGAAAGCAGTGTTCAGTTCTTTAACAAGTATTTCTTGCTCAGATGTCAAAGGAAATCACTCTGATCTACTCTTGTTCAAGTAATTCTGAAGCATGATTTAAAATATGATGCCTTAATGAAATAGTATGCTGATATTAAAGAGAAGACTCAGCAAATCTTCTACCTCCTGTCTTTTCCAGCAGGAATATCTAGAATAAATACATACTCACTGAGGAAGGTTCATCCCCTTTAAAAGCATACAAGATGCAGCACTGTGTTAATAAGGACTCACATTTAAGAGTTCTACTTCAAACAAATACAGGGTTTGAAACATGGATACCAAAGGAAGGCTGTCTTACAGTGACCTGCCAAGTCACTCAGGCATTTTGAGCTGGACCTCCTATAGAGGAGCCTCCTCCCACTGTCATGCCTACACCTCACACATTTGCAGGGCAGCATCCCAGCCCCAGGTAGTGCTCATGCCAGCACACAGACCACAGCTGACCTCTTATCCATGAAGTAGGAGGGAGCACATGGAATTTTACAGAACCAGGAGTGTGTGCTTCCTAGTGTAGTGTGGAGTCCAAGGAGCATCCTTCATCCTACCCTCTCTTGATTTAAATCCATGGCCCTTCCTATGTAATGGGGTTCACCTAATCCATCAGATGTGGTAAACCTCAACACCCTTCTTCAGCAATAATCCTGCCACATGTGTGTCCTTGTGACCACCAGCCCAGAAACAGACACCCTCTGTTACCCTCTCTTTCCCCCTTGGGAAGGGAAAGAGAATAAAAGAGAGAGACTTGAGAATTGGAAAAGACAACTAAAACTAATTTAATGAGAATAATAATAATAAAATGAAATGTATATAAACATATACAAAACCAACACTGAACCCAACCCCCCTTGATGGTAACTATGTTACTGTCCCCACTGAGACTGCAGCAAAAGGCCTCAGCAACAGACGGGAGCCAGGCTCAGGGGCTGGATCCTGGAACTGGATTTTGGAACTTATGGATTAGGATCAAAGGCAGAATAGTCAGAGTTCTCCTCAGATGCTGACCATTGAAGAAGAACAAGAGAGCCAGAGGAAAGAAAAAGGAGCTGACCCTCAGTTTTATAGCAACTATGACATATATAGGATGGAATACTTAGTCAGTTTAGGGTCACCTGTGCTGTCTGCTCCTCCCTGTAGGTGCAGCTTTTACTCTGCACCCCCCAACATGAGACACAAGATTTAGCAGTGACCTTGCTTTGCATACTAATCCCTGGTAGTAAATCTAAACATTAGGCCTTATCACTGCTAGAATCAGGCAGTGTCTGCAAAAACATGCTGTTAGTTTCAGAAAGTGCAGTTACTTAGAAGATCTTGAGCTGAAAAGTAAAATCACTGAACAGAATTAGTTCTATTCTAACCCAAACCAGGACACCCTGTCTTCATTCTAGAGAAGGGATGCCTCACACATTAGAAGGCAGGAACTCTGAAGGGTCCACTGATGTCAGCTGGGGAAAAAAATTGAAATTATTAAGATTCACCTAGGAACCTAACAATACTCAATTCAGAGTGTTATAATGCAAAATATTGAACCAAGAAAGCCAGCAGAACTATGATCAGTTTCTATTAACAATCTAGCTTATTGTACATAACGTTTTTCTACTGGGCTTTTTCCTCAGCTAGTGTAAACACTGTAACTCCACTGAAGACAATTTAGTACTTGATTCCTATAGCTGAAGATCTAGCCCCACAGAAGTGTGCTTCCCTTCCAAAATACTTTCCTTTTTTGTTTTTTTTTATTCACCTGATGTTAATAATACTCTGCAATTTTTTAATAACTAGTGTGTAGGCAAATGCACTTTTAATAACAAGTAGAAGATTCAAATGCAAAATGCTTGGTTCAAAAAAGAAAAGAAAAAGAGAAAGAGAGGAAGACAGGAAGGAAGGATGGGAGGAAGGAAAAAAGAAGGAAGGGAAAGAAAGAAAGAAGAAAGAGAGAAAGAAAGAAAGAGAGAGAATGCTAGCATAAACATAAACATAACATAGCATAAACAGTAGTGAGCTGGCAAAACAGTGAACTTCCAGATGTGCAATGGTTTATTTTCAGACAGGGTCAGTTAACATATTTCTGTTCTGGCATGTGCATTCATCTTCTGAACAGGGTGGAAATTCAACATAACGAGCACCTGATCATCCATTACTAATGAGTCAGATATGGTCTGTTATTTAATTTGCTCTTTCATAATTTCATACACTGTATATTGCTTAACACTATACCAGTCAGTCTAATGGAGAAAGCTTGTCTTCATCCTTTTCTCTCTCCCTGCTAGTAAATGGATTTAGAAAAAGGAATGTAGTCTATTATTCAAAGATGGTTTCTAAGATGGTTCACAACAGGTTAATGAATGATATCTAATACTCATATTAGGCCAATCATATTAACACAGACAAGAGCACATGAGGGTCATAGTGCTAATTGCATAGGAGGTCCAGCCAGAAGGCATCTTTATCTTAGAATTCAAGACACACCAAGTTTGACTAATCACCTACAGCGTGTTTGCAATTAAAATAACACTGTATTAACCCTGCCAATGTGAGGTATCAATATTTTATGTGTGGCTTGACAGTTCTAAGCTGAACATTTGTAGTGCTTGATATCATTCTCACATAGAAAGCATATGGCTCTTGCTGCGGTTTAGACTGCAACCAAGAAAGTTACAGAGTGGAAAATTCAAAGGCAGCATTTTTTCCAGGAATTTCATTTTATTCTATTATTTTTAAGAATGGTGCTAATATCACCAAAAAGATTTCTTAACTTAATCTGCTTTATACACTACAACACAAACTCTGGGTTCTTTTAGAAAATGTTGAACAAAATTCTACTGATATTGATGGAAAGACTCCTGTTCTTTTAGCTTCACCCTGAATTGAAGGAAATGTTTCATTTTAGTATGACCCTAACTGACCTGTTGCACAAAGAAGTTCAAAGCAGGCATAGGGCATGTTGCATTAACAATAGCTCTGTGTACGAGGCAGATATTCACCTGGTTTAGGTTGTCAAGGGGGTCAGAGCATGTATATTCTGTTCATCATGAAAGCCCCAGTTTTACACATGTAAAAACTATGAAGCAGTTTAACTTGCAGACTGAGCTCTGTTTCCTGTATCTGTCTGTTAAAGAAAATGTTGGTCCTTCCTATTTAGCTCACAGCCCCAAGTTCTCTCCAACTCTGCCCAACTCTCCTGTAGATCTGGTTTTCATTTACACCACTTGTGTATGTACCACTTGTTGTGATACCTCATCTATAGCAAACCCAGACACCATTGTCTGGAATCTCATTTAAATTTCATCATTTGCAACTTAACAAAATAAAGAACCCCCACTCCCCTCCCCCAAGCTCTGTTGAGTTTTGATGGTCCTCCAAACTCTCAGATCACATGCTCAGAATTATTGCATAACTTTCCTTTAAAAGAAGCATTTATCTGAGAGCCAGGTGCTTTTCTGAATTCCACTAAGCGTGTTACAAAACAAAGTAAAAACTGTGAGACTCTTGAAAATGTCTGTTCACAATGAACCAGCACTAGCTTCTTTGTTAGCTATACCTCATAAAACATCTCAGGTGTTTTATGATATGTTTTTGTGCCAATGGATTTTTTTTTTATTTGATTCTTGTTGGTAGTCTGAACACTTTCAAATGTTTGTCAGTTGATGGTCTCTACATAACAGGTACAATCCATATCTGGGTCAGACTTTCCAGTTCAGGTACAATAGCATAGCTCCCTGGAGCTGTGAGTTTTTTTCATTTAATAGATTTGTAAAGAACTGAAATGATGCCAAGTAGACTTAAATGCTTTTCCACAGCTTTTGCAAAGAGTTATGCTTGTGCTTGGATCTTCTGCAGAGAAAATTATATAAAGTTATTTCAAGTTTTAAAGAACATATTGAGAGAGGCCTGAGAGACATTTAGGTAGTAATTGATTTTCTTGTTAGGACCCTGTATTCTGGTATCTTATATCTATCTTTTTCAGAAATGCCTTACTGAAGATTCTGAAGATTGTGGATTGTTAAAAAAAAAAACCCAAACAAACAAAAAACCCAACTAGAACTAATGAAAATAGCAAAAATAGATGAAATATGTATATATACAGATATATGCAGAACCAGCACTGAACCTAATCCCCCCTTGATGGCAACTATGTCACCATCCACACTTGTACTGCAACAGGAGGCCTTCAGCAGTAGACAGGAACCAGATTCAGAGGCTGGATCCTGGAGCTGCATGTATGGAGCAAGAGAGAGAGAGAGAGTGAGAAGAGGAAGAAGAGCAAGAAGAGCAGACGTAGGCCCTAAAAAGTGAGAAGAGCCAGAAGAGAGGGAGAAGAGGGAACTGACCCTCAGTTTATATCAAGTATGACATATGTGGAATGGAATACCTTGCTGGTCAGGTTAGGGTCACCTGTCCTGTCCTCTTCTTACTGTTGGTGCACCCTTTATTCTGCACCCCCCCAATGCGAGACACTAGATTCAGCAGTGACCCTGGTTTGCATACCAATCCTCAGCATTGGACCTTATTACTGCTGGAGGCAAGTAGTGTTTGTAAAAACATACTGTCAGCTTCAGAAATGCAGTTACTTAGAGGAGCTTTAACTGAAAAGCAAAATCACTGAACAGAATTAGTTCTGTTCTAATCCAGACTAGGACAGAGTCACTGGAAAGTCTACAGGAAACACAACTGGGATAATTTTTAATTCTGTTTTTAGCTATATATTGTTTTTACTACTAGTCAGGTTAGTTTCCTAATACAGATTGACAATATAGATTGCTCATTTGGGCTTTAATCTTTTTTTTTTCCCAGTGAACGGTTACTAAAGTTTACTAATCATGACAGCAAAGAGACTGAATCACCAAATGAAGTGTTTAAGCTTCCAAAAGTCAGTGTCCAGATTCAAGGGCTGCTATTAGGACATGAAATTATTTCAAATTTCTCCTTTTCTGTATGTGTTTGTTTGTCTGTTTCCTCATTTTAAACTTCAAAACTGTTAATGTTGGGAAAAGAGTCCAGCAGGCAGTGAGTCAGTGAACAGAGATGTTGATAACATCTCACCTATCAGCATAGACCTCATCTATTCAGTCTCTTTAACCACTGTTGTGCACAGAAAAGAGAGCATATGCCAGCCTTGAGCTAAAAAATTCACTGTGTAGCTGTTGATGAGTTGATCTCTCTCTAAAGTGCCTGATGAATTAGGCATAAAGAGCCACAGGATGAGGAAGGCTCATTAGCATGAGCTCTTTCTCACCATCACAAATCATGCATCCCGAGACTGCAGGCTGGCTAAGGGGGGGGAGAGGGTAGGCAGCCAACCTTTTGCCAAATGGATGGTGAAGGCAGGGAGCAGAGCTGTATTCCCACTGCAACCTTTGCAGGGTGGCAGACCATGGCACGCTGCAGACTGTTCAAGTCGTAAGTTGCTAACCCTGCACGGAACTGAGTAGTGTAAATATACAGAGAGGCTCACAGAAATTGTTTATCATTAAAAGTTCACTTGTTTTCATTCAAAGTATTTTTTGGAAAGTGATTTAAGCTTCTGTGGTCTGGAAACAAATACATATATGCATGTGGGTATTTCTTGGTTTCTTCTGGCCAAGAAATACTGCAGCACAAGCACAGGCCTCTGGATTGATTCCCCCTGAAAATATTTGGTGTATGGTGTATCACCTCCCAGGACTAGGGAAGGGATTGTCCCCGTGTTTGGCACTGGTGAGGCCACACCTCAAATGTGTTGTGGTTTTGTGTGTTCCAAAAAATATGCAGATGTGGTGTTTGGGGACATGATTTAGTGATCACAGTAGTGTTGGTGGAACGTTGGACTTGATGATCTCAGAGGTCTTTTCCAACCACAATGATTCTATGTACAGTAAACCCTTAAGGAACTCATCTTGTGTAATCTCCACCAGTGGTCCCTTTTGGAAGTGATTCATGAAAATTCCCTCCCCCAGGCATCCTGATTATATTCCTTTATCAAGGAGCATCAGACTGGCTAAACATGAGTTGATACTGCTTTCTGTTGTTGTAATCCAATGTCAACCCTTCTGGAAAGGGAGTGGGTAGTGCTGGGGGTCACGTAGGCTAGGATAAGCTAGAATCAAGCCCTGTGTTGCTTACTTCCCACTTTTGCCCAAAAATGTAGGTTGCCTGTAGGAGCTACTATGCAATCTTTTTATACACTATAGTATTTTATTACATTAACATTTTATTCTAGTCAGTATTAACAAAAATTTCCCAAACTGGTAAATTATAAGAAAGTAACCTACATCTATCTATCTGAGCTTCATCTGAGGTATATGAAAGAGAATTTTGGATTTAAAAGCATGCAGAGTAGAGGTGCTGAAACAGCAGTCACTTCAAATGCATGCACTTCCTTCAGGGAAGGAAAACTTGTAATATCTTATTTTATTAAGAGAACATAAAATTCAGTTGCCTTTTTAGAAGTGAACTGTCATTTATAGTAAACAACTTGAAATACTGTATTCTATGCAAATGACTGTAGACTGACATTTTTTGTGGGAAAGCAGATTGTTCTTTTGCACTGGTCAGCCTGCAGTTCTGAAAGAAAAGTGGAAGGGAGCAAAAATGTTCTTTGGGGTTAAATAAAACATTATGTTTTTATATTTCTTTGTGGGTTTTTTTTAAAAAAAGCCTTTGAAATAATATGAAAGGAAACTAAAATTTAGGTCAGTTTGATATTAAAATGAATATGCTTGTTTTGAAAACAGGGAGAAGAAACATTTCAGCTCCATTTGCATTCTGAGGAGAAAGAAGTCTTGTAAGGTAATGATAATCTGAGTAGTGTGTCTTACAGAATAGAGTAAAAATTAAAATGAATTTTTTTAACATTATTTTTTGTCCAAATATAATACAAGTCTATTTTAAAAGGGCAGCACATAAAATGTCAATAGGCACTTTGGAGACATTTTCAGTGTACCTTAGAACTGAGGATAGCCACAGAAGCAGCTTGGAATTTTTCAGTAGGCAGTTTAGATCTTTTTGTCTACACTCTCCTTTTTCTAAATGACTTGCTTTGAATTTCAGCAAATGTAATACATCTGTGTTGAGAACCTTGATTTCCAAGGATTAAATTCAAAGTAATTAAGTAGCTGTGTCCACTTTGTGTGGAAATAACTGGAAAGCTTCAACTATATCTAATAGACATTATATATGCTTAGTAGCTAATTAGTTTATCTAACAAATACTTAATAGCCCCTCTGAAGAACTAACAGTGGCCAAGAAATATAAGGAATTTTGATCTCTAAATGCAAGCAGTCACTACAATGTGTACCCCCTGCTTTCCTTTATTCAACATTAAAAGTAATCTAAGGTGATAGTGCTCCTGCATTGCTCCACACATTCCTGCCTTCCTGTGCCTCAGACAAAGTGAAAAACAATCCCACAACAACTATGTACAGACATAGACTGGGAGTTTTAGCATCAGAATGTTGACTGTATCACAACTTGGAAAGAACAGGTGGCTGTTGGTAACACTGAAACTAAAAGAGGAAGGGTCCTTCCCAGGGGAATGCTTTCTCTACCACCCTTGGGCCACAGCAGTACCTTTGAAGAATCCATAAAACAGGTCTGTAGGTTCTAAACAATACCCTGCTATCTCCCTTAGCCACATGAAAAGTATGTCAAAACCTATACAGGGAAGCCCCAAATGTCTTACCAGTCAGAAGCCTTAATCTGCTTTGCAATTTATTTGTATTATCACTTTAGGATCACGTGGGAAGCCTATGGGTGGAGCAAAACAGACTCTATACTGAATTTTGAAGTGAGTTAAAAGTAGCATTACTTTTCAGAGATTTTTTTTCTTCAAAGAACTTGTAAGTCACTGTGCCAAGCTGTGATTTTTATGAAGATTTAAGGTACTTGCCTTTAAGAGCTACTTGAATAGGTAATGCTGTGTCAATAAAATCCTAAAACCTGTAAATCTGTATACATACTTTTAACTGATTTAACTGCCTCAATAAGATTTTTGTGTACTTCTCCAACAGACAAACTTGTAGGATGGTAAGGGTGAGTCTATATGGCAAAACAATATCTTAAGGTCATTTCTAAGATAACAATGTCATACATGACAACCTAGTATTACAAAGTTAAGTGAAAAGTAGATTCTTTTTTCATGTAACACTTTTTGGTCCAATAGTAAAACAAATTTACTATTCAGATGAGATGAAGAAAGGAGGAGTGATAATACATCCCTCTATTGGACAAACACAGGACTCTGTTTGGAAAGGAGTATTTCAGGAGAGTTCTCTCTTAATCTCTGATGATCAGAGGGCTGGAGCACCTCCCCTGTGAGGGCAGGCTGGGAGAGTTGGGTTTGTTCAGCTTGGAGAAGAGAAGGATTTGGGGTGACCTTATAGCAGCCTTCCAATGCTTAAAAGGGGCCTATAGAAGGGGGGGAGAGAGGCTCTTTACTTGGGTAGAAAGCAATAAAACAAGGGGGGATGGCTTCAAACTGAAGGAGGGTAGAATTAGACTGGATGTTAGGAAGAAATTCTTTACCCAGAGGGTAGTGAGACACTGGAAGAGGTTGCCTAGAGAGGCTATGGCTGTCCCATCCCTGGCTGAGATCTAGGACAGGTCGGATGTGGCGCTGGACAATCTGATCTGGTGAATGGCATCCCTGCTCATGGCAGGGGGGTTGAAACTAGATGATCTTTAAGGTCCCTTCCAAACTGGGCCATTCTATGATTCTCTTCTACTGAAATAATTTTACAAAGCATTCAAATGTTCCTGGAATTCAGGTTTACATTTCTAGAGGACTTCTCAGAGTACCACATAGAGTCATTCTAACTCTGTTTCTTTGAGCTGAAACAAATTATCTGGTTCACTAAAAATGATAATTTTTTTTTTTAGGTCCAGTCATCAAAATGAAAATTCATTTATTCATACAGTCCTAGTCATGCTGAAAAAAGTTCTCTCACATCATAATGATATTAAAACAGTAGAATTCATATGCTGTCTCATTATATGTATATAATATTTCTTTCAGAAATATGTAGAAGTGTTAACACAAATTCTTTTGTGTGTGAAGATTTTACTTTAGTCTGTATCTGAAAAATCAGAAAGGGAATAGGAAACTGTGATTACAGAAGAGACCTCAAACAGTATATTACATCTTGTAAAGAATGTTTCATTTTTACTGTGTCTAATACTAGTCTGAGAGAAAGAGTGGGATACCTTTATTAGACTAAAATAAAGCAGCATTCATCCATAATTCTGAGCTTAATACAGTGATTTCAAAGTGCTCCAAGCACTATCTCAAGTATTATTTTGAGCTACCTTCTAAAGCACAGTGTTAGTAGTACTGTTTCTCTCTGACTCCAAGGTCTTAACAAGAGTAGATTCCTGCTGCAGTATCTGAGAACTACCTGTACTGTCAAGATACCCTCAGCAGGCACTTCTTCCCAACACACTCACAACATATTATTATCACAACATTTTTTTCCTAGTATTTTCTCCTTCTGCCCTTATTGAAAAATAAAGTAGGACAATACTACACTTCAGTTGTCCAGTACAAAAAAAGCTATTGAATCTACCTTTACAGTGGTGTTGCAGCAAACCTATGAAGAGATGCAGTTGGGAATGTTTTTAAGAATGTTTCTCTCAGAAATACACAGGTTTGTTGAAAGTGAAACATATTTTCCCAGATGATGTGTACCTGTTTTAACAGGGCAAGGATTTCTGATGAGGGCAAAACAGATGTACTGACCCAATATTCATCTGGCCCATTTAGGATATTTAAGTCCATGAACTGAGTCCTGGGACAGATCAACATGTAATGTGCCTTTATACCAGTATTAGATATTGTAGAACCATTTCAACTTTTATCTATAATTCAGAGGTTGATGGGTAACACAGAGAGGGCCTCTTTATGTCTAAGAGAGTAACATGATGCTACCAGCCTAGAGTAGCATGGGCTAAGCAAAATATGGAAGCAGTATGGTGATTTTGGCTTCCTGCTTGACCTACACAGTTTAGCTGTGCTGAGGATTGCAGTATGCTAGATTACCATCACTGTCACTCTTGTGCCTTCTTTAGTTTAAGGTAGTGCACCACACCAGTTAGATCAACTATAGCTGATCTCTTCAGAAGTATAGAAAAAATGCTGCTATGGACTATGCCTTCCAGCTCTGATTTTCTTTTCCTACTCCCCTTTCCTTCCCTTTCTTTCCTTTCCTTTCCTTTCATTCCCTTTCCTTCCTTCTTTATTTGAACAACTCCTGTTCTGATTCATAGCAAGAAAACTTAAAGAATCCCCTTGGAACATTATAGTATCTAGAAGAGTAGGGAGAAGGTGGAAAATTACTAAGGAGTCTGTAATGTATATTTATAACATCAGTCTGTTAACCATAGTTTGATTGAAAGCACAGTTGAAGAATAAGAACTGCAAAGTGTAATCCTTAAAGCAGCATATTCTTATTTTCCATATGTTGATGTAAACTCATGTTGTCTGTAAACATTACTTATCTTGCATCTGCACAATGCAGTAGTTAGTAAGCACAGAAAATAATAAGTGATAATAGGTAACAAGAGGTGTATTCATCTGTACTCCACAGAATTAAAAAACTTACAGAAAGGCTTAAGATCTAAGCTTGAGCCTGATACTGAGATGTGCTTTGCTTTTGGGACTATGCCTCCTTTTACTGGAGTCCAACATCATCTTAGTTTGAAGACATACATTATAGAAATGTTTAAACCCAGCTCCAATGTAAAAAGGTATAAACCACAATGCAGGTACTAATCCACAAAGTATACTGCCAGCTCCCCCAAGAATTAAAGAATCTTTACAATGTCCAGTTTTTTCCATCTTTACTGGCAAGAAAAGAACTGTTTTTCTGGAAAGAAACCAAGGGCCTTGGTTTCTAGCCCTTCCAATTTTAATGCAAAGAGAAGTCAAAAGAGGTACTTGGTAATTTTGATCAACTTGGACTTAACTGCTGTTTTTAAAGAATTATAGGTATAAATCTCTGTTATACAGAGCACATACAAGTTAAGTGACTCTCTTAAGTACATTCAATATGTTAATGACACAGCTGGGAAGGGAATCTGAATCACCTGATTTTTAGAACTAATCTGTAAGTCATAAATAAGTTCTTAATATCTAAGTTCTAAGCCAAGGCTTCATCTTGTTGTGTCTGGGTGACACTATATGTTGTTAAATTTTCCCTAACTTGACAGGTGGATGTCCTTTCTAGGTAGGTTCCCAGCAGTATAATTTCCAGCTTGCAACTGGTTTAAAACCTAAAGAACAATTGGCAAGATTACTTTTTTTCACTTCTCATGTCTTTCTACTTAACAGCAGAGCAGCATTCTATTTCCAGGGATGCCAGCATTTAGTTCAGAATTATGCTGTCATTATTTGTCTATTTCTCCATACCTTGCTAGAGGGTCAGGTCCCAAAATCATCCCTGGCTTATTGGTTGAGTGTTTTTCTCATTTGTAAAACCTAGTCTTAGTCAAGTGAAAACTCTCTGCATAGACATTCACAGCCTTCAATTTTCCCCCTGCTTCTCAAACACATCCTCTTTTCTGAACCTTTAAATGTGTCTTTCAAAGAGTTAGGGTCTTAAAATGAAATGGAATGGAGTGGAACAGGACAGGATAGGCACTCACCAACCACTGACTCATTTTCTGTGGCTTTTAGCTACAAGTTGAAAACTTAGCTTTGTTTTTCCCTCATCGGATGCTTTGGCATGAAGCATCCAAAATGTAGATTGCTGGACTTGTTAATGACATTTCAAAGAGAGCATCATTTGGGCCATACATTAACAAGCAGGCAAATAATTAATAACAGCACATGTGGAAGCAAATGAATGTTTTGCTTGTTGAAAGGGAATGAGAAAGTCAGACAAAGGCCTGGACTCTGTGTCCTTGCCCTCCACAGCAGCAGAAGAAATAATGTTATGAATAGCATTTAACTTGAATTTGTAGCAAACTGCTGCTTTTATCATAAACAATTGCCAGATGGTATACATTATCTTCCTTTTTTCTCCTTTCACAAAAGCAGCATTAATTGCAGAGCAGCCCAGGGCTCCACTCAGCTCATCAGTGTGATAACACTTCATGACCCTGATTAGCCGTCAGTCTACTCAATTAAAAAGATCATTTAGACATTCACCCAATCATTTGCCTATCGAGCCACCTGGGCCTCAACCAGGGGCTCCATTTTTAACATTCTCCTGCCCTCTCTCATCTCGCCTAGCTTTTTTACATATCTCCAAAAGACGTAATTGAATTAAATAAAGCGTCTCAGGGGCAGCTGCAACATCTGCTGTTTGTGGTATGTCAAGCCTTCAGCATTAAAAACAGTTACATATGCTCCAAATTAGCAGGTCGCAGAGATGAAACAGTCGATGATAGTGTTTTTGTGCCAGCGTGAGAAGCAGCTCACAGCTGTGTGCAATTTACAATTAAAGGCTTTATCAGAGCTCAATTGTACTAGTGAATCAAGTGGTGAGAGGTCAGTTAGTGAATTAGACCAATTAGAGCTTGTACAGTTAAATTATCTGTCTTATTACCTACTGATAAACAGCCTTGTCATATCTCTACTCAGACGATGAAGCTTGGAAGTGTTTTATGAGGTGATACTGTACTTTTGTGTGTAATGGAACTCGGTAGCTCAGCAGAGTGAGTCTGAATCAACAAGCATGCAGCAGGCAACTTCTTAAAATGGAGAGGGAAAAATCCCAAACACCTGCAGTTAGAGCCTTTAAGCAAAATTAAGTTAGATGGTGAGTTATTACAAATGTTGGCTATATTTCAAGAGGGATTTTTCTGCCTGGTAAGGTCTGAATTCATAAAGTTAACCGAGCAAAATGTTATGCTTTTGATTTCTAGACTTTTTTTAATTACTGCCTTGCTCTCTTTCACTCCCACTCTGAAGGAGGGATGGAAGGCAAAGGATAGAATCTAATAAAGTCAGTCTCTGGTTTCATGCTGTAAAATAATGCAGTAGTAATGGACAAAGCCAGAAACTGATGCTTCTTGGTTTCAGGATTTACATGGTTCTGGAAAGCAACACTTGTAAGTCTGGACACAGATGACTGAAGATGGGTGAACTGAACCAAGGTGAGCCACTAAAACCTTTTTTCAGAAACATTATGCATACAAATGTATAGTTGGGTAGTATTAAGCATCTGTTACTGTCATGTTTTTCTATGGTCTGGATGAGGCATGTGCTGCACCAGCTACTGCAGTATCAATTTTTTAGGTACCTGGCCCTAAGAACGAGGAACTTTCTGTCAGGGGCCCTGTACAATCTGGGGGGGATAGGAGGTGGTGAGGATTAAGACTAAGCAGCATGCCAAAAATGACCCAATCTTTCACCAAGTTGCATGTCAACTTGACAGTGTTACATGGCAAATTCTGCTTTACAAAGACAACTCTGTCTGAGGACTAAAGTGTCAGAAACTTTCCTTTGAAAGAGGCTATCTATGCTTTGGTCTTGAAAGTGAAGTAGGGCTTATACCATTCTTTTATAGTATAATGAAACACTAAAAACATAGTGGTGTCATTCTCTTTATAGAGAGTTCTAGAGATTAGATCATCTCTGCAGAAAATACTCAATGATGATCATAACAGTGGACTAAAAGCATGCCTGAATGTATAAATCCAGTAATCAGAGATTTGGCTTAAAGAAACAGCATTAAGTCTATTCCGAAAGTTGTATTTTAGTCTTTCAGATCACCCTGTCATTGGATGTTAGGCATAAAAGTTATGCATCCCAAGTAAAGCACTGTCCTAAATCAGTGTTCTCTTCATTCATCACAGTAGCACAGCTTCAGGAGAAAAATTGATGAACACCCTTGTAGGTGTTCACCTACAAGGTGAAAAAGCTGGTTTGAGGGCCATCAGACAATGGCATAGTTAAGACACTTGAGGGAAAATCAGTGGTAAATCTCTGCAAGCAAAGGAGGATATTTTCATCCAAAGTCTGTAACTGGAGACTGTTCCAACTCTTCTATGTTATATGGAGTAGGGCTCTTCAGGGAATATCTAGCAGACCCAGTTCTAAACTGAGACTACATGCTAGATGATTACTAAATGGAGATTTGATTAGGGGGGAGAGTGTTCTTTGATTCCACCCTAGTATTTTGTTGGTGTCAACATACAGTTTTGGAATGGGGTTTTGATCATGTTTAGTGTATAACTTCTACATATTCAGGCATATAGATTTTGGAAAATGAGGAGAGTAAGTTTCAGATGTCTTACTGAAGGTAATTAAAAAGGTTGTGAAGCTGGCATTGAGGGGCATCCCGTCCAGTTTCTGTCAGTAAATAATGTTGACTCATTTTCCAGAAGTTTGGGACTTGCATTTAAAGAAACTTATCACTGTGGAAATGACCCTCTTTGAAACAGTAGATTTGTTTTAGTACTTCCTTAAGTGCATCAACCTCATTGCAAAGCTTCAAAAGTTTAAAAAACAAGTGGTTGAAAGAAAGGTTTTGAACTTGTGGATGAAAAAAGAAAGAAAAAGAATGTTTTTGGAATCTAAATGAACATATTTTTCACTGCTTTTATCTTTCTAAGTAGTAGAGGGTATTTAGTTCATTCCTCAAGAGGAGGAAAGAAACATGGCCTAAGTATTCTCAAAACTGCTGGGATTTCAATGTGCAGTGTACAGTTGGTCAGGACCCTGATCTCTCCTACATGCTTCTGGCAGTTATCGAAATTCTTCATCCTCTTCTCCTGTTGCAGTCTTCCACCTTCTGAGTGACATTTGCACTTGATAAGACCAAAGTGAAAGTCAAGCCCCAGACATCATAGTTTTCTATTTTTAAATGCTAAGTTATACCTAAGTACTTTTACTTTAACATTATTTTTGCCTTGGATGTGAGAAAGAATGGCTCACAGTAAACATTGAAACAAAAAATTGGAGCTCTTTCTATCTTTTTATTCTTGCCTTTGTTGTATGGCAGTCAATAAATAACTTCAGCTCCACTTTAAAGGAGTTTCTGTAACTTTCCAAAAAGTGATTTTGAATTTTAAGTCTTTTGCCTTCCAACAGAGGTTAAGTCCTGTATGTATAGCTCATTATTAAACATAAAGATGATGTTACTTACATAATTCAGTCTTCTCCTAAAATAGAGAAAAACAAGTTGGTTAGTAGCTAAGATATTGCAATAACAAGACCATATTATGTTGACAGACTGATTTCTTGAAAATTCTGTTGAGCACAAAATCAGTTTATGCAGGTTGCAGGATCTAAGAGACACACTCAGAGCTATCAGTGAATGATAATTACTACTTATCATGTTTACTGAGAAAACAGGAGCAGTAAGGGCATTGCATCACTTACTGCACTTATTAACCTCAACTTGGCAAGCCAAGCTCTTCACAGCACAAGATACTGAAGCTGATTGTGGGCTTGAAAACTATTAGATGGGTCACTGCCAAGATAATAATCTTCTGGCATTTAGTTTTTCTCATTGTTAGTAGTTGTAGCTTAAATATTTAAAACCAAAAGAATTTTGACCACTGTCGTTTCTATCCATTTAAATTTTTTTTCTACTTTTGGTACTTAAATAATAGATTAACATGGTTTTAGTCATCTAGTTTCATTCAAGATTTTGAGACCTTATGAAAACATAGCCATCTCCAGACATCCACAAATAATGTTATGTAATATACAAACATATCCCAGAATTGTGCTCTACATTCATGTGCTGTTGCTTATGTTAACTTCTCTCTCTAAGCATCCCAGTGCTCCCTTGACTATCCCTGAGCACAGACAGATGCCTCCTGATAACATTGCAAATAAGAATTTCCACTCTAATAATGAGAGCTGCTGCCAGTCTTCCTTACTGTACAAAGCTCTGTTCTTCCTATGGCTCATACCTGAAAGGGTCAATGAAAGGTTACTATCTCCTATGATACAATTTAGCCAACATCTGCCATTGCAGCACAGCCTTTCTGCCTGGCTAAAACTGATCTGAATTGCTCCTGAACTGCAGCTGACTTGACTCGCTGGCTGCATATCTCCCATCTTTGCAGCCCAGCCCTTCTCAAAAGTATATTACAGAAACTTGTTTGGGACAGCTGAATATTTAAGAATGAGGATATGGTGGTGATTGTAAATGTTTAAATGGTAAATATAAATGTTTGCAGAAGTGGAGCACAAATGGTGTAGTGGCATTTGTCTGCTGGGAATAAATAAATCACCCACCCAAGAAGTGCTGCTTATATGCTCACAGTAGTCTTCTTAGATTTTACAAACACAGAGTCTTTTGAAGATCATAGCTTACCCATTTCCCAAACAGCACTACCACACAGATCCTATGAATATTATGTTTTAAAAAGTTCAATAAAATGCAATAGAACATTGAAGTAATTTGGTTCTGATTTCCCTGGAATGATAAAGTGGGACTTAAAACAATTTGGTTTTGAAGTCCATTTTCATCCATTATACTTTGCTGTAAGTATATCTTCATTAAAGCTCAGCAATAGTATTTTTTTTTCTTACACATTTTTTCCCTGACACAAAATTCATTTTGTATAGCAAATCTGAGCTGTCTGAGGTGTTGTGAGGGCAAAGTCTGTGTCTGTGCTGCCTATAGGCTATGAATAACTTTCTTGTTCAGGTAGCCATAGTAGTTCCTTCCTTCAATAGTCCACTCTACCCTATCTTTGGAGTATTCTGCCTTGTCTTAGCTGTTAATATAGAGGCAAATAAATGATCAAAACTTGCAATTCAGATCATTCATTTAAATTAACTATTTCTTTGTTTTATTTAAGACACAGGCCACAATCTCTGTTCTTTCACTGGTTGCTAAATGAGTACTTTACCTGTCCTTGCACAATAGACAGGGGCAAGAGCCACAGTTGTCACAAAATAATTGTCCTAGGGATGGATCAGATTTTCAATTTCGACTTCCAGGACTGCTTCCTGTTGTTCTTCCTTAAACATCTTATGGCATGGGGAAATCTCATGCCCATTTTGTGTTTATGTTATCTTCAAGTTATTGTTTCTCTATGTTTGTATTACTATTATGTTGTTTGTGTATTTTTAGTAATGTACAGTTTATGTGAAAGATGAACAAATACAGGAATTAATGAGGGAATGAAGTTATTGAAATCCAGAGGAGGACATCTTGGTAAGCTTTTGGAAAAAGGTGGCTGGTGGTCAGTGCCAGAGGTCTGGCAGAACTCCTGAGTTACTATTGGAATGATTTAGAGGGGAACTGCAGGGGATCAAAAAGGCCTAGAAGTACTAACAGATGTATTTTGAATGAAATGTACACACAGCAATATTTCTAACTTATCACTGGTGTGACGAACAGAGCAGATACCAAGAGCTTCCTCTGAAATAGAAGTGATGTCTACTTCTGTGGAAGCAGCATGGAGTGATTTAGTCTTGATGAGGCAGGCAGAAGCATATCTGTTCTGAACTTCCAAACTGACTTTTTGATCGTTTCTCAATCATGTCTGTTCCTCTGCTTATTCCATGCAAAAATGCAGATCAGATCACCTGCCTATGCTAAATCAGTCCCATCAGAGCAATCTGTATTTTTTTAAAACAGCTTCATAAGGTGTGAAAGTAGGGGAGTTGCTTAAAAACTTTGCAGTTTTATTGTCTTTTTCATTTGTAAACCTCTAAGTGACTTTCAATGTTTATACTTTCTTTTTCCCTGGTCATTGCAGAATATAGAAGGTGCATAAGAGTGACACATTTTATTAGAGCAAATTGTAGATCCCAGGGTAGCTAGATCAACAGACTAACTTCTCTGACCACCAGATAGATAACTCAAGGAATAAGTTACCTATAAGTTTGTGAAGTGCTTTTGGATATATGAAATAAATTGTTCTTCACTGCCAATCTTTTACTCCAACTTAAGACCCTATCCAGCTGTATAACATATAAAAGAAAAAGACAAATGGGAGAATGAATCAGAAGAGATCTTTGGATTTACATCATACTTTTTAGATCTAATAACTCCCTTCTTAGAATGCTTCAATTAATTTAATCCTGTAAAAATCATAACTACGCAGCATTATTTACTGTATTTACTCTCACAGTGAAATAGCTTTGAATGACATATTTGGTTGAGAAGATTTCCAACTCTTTTTCTTAATTTAGATAAACCTGGAGTTTGGGATGTTTGGGGTTTTTTTTATAGCACAGCACCAGACCTTCATTTTGCTCATAAAAGATTAATTCTTCATCCATTATTATTTTTACTCTGTGTTAATAATGTATTAGATGTGCTTATTACATATCTGTGGATGTATAGATGGATACACTTTGGTTAGACCAGTCAGAAGTGTTGCTGAGATCACCCTCATTCCAAACAGATTCTAATGCTTATTGGTTTAGTGTTTTAAGAAAAATGAGTCAGTGGATGGAGGAGTCTTATTCAAGATGCACTTATTAGATGTGTTGCCTTAGTGAAGATTATACTTTCAGTATTGATCAAACCACTCTCCCCTAGTGTATAGATGATTAATTCCCTATTAACTTCTAAGATATGACTAACCCAAAGAGTACATTTTAAGAAGGCATTGCTTCCTCCAAAGTGCACATAAAACCCTTATATTAAAAGTAACTCCCCAAAAGGCTTTTTTATGCATTTGTAATCTGCTTACTTTGATGCACTGGTTCTTTTGATATAACACTTTTTCCTGATTTTGCTGAATAACTCTACTCTACTCTTGCTTTAAGTGATACCAGATATTTGCTCATTGCATTTTTTTTATATCCTTTCTTGTAGTGATATGTTTAGACCTAGTTTTAAAAATTAGGTGAAATATTTTAAGGTTTAAAAAAAAAAGTTCTACTGAATTTTGCTGATGTTGGAAGCTTCTGCCTTGCTCACCTGCATCATATTTGTAGCCAGTGGGAACAACCTGTATGCAAATACCAAAAGTCCTTGCACAGACCAAGTCAAAGAAACTTGTCAACCTGTGTTTGTGATTCTTGAAGTAAGGTGTACTGACTGATGGCTATTCTGAGTGAGACTCTTCCAATGACACCTGTTAGAAAGTTTTATTACTTATATGAAGCCAAGAGAAACACCTGTTCTTCAGCAAAGTGATATCACATTTTATGTAATCTTTGGAAGACACAGAGTGGCCCAGGTACCAGCACTAATGAAAACTTTGTCCTCCAGATCTCTAGCAGGAAACTAAGGTTGTATTTCTAAATAGATTACTGCTCAGTGCTCTTGTCATGCTGAAGGACTGTCAAAGTGGCAGAGCTGGGACCTCAACATTTGTGCATGTGTCTTTATGTATGTATGTATGGGAAATTTCAGAAAGATTGTGAATTCATCCTTCAGCAGAGTAGGAAAAAATAAACTCCAAAGTATCATCAGATACAAAGATTGATACTTTCAGCTGCAGACACATTTTTCCCAATTGTTTGTGAGTTTGCTACCCAATAGGTGCCATCTGTAAAGCTGTTGCTGCAAAAAGTGTGTTTTGAAGAAAGCATAATAGAAAACAAGTAAATCTCTAACACAACATACAACTTGATTAATGCTATGATTAACATTATTTGTCTCTGGGAGATTTACATTTTAATTACCTAAGTTCTTTAAAAGGTATCTAAACTTGAGATAATTTCTCTATTACTGGCCATGATCATGTCTTCACAAATTAATGTTATCTGTGAATCTTACAAACATACACTTTTTTCTTTCCTTACAGAACATGAATAAAGCTATGAGTTATTCTGAACCAGTTACCAATCAATGAGGCATCTCATGAGATATTAACACATTTGACATAAGGCTGATTACTAAGTCAAGACTCTTTCTATGGAAATTTCTGTACAAGAGTTCTAGCTATGATCCCTAGGTAGGATTATTTGAGAGCATCAAAGGATTGATGCATTCTGCAACAAGAATTATGTGAGCATAGATTAAGACAGATTTACAGTGACATTACAGAGAAGTAGGAGAGTGCCTTTTTGTTACTTATTTGTTTTAAATTTTGCAGTATTCCACTTTCTTCTGGTAAGCTGATTATCATATCTTATTGTTTTAAAATGTCAGGGCTGAGAAGTATTGGAAGTTTGTGAAGACCTTATTTTGTGTGTGGAAAATTTTTAGTTGTGAATTAAAATTAAGTAAGTCCTGCTTTTCATGACAAACCTTTTGGACAGTGTCAGTTTCCTCTGTTCAAAACTCTTCTAACACAAAAAGTTTAGAGCTAGTTTCATAATCCATGACAAGTAAATTGGGAGACAAAATGGTAAAGTTTACTGGTTTTGAACTGTGTCTGTCTCCTGAATATTGTTCTCTGGTTTTAGCCAAATATTTTCTATAAATAACAAGAACATGGATTGTTTAAAAACATTTCAAATTAACTTTAAACATTGAGATTGTCTTGCCTAGACAGCACTTCTGGTTTTTAATACTCAGGATATAACCTTTAGAAGCAGTCTTCTAGAGCAAAAATTTGCATTTCAGATAAACTCTGAAGTATTCTACAGTCCTTAAGATGTTATAGATTTACAATCATGTTTTACCATATTGTGAATATAAAAGATGGAAAAAGCATATTAGATGGCAAAATAATAGTCAAAAGGAGGATGCATTAAAACTTTTATAACATATTTTTACATATATTTCAGTATTCAACTTATTTATTTGTAACTTTAATGGTAGAGAATAACCCAAGTCACCTTTAAGGTCTGTTTACACATGGCTTACATTAATTTTATTGAATTTCCTGAAGTTAATATATGGGGGGGTTTTTTTTGAACAGGAGACACAAATATTTATTTATAAAACAGTAATCAAGGACACTTTTCATGGAGTAATATGTTCCCTGCTTTATCTGTAAAATAGCTCAAAGAAACATGTTCTTTGAGCAGAACTGACCCATAAATCTATCTGCCTCACTCTTCAGCACTGGCAGTAGAAGCAGCCCACAAAGCTGGTCACTTAGTGTGGTATGCTTCTCTAACATCTGCAATCAGTGGATGCAGGACAACAGAGAATACCTTCCCACCTATTCCTTTTAGTATCTGCTTTGAACCTGGGTGTTCACTGGTTTGTTTAATCTCTTCTTGAACATGTTATTTGCTCCAGCTCTGTCTCTGACACCAAGTTACACTATCATTACCCTTTGTGTAAAGAAATACTTTCTTTAAGTCCAAGCTGCTACAAGTTTCAGCAGGTAACTGGGTTTTGCTAGTCTGGTTGTCTCTCTGTTGAAAGCTGCTCCAAGTCTTAAATAATTTTATTTATTCTCTGTTTTTTTTCTGCCTGCATTATGTCCTGCAGATATGTAGACCAGCACTGCACATAGTTATATAGTGACTGTATTATGTTTTCTGGCAATTCTCAATTACATTCTTGATAATGCCAACCATTATATTTTTGGTTCTTCTTTTTGGCAGCTGATGGACTTTGAGGCAATGCTTTTAAAGAACTGTCCACAATGGTCCTGGCATCTCTCTATTAAGTGGTAAGTCTCTGTTACAAGCTTTTCATGCACCTAATATAGAGCAAAAGGCTGAAAGAATCTAAAATATAGCACTCTTATAAGGAAAGTTTAATGACTTCAAGGCAGATTTCAACAGTTTATTTGGAGGGAGGTTTATAAAGGAAGTAAAGATGCACCCTGTAACACTTTTTCCTTCTGTCAAAAGGTATTGTTTACATGGCTAACATGCAAAAGCATCTAAACATATAAGGCTTTTCACTGAAGAACCTGTACAATAATTATTTGAAATTTTATCAAATTTTCAAGATATTAATACAGAAGCCTTCTAATTACTTTCTGCACAGGATGAATGGCACTTGCTGAGACCACAATATATCATAATACAGCATTTGGTCACTGATCTGTGTTTGGAATCTGCAGGATCAATTCAATGCAAATATCACAGAATAATTGCTTAACCTATCTTCCACCTTGTTCAGACCACTTCAGTGTTAAGTATAAAATGAGCCAGGGTTATGATTTCTGGCAGATCAATAAAACCAAAGGATTTGTAACCAAAGCCTTAATTGTCTTAACAAGAGCATGCATGCCTCTCAAACTAATGAATCAAGTATTTTTGGCTTCTTTTACCCTTAAACCTTTTGAATACTTCAGATTTTTAAATAAGAGAGTAAATGTTATGCATGTTAACAGCTTTACAAACTAGCTGTGATTTTGTACTTTGGACTATGACAGTCATTATTGGACTTGTGTCCTGTTATTTCCATTCATCTCTGATAATTGTGTCTGGATCAACTGATTCTGCATTTTTGGTGGGTTGTTTTTTGGGGGGCTTTTTATATCTTCAGTGTGTACAATAGAAGAGATTAAGTCAGCATTACTGATCTCATCCACCTCATAGATGAGCAGATCTTTCCTAATACTAATTTCAGACACTTGACTGGTGATGAGTTTATTCAGATGAAGTGTAAAATATATGAGCTGGGGTAAATATATCTGTGTCTGGGACTCCTGTAAGAGCATCTATGTTGCATGGAAGCTGCTCCTCCTAAAAGAGGCATGGCCTCCATGCTTAGAAAAGCAAATTCACACCCACACAAGCCTTGTAACAGGATTGGCAGTCATCTTTCTGCTTATTTCTGAGCTGTAGTGGATGGCAAAGAAGGAAGAGAAGACAGTTTTACAAGTGAATAATGCAAATATTCTTTCCAGAGTTGGTGTGGTGATGGTGTGTTTCTTCCACACAGTATTTTCAATTACATATTTCATTTCCCTGGGCCCAATTAAAAAATGCAACCATACTTTTATTTTTCTTTAAACAAATATTTAAGTCTCATTTAGTAAGAACTGACATATTTACCAAAAGTAAAATCACAGGAGTATGTGTGTGGGACCCCACCTGGAGTATTGTGTCCAGTTCTGGAGCCCCTATTACAAGAGGGATATGGAAGTGCTGGAGTGAGTCCAGAGAAGGGTCACAAGAATGATCAGAGGACTGGAGCACCTCTCCTCTGAGAACAGACTAAGAGTTGGGGTTATTCAGTCTGGAGAAGAGAAGGCTCTGAGGAGACCTTATTGTGGCCTTTCAGCATCTGAAGGGGGCCTACAAGAAAGCTGGTGAGGGACTTTTTAGGAGGTCAGGTAGTGATAGGACTAGGGGGAATGGTTACAAACTAGAGGAGGGTAGATTTAGGTTGAACATTAGGAGGATGTTCTTCACCATGAGGGTGGTGAGACAGTGGAACAGGTTGCCCAGAGAGGTTGTGGAAGCCCCACCCCTGGAAGCTTTTAAGACCAGGCTGCATGAGGCTCTGGGCAACCTGATCTAGTGGGAAGTGTCCCTGCCCAGGCAGGGGGGTTGGAACTAGATGATCTTTAAGGTCCCTTCCAACTCTGACAATTCTATGATTCTATGATAAGTGCAGAGTGCCAGATCAGGGCCTCAGTGTGTACTCTTGTATTTAAGAAGTCTTCTCTTCTTAAACCTAGTTTAAAATGTTGGTTTTAACTGATTTTCAGTTGGACTGGACCTAGCATAGTATTAAAATGAGTGCTAAGGTCCTCAGAAAAGTATTTAAGTATACAAGCAGTTACATCTCCAGGGACACTACAGAAGATGTAATACAATGAAATACTTTACAGGTATAGATGCAAGATTTAGATGTCATTGCACTGATGAACTTCTAAGTACAGAATAAAGCATGGCAGTGACACAATCAGCTCATTTAGCTTCCTTGGAAGACTAGTTTGCTTTCAAAATCACTGAAGGAAATCCAGAGCATTTGTGAGAATCAAGACATAAAGGATATTGTAACAACAAAACCTGCAAGAGGAAAAATGCCCAGATTAAAATTTTAGCACTAGTGTTAGCTGAACACCCCTGAAGGCAACAGTTATGAAGTGACTTTAAGAAAGATCCACCAGCTGGAAGGAAGTCTTTATTTCTAGGACAGCAACACAGAATTATTTTTAATGGATTTTTGGGAAACTACTCAGTCATTTACTTGTGCAGACATATAACTTTCAGCTGGTAGATCTGCCCAAGTTTTACAGATGAAAGACATATCCTTTTTCTCTGATATTGATAGAACAATCCTGTTCTTATTAGTAAGCTAGAAAGTAAGCTCATTTTACTGTCATTACTGACAAGAATCATGTCACTAATTTCATTGAGGGTTTTTACTCAAGGAAGTATCATTCCTCAATTTATAATCTAAGTTTAAACAGTACCAAAAATCCCAGAGAAAAGTCCAAATAAAATTAACACTGTACAGTGTGAAACAAGACTCCCAGTTTATATTTTACCAGTTGTCGAAATTCAAAGCTTATAAAGGTCTCATCCTGCCATAAACTGTGGTAAATAATCAAGCAGATTCCTTACCAGATTATTGAAGACCTCACAGTAAGACCTCATCTAAGAACCCATAGTACAGTGATATGGTCCAGAGGTGGCAAAGATCAGTCATTATTGGTCTGAAACTGAAAGACAGCAGACAATGTGAGTGACAATCTAAGCTGACACTGGAAGTATATTTAGAAATGTTTCTGTAAGTCCAGGCCAGCTTCCTATTATGTATTGCAGCATATTGCAGAGAGGGAGCCTGCATATTTGCAAGGTATTTGCAGAAGTAAGGAATTTTTTAGAGAACTATGATGAAATACCATTGCTAAAGAAAGGAAAGGCATAACCTCCTAATCATAAATAAACCATGAAGGTCATGGTCAACACACAGATGACAGAATGCAACTGAAGGACCACTTCAGTCAACTCAGCCTCAGGCACTGGAGAAAAATTGTACTTAAGTGTACTGATATGTCAGAAAGCAATAAAGAACCAGAAATACCATCAACTTCAGGATGACATTCACAGAAACCTGAACTCTAAGAGCATTGATCTTATGTGTAAAGGCAGACAGAAAATGATTGCAGTTGCCAGAAACTCTGAATTTGAAAGACAAATCTTAATCCTGAATCAGAAATAATGAAACTAATAATGTTTGTGAGCAGTGTACTGTACATAGATATAGCATCATTGAATACAGAACACCTGTGCAACAGAGAGTGTAAAAATAAACTGAAAATAATCTGATGGCAGAGGTTAGTAAAAGATCTGGTATGAACTGCATACTTTCAAAGGGAAAAGTAAAATATTGAAAAGAGAATAACTTGAAGTGCTGAAAGGCATCCAGATTGTTGTATATCTGGAAGTGTCATTGCTAGTCCCACTAAAACAATCTTTCAAAAGGGGTTAAAAGGCATCTTTCACTTTTCATCTATAATCAGATAACCTATAGAAATAAATGATATTTTTAATATAAAGCTATCTGGGATGATCTTCACCACATACTCATCTGGTGAAAACTGACACTTCCTTTTTCCAAGTCCACTTGCTTACAGTGACATATGTTTTACTTTCATTTTACCACTCACATCTTCATGCTATTTCCAGTGAGAATTTCAGGTACAGGAAAACAGGACAGTTTTTTTCAAAATGAGTTTCTAATATTTAAATAGAAGTACACATTTTCTGTAAGTGTTTTTACAGAAACTGCATTACACTGAATTTTTACCCCCTGATATCCATCCTATTTATGGTAGGACAGAGCATCCTGATATCTCTGAAGTAAAGACCTTTGCAGTACCTTCATGCAATAACCACTATATATATGTCCTAGTCTCTTTTTCTTATTTCTTGCAATAAAATGTATGTCACCTCTGACTTGAAAACACCAAAAAAAAGAGCATTGAGGAAAAGCCAGTAAACACAACTTGGAATTTCTTTTTTTAAATGAATGCATTTAACTATGACATTGTACTTTTCAGAGATTTATGATTAAATTTAGCTTAGGGTCAACCTCTTTTCTTCTCTACATTTTAAAGAATCTAGGTAGATGATATTCATGCTTTAATTTTGTGCTGTTCATGCAGCCACAATTTCACCATCACAACTGTACGCCTCAAAAAATTAGATGTTCTTGAGAAGTGGAAAAAAGTGAAAAGTATGAGTTTTAACTGCTGCATATTTTTTCTTAGTTACATATGCACAAGTATGATTATTTTTTCATGGATTTTGTGCTTGTGCTCTCTTCAATATTTTAAAATGTACATTCAATTTGGTAACTGAATTCTAATTACATATCTGTTGGTGTTTTAAATACAGTAGCAAAAATATTCAGAGATCTTGCAAAGTCACTCTTACTGTTTCACAACTAGTGATTTGATAAGATTTTTAAATGTACTGTTATAAAATTACTTTATAAAAAGGGATGATATTTTTTATTTTAATGCTGTAAATAATTAAGTCAAAAAGAGAATATTCCCCAAATAGTTCTTGTAGAAGAAAAATGCAAAATAATTACACCTGGCATCAAAAGTGTTGTCTTCTATAAGACCAGCAGATTAAAAGCTGTGACTCTAACAAATAACTTCATCAGGTTTGATGATCACTGGTATGATCTGTGCAGAATGATTGCAGAACCATTGTAGAGCCTTGTACTGAAAGCTAATCAACACAGGTCAGTCGACAATCACTGAGTGGAAGAAAAGCCCAAAGTCCTGCTATTATGCAATCATCTGCAATATTGAAAGAATACTGCCTTACCCAAACAGAAAATTGACAGTGCATTTGCAGAGGACAAAGAGAGCTGCTTTCTCATTTTATACATGTGATGTCTTTCCACATTTCCATTTTTGCTGCTGTAGTTTCTCATTACCCTCATGGAGTCTCTGTGTGGAAGTTTAATTTCAGGAGAAAAAATATTCAGATATATTAATTGATTGTTGATGAAAAGAGAGAGAAGACACAGAATCATTTCAGGTCAAATTGATGGTGTTAAACAAGAAGTAACTGACCTATGAAGCTTCACTCAATTTGCCTTAGCTATCAATGCATTAGAAAATTTCTTCCTGTGTTGTTCACCCTAACAAAATCCAATTTTTGCCTGGTGTTAAAAGAAACACTTTAACTCTGGGCATCTAAACATCTTAGAGTCTAAGAGACACAGTGTAGATGCTATGGCAGCTTGAAATACAACTAAAGAGAAAACGTGTTCATTTCAAACAGACTTTCTACACTGGGTTTTGTTTAACATTGCTGTTTAAACAGGGTCTGTTTGCTACAAGTTGCTAGAAGACTAATAGTTGCCTTGTATGCTTTGGTTGACCAGTTGGCTACAAAACCAGAATACTCCCTATTGCCCATGCCAAAGTAAATGTTTTGAAACCATATCAGGATCCACCTCTGGTTGAAAATGGAAGAATGCAGGAGAAACTAATGTTCTGGTAGGTCTCCCCTGACCTGCACCTCACAGTAAACTTTGCAGGGTCTTAGTGGTACTCATTTGTTTTCTGAAATTCTGTCCCATCCATAACACTTTTGCAAATCAAAAGCAGAGAGGGTTCAGTGGCTGTTCTGACAAGAGAGAACATGAACATGAGTGAACATTGAAAGCACAAGCAGCAGCACTGCCTCTCAGCTTTGGCTCAGGATCACCATGAAGGCTATTTAGAAGCCACCAAGCTAGACTCTAACCAGAAAAAGAAACAACCAAATGAAATAGCTCACCTGAATCAACATTTAATGAAATAAACCCAAACAACCCACCCCTCTCACCTCCCTCCCCATCCAAATGACTCTCTTCTGTGATTTCAAATATTTGAGAATTGATTCTGGAATTAAATAATTTTTGGTCTGTTGATTTAGAAGGAATTGAGTTTTGTTTGTGTGAAGAAAGAAGCTCTCTGATTTTATTCATCTCTACAGTTAGAACATGAAGATCTAAGGTATTGCAAAGCCATATGAGCATATTCTACTTTTTCAACTGTTTAATGTCAGAACAACTGAACAAAACAGAACTGAATAGAATCTGATTATATCTTTAATAAGAAGAAATTCTTTGAGGGGATTTATAAGGGACTTACATGAGTGTGACTGAACTGAAAAAAAAATGCTCAAGACATTTGACTATATAAAAAAGAATTTATCAGAAAATGGAACACAATATATATAATGTTGATTTATGGTAAACATTAACTATAGCACTGGAAGTGTTCTCCATAAGACACAAGTAGAAAATACTTTCCAGTTTCAATATTATTTCACTGCTCCCATAACCAAAACTGAAATTAATTTCCTTTCAAGTTTTTTCCCTTATTCCTTCCTTCAGTTCTTTCTCAATATGACAGGACTTGGGTTTGCCAACAGAGGGCAATAGTCAAGCTAGGAAAGATTGCATCCATCATTTTTGCAACTTCTAATGAGTCAGAAGGACACATAGAATCCTCATCTGCTTTTATGGATATTGCTGTGTAATTGCAGTGTAATTATGGCGCACAACAGCTTTAGAAAATTATCTTTGAAGAAAACAGCTGGTTCTCTTTAACAAACAGAGATGAAATCTTGTCAATTTAAAAAAATTCCAAAGGAAAAATACTAAAAATATATGCCAATAATAAACAGGCAACAGCAACAAAAAGAAATAACATAAAAAATTGAAATGGATAAATCAGAGAAACTGCTATGAAAAATAAGAGCGAAGTATAAAACATTAGAAAATTACAACGATGTGAATGTGCTTTCATTATCTGGTTTTATACTACAAAGCAAACAGGCTCATTGAAAAGATTTCCATCTTCCTTCTTCCACCCATGTGCAGTATGTAAGACCTCGATCCTGACAGCCCTTCTGCATGCTTTCCACTCAGCAGAAGAAATCTGCTTGATTGCAGTGGAATTTCACAGCCTGATAAGGCCAGCCAGAGCTCCAGAACCACAAAGCTAGCCAAGCCTTGCTCTGCCAGATAAATTACAGTGGCTTCTGTTGGGGTTTTGAGGTCAGGGATCAGGGTGATGGTGCCTGGAGTCAGGCTTGAGTAGGTGGCTGAAGGGAGAGGAGAAGCTATGTGTAGAGCTAGGCACTGGTGTTGCAACTATCAGGAAGGGCACAGTAGCCCTAGGGATTGAGTATATTGTGAGGAGTGGAACTTGCACGGAGCAGGTTTTAGCAGCCAGCTGGGGAACGGGACCAAACCACCTCTGCCACAGGCCTGGATGTGGACCAACTGCCATTAGCCCAAGAAAGTGGATAAGGATTTAGTGTACTTCTGAAATGTGGAAACAATAAAAAAGAGAAAGGAAATGTTGCAAAATACTTTTTAGCAATCACAGCAAGCATTTCCAAGACTTTTGAAATCTATATTGACATATAAATGCAACTACTTTAATTATTATGTAGTTAAACTTTACTAAAAATTAGTCCAAAACAACTTAAACAATACATGCAGAAACACATAGCACATAGGGCTCTTTAAGCCCTAGGGCTAGAAAGCTTTCAGTACTGAAGATGGTTATCTCCATAAGGTACAATGGGTTAACTGAGGCAATGGTTTTGTCTCCCATCAATTAATTTGCACATATGGTGTAAGGTTTTTCTGTAGGTAATAGGTAGACAGACAGGAGATAAAAATGTACATCATGCTATCTGTAGTACCTGTGTGCAATGGTTACATGATGAATTTTGCAGTTGGGGAAGTAAGTTGATGCACTAGGCTAAAAATAGTTTTTGAGTGGGGAAAAATTAACTGCATTAAATTTAAAAGCATGTGGCCAAGGTTATGCAGAGGAACTTTCTTTGGCATATGGTATGATCTGTGAAACTTTGAAAAGGGTTACATTTTTGTTTATCAGAATCATATGTTAGCAATTCTTAATTTGCACATATTTAGAAATTTTATGAACATTTGAAATATACATTAATTATGTCTGTATTACATTATGGAAGCATCAGTTGTGGGTTGCCAGTTAAGGATGTGCTTTGTGCTTAGAATAGGGTTAGCAAGGTATAATGTTACATCTTAAGTCAATTTAACAGCATAACTACTAATAAATTAAACCCACAGCATATGCTATGTGAAAAGAATTAGCATTTCTGAAAGAACTATTTAATTTTCTTAATGGTGCATGACTTCTAGCTTCTTGCATTACATTTCCTTGTTTGTTTAAATTTAAATTTGGTAGAAACAGTGATTAGGCTGAAGAAAACCTCAACTGGGAGACAGTTCACTCTTGCATATGTATATTGTTTTCTGTGTCTGATGCAAGGTAAGACTTGCCTAAGTATTTGTAAAGTCCAGTGTTTAACAGTTAATCCACTGTGTGGGCAACATTATTGCTACATGCAGTGGAAGTTTTCACTTAGTTCAAGAGCTTTGAATGATGCTGGGAGTGGAGTATCAGAGGTATGGACAACTGGAAATGCAGATGCAGTGCACTGGGCAGAGGCTCATGTGTTTGTAGCAGGACTGTATTCTCCCTGTCACTTTCTAATGTGAATTCTGTAAAGGCAAAGTGACAATATGCCTGGAGAAAATGCATATGAGCAAGAGATCTATGAGAAAGCAGGAAACTTCAGAAAAATGCAAGTTTACTAGTAATCTAACCAATAAACTGCAAAGTACCTTCCACTCTCTTATCTGTTACTCAGTCTGGTGAACAAATGATCTTAAATTATACCTCAGAGAAGTATGTGGTTGATGTTGCTATTTATCCTGCCTGATAATGAAAGGTTAGGGAAACAGTCATCATTATGGATATTTCTTGCCAAGAGGACAAAAAAAGATAAATGAGAAAGATGGATTTGTGAAAAGGCAGCTGGAATGTGTTATTGTCATTGGAGGAAATATTGGCAAATAGTGCAACTGAACAAAACATTCAACATGCTTAAACCTGTTTCAAAATGTTTGAGCCACAGTTCCATCTTATGGAACTAAATAAACTACAATAAATCATGTGCAGACAATAGCACAGGTTTTCTCATGAATTCTGCTGATTCCTGGCAGGGATGTTTGAGTATTATAGTTAAGTATGGACATTCACTCCAAGAAATAACAACTCTGCTTTTGAATCAAAATGTTCAGTCAATAATAGCAGAGTTTTCCCATGCAGATATTTACCTTTTTCTTTAATGTAATTATGAAAAACATATTTTTACATGGTTATATTCAACAACTGGCAAATAGTTTTAGTATTTATTTTCAAAGAAGGAAATATTGCTGTCATGTTGACAATTTAAGGGTGGATGTGAAGTCAGACACTAGGAGGATGAAACAAGGAATTTGTCGGTACACCAAGGACAAGGAATTTGTTTATCCACAAAGATTACATAGACTGTGGTTAGTGAATGATACCACCACAACCTTGTAGTGCTGACAGAGAGAATAATTGGCTCATATAAACTTCAGTGTTGTTCAACCCTTGTTTGGCTTTCTAGAAAAAGCTCAAAATTGGAAATGCTGAGGATAATAGTAAATGTGCATGACAGATTTTGTTCTGTAGACAGCACCTCTAAGTGCAAAGGGACTTCAGAGGAAGGAGGAAAGAATTTTTCAGATGACAACTTTTTGGCTTGATGGTTTGGTTGTGAAACTTCTTTACAGTTGTAGAACAAGACTAGAAAGCTGTACCTGTCTGGGTAATAATTATCAGTCATATTAGTATCTAAATTCACAGCCAACCATAGAAATAACAAATTACACAGCAAGTGTCTTTAAAAGTGATAAGCAAATAGATAGGTGTTTATAATTTCTGAATAAAACTTTAGTAAAAACAAAGGCTAAATAAGCCCTGTGAATCCCAAATATTTTCATGAAACCAGGGCAGAAACCTCTAAATTTGAGGTGGTTTGTTGTAGATACCCAAGTTACTGCACGTGTTCAGAAAGTGATGTTTTGGTTTGGTTTGGTTTGGTTTTTTGTGTTTTAGTGGTAGATTTTCTACCTCTAAGGTAAGTTAACAGGAAAGGCAGCAATGTGTTGGTTGGATATGAAAACTCTCACGTTGGCCAATGTGTCTTCCTAGTTTTTATCCTCTTGTTTTGCTACCAATTGCTTGTGACTTGATTACATTTTATATGGGAACTTAGGAGTGTATGGGCATTTTGGTCAAGTGGTTTTCAGCTCTGTGTTACCAATGATGACACTGAGAAGCATAATGTAAACACTTTTGTTGGAAGAACATGACTCACACCAGCAGTTTTGGGGGGGTTGATTCTTCAAGGTCAAGTCTCAGATTTAGTTTTCATCATGCAGGAAGGTAAAGTTGATTAGATACAACTCTGTCTCTTAAGTGGTCATGGGAACATCAAGATTTTCATTCTTGTTGCTAGCTCTGCTTAAAATAGGCTTCTGAAGCTTTCCTGCTAGTTTAAAAGTTGTAGTAAAAATGTAGGTTTTAAAAAGCCTCCTGTTTTATTTCTACTTAGTTGTAGTGAGCTGTTTTGAAAATATTTTCTTCATTCTTGTTTATTTCAAGGTCAGACAGAAGAATGACTGTGCACAGCAACTGAGAAAATGAAGCAAAATGTGTACTTTTCTGAAGTTCATCTATGTATATATGAGTAGTTGACATAAAATTCATAAAGGTCAAACTGCTGAGATTTTCACAACCATGTAAGTACCTTAATCTGTACCTTCAAAATAATATATTTAAGGTAAGATAGATCTGTAAAAAGTCTTGTATCTCAATAGTTCTGTTTGGGGTAAGGCTATTCCATAAATCTTGATGACAATATTATTAAATTGTTTCTCCTCTGAAAAAGTATATGGAATTTAATTCCCTGTTTGTTAATCATGCTTTGTAAGTCACCCTAAGCCTCATTCCAAATTTATATTGAATTTCAATGACATCAGCAGGAGATCACTATCCCATATCGCTTCCTTTGGGCTTCTACTATCAAGATGTGCTTACTATGAGATGTCTTCAAATGATATTTCCCTCAGCCCTTCTGACTCTGGCTATCCTATTAGCAGAATCTTTCAGGTTAAAAAAATTAAATGAAGAAGTAGATTATGTCTCTTTCTTACTAGTTCTGCTGCTGAATATTACCTTTTAGCTGCTAGGGGAGACAGAGTTGTTCTCATTTTCTATTAGAGCTCTCATCCAGATCTACCTGATTCTCAAATGTAGGTAAGCAGCAGTGCCACAAATACAGCTCAAGGAAAGTCACAGTCTCAACCAACACTTCATTTTTATTGTTTTGACTGCTAATTTTTGAAGTCAGGCTGGAATGACATCATCACCTTGCAAAAAGTTTTGTCTGACTTTCAATCAGTGCTATGTCCTGTCTGCAAAGAACCACAGAGCTGCATGCAAGCATGCTCTACTGCCACCTGAAAATACCATTGTTTTAACTGAAAACATTAGAAGCTTTTTAAAAATTTACCAGCTAGTGAATCTGTTATTTTAAAAGATTTGTCTTTAAATTGTCTATTGTTGTGAAAGGGAACACACTACATGCATGAGTGTTTCCACTGTATTTCCTTTCATCAAGACCTCCATCTTCCATCTAGTTGTTTTTAAGTACTCAAAGTTGGCCACGAGCCTGTTTCTGAGAGAGCTTCTTCACCAACATATGGCTGTGCTCAGAATGATTGTTCTGGCCTTCAGTCTGCTCATTTAAGTCTAATGAGGTCCACAGAGGTGACTGTATGACTCATACAATGAAGTCACTTTTCCAATTAGCATTCTGACAAATGTATTATGAGTAGAGCTGCTTCAATAGGTTTCCACAGCTGGGGGAGAGATCAGGTATCAGAAAATTTTTTGATACTTACTTCTGATCTGGCCAGAGAAATTTCATTCACTCTTGAGTATGACTGCTCACACAACAGATGGATATTTCGTGTCTGAAGAGTGTGACCCATTCCTAAATCAAGCTCTCTATCTGCAAACCAAAGTGCTCATGAAAGGCAGAAAATTAACCTTAGTCTTGAGTAGGTACTCATAATGTTCATTCTAAAAAGCCTTCCTTTTATTAGGAAGTCTTTTATTCATTATTGTGGGATATAATGTTTGGAAATGTAAGCAGCTGACACCTAATGGAAAACTTTTAAGTAACCAACTGAGAAGCCATTCTTCCTGTGTGCCTATGCCCTTTCATTTCTTTATTTGTCAGTGTGTAAACAGATAGCTTTATGGGATATGGGAGGAAGAGGGGAAACAGAAATCACCTAAAGAGTATTCATTATATTTTTTAATTCGTTGCTGGCTAAACACTATTTCTTGTGTTCACATTTAAAAAATACTCATCTATTTAAAAAGCAGAAACAAACCCACACAATTTAGCTAACAGTTATGCTCTACAAACTGAAGTCAAAGAAAATTGTCATCAAATCACTGTATGTACTGAAGTTCAGTACATAAACTGTTCACAGATCTAATGAAAACAATGAATAAATTCATAGGAACTCAAATTCTTTACCAGACAGTATGGAACAGAATAAAGTAATATGCTGGTTTATATAATTTGTGCATTATGAATAATTCAGCTATCACTAATTGGAAGTTTTCTACTTTAAAAAAAATAATAATTTGACCTTGTTTGATAAAAGATTGAAATTTCTTTTAACAGATTATTTTTCAAAATTCAACTCTGTTGAGATATACAATCAGCAACACTACCCAGTGGGAACTACAAGGAATAATGCAGAAGCTATTTAAGAGAGAAAAATTAGTTTCTGAAATTATTTCATTAAGTATCAATAAGAACTTAAGCTGTGACTTCCTTCCTTTACAAGTTGTTTGATTTTCAGCAATGTTATGGTGCATTTCTGCCTGCTTTTGTCTTTATTTCATTTTAATTTTGAGGCTTTGTTGCTGTTGTCATGAAAGCAGGTAAAGAACAGGACACATACAACCAGCTTACCACTATGAAGAGACATAATTTAACCACACTCCTTCAGTAAAAATCCTTTCTATGTAGGGATTTCATATTCTCTTTCATATTTCAGTACACAGATCATCTTAAACTATGTGGGAAAGGAAGTATTTGAGGGAACATGAAGTGCAAATTTTGTTTTACACTGTATACACACCCAATCAGTGATCTTCCTGCCACGATGTTCTAACATAATTGGGTGACAATCTGTGAAATGGGCTGGCATGTATGAATGGACCAAGTGCCACAGCTGGGGAGAATTGCCAGGGTTTTTGAACACACAAGAACTCCTGCAGATTCGAAGTAGATGAAGGGAGCTCCAAAGCTAAATGCACTTACTTCATTTGTTGTTTTCAAAATAGCATAAACAGCTACAAATATGACTCAATGCGAAGTCCTATAGCCTGTAGTACTGTATACTCAAATTAAGTTTGAACAAGCCATAATAAGGCAGTGTTGCCTACACAGAGAACAGTGCTAAGTGGACCACAGTGGAAAAAAAACCCCTATTTCTGGATGCTCCTGTAAACTTCAGGCAGGTTTTACAAAGTCATTGCCAGGTAGCACGGATAAATAACCCTGACCTTCAGTGAGCTGTTGAGTCATTCTGATGCTTGTGTCCTACTAACTTTTTGGCTATACTAACTGCCTTTGGAAACAGAAGTCTCCTTACCCATTGGGAGATCCATTTAACCTTCCTTTAGGTGTTTACAGAATAAATAATTAGCTAGGTATGTATTTAACTGCAAGGGCTGTTTCTTCAGGTTGCTCTTGTGGAAGTGGGATAGAAGACACATGAAGACAGCTTGTCTGAGCCATCTTCAACAGGAAATTACTTCAATAGCAGACAACTCGCCTACCAGACAAAGGACAAGAGAAAGCATCTTTGGTTTACTCTGTGATCTCTGCATTTATAGGTAAGGTGGTACACTTCAAATGTTTTGTGTGTTTGATTTTGGTTTTACAGAACAGGAAACTTATTTTCCTTTTCTTTAGCCTTGCAGTAAAATTATTTCCTATTGGTTTCAGTTAACATAGTCTGTTGTGAGCACTACTCTTTACGAATTAATCTGCTAGAATATTCTCTCTATATTTTTTTTTTCCTCAGTATACAGCAAGCCAAACCCTCCCCCTAAAAAACCCTATCCATTTAACAGTTCCAATAGCCTCACAGTAAAATCAGACTGGAAAGGGTGGGATAGAAAAAGGTAGTAGTAGCTTTCTATGATTCCTGAGGAGACAATAAGTTTCATGATCTCATCATGAAGGTTACTAAATAAATGAAAGTAAATGGCTGGTTGATTCCCTTTAATTCGACATGTGGTGTAGACACTTCCTTCCCATTCCCTCACTACAGTACATTGGATCACATTAGGCTCGACAATAAGGATTGACTTAGTGGTTTTTGGTTCTGTCTAGTGATTTTGATTCTTTTTCAAAATGATTTACTTATTGCTATAATGTGCTTTCTAACTCTTCATTTCACTGATGGTGCTTTTGTTAACTTTTTTTTTTTCTGTAAATCATTACTAGAACTTTATTGACATGCATTAGCTGTTGATTTCCAGATCTCCCAATTAGCTATGTCTATGTTAGGTTTTTTTATCAAATCACTGGTGGTTTTTTTTTTCTTTGGTAGGTTATTTCTTTTTCCTTTTTTATTTTTTGTTTCCATTTTCATTCCCCCCTGTTGGGTAGAGGAGAGGATGGACATGATTGTCAAAGACAATAACAGGCTACCAAAGTTTCTATTGCATCAAGGCAGGTATGAATTTTAAAGTGTGTTTGACTTAAAGCAGGAATGCAGTACAAATGCAAATATTCCCCAGTGTAAAATAAAGCAAATGAAAGGAAATGAACATAAAGTAGTGATTCAATGGTTCATAATCAATGCTAGTAAGGATGTTGGAATGGATGGTTTAGAATTTCTGAAGATGGTTACACAATATTAATCTGCTATCTTGAGTTATTTAATATGTCCTTGATAGATGCTAAGGCACTGGTGAGGCTTTGCATACATCCTGGAATTAGTGTCATTTAAAGAATTATCAGTTTTTATCACCTCTCTTGCCAGTCAGTACAAGTTAACTTATTAGACAGTAAGAGACAGAGAATGATGGAGACTGCAAATTCTTTTTTTCAAATTTCTCATAATCATCCTTTCATGTGACTTTCATCCTTACTGCTTAATGACTATGATCCTTCTCCAATTTATTAATGGTAGAACTTTTGCTTTTAGAAATTGGTTGACCCAAGTAAGTCTTACAAATGTCTTCAACTATTTTCATGTATCCAGTTTAATTAATATGTTACTTACAGACTTTAACAAAAATCATTAGATATAGGCTCTTTCACCATTACATATTTTAATGGCAAAATCAATCAATTTCTGGTTTATATTATTAATATTGATTTACCTTCATTTTCCAAAAATACCCATCTGATAGCATAGTGCAGTGGTGCTGGTACTTCATCAGGTTTAAAGTCATCTTTTCAAAGAGATTTTGATCTTAGTCAGGACTGTTTCAGCTGAAATGGATTGATAATCAATAGAGAGAAAAAACATTGCTCTGCTTTTGGGACAGAAGAATTGGAATTTCAATCTATTTTTTTAAGTAGCTAAAGCAAGCAACTTCTTCCTAACTTGTTTTTGCATATGTTGTAAAAATGCAAGTGTACCCAGACCCTTGAAGTTATTTGGTTTAATTGAAGCAGGCTGTCTGTTTTGGGGTTTTTTTTGGAATGAATGTTGATTCTGGGGCACTCACCTTTTTTATTTAGGCACCCTCTGTTGTCCCTGCTTAGGTAGGCCATTGAGTTGCACCTTCTGGAGCTGGTGAAACTGTCTTTGAAGACAGATGTTATTTGTTGCTCCAGACTCCAGAAGGTGAGATCTCAAAATCATGTAGACAGTCTAATCTGTCCCTGCAACTTTCAGTAAGGAGTAACTTACAGCACTGGCTCATTCTGTTGATCCTCACAATTACTGACTTTGACAACATGATAGCAAGAGATGTGTGAAACATTCACAACAAAGCCAAACACCTCTGAAGCTTCAAACATTTAGAAAAGTCCTTCATATTAAAACTCAGGTAAATCTACTCTTGAAGTCAAAAGAATTTTGACACAGAATTAGGCTCAGAACTTCATCCTAGTTCAAAGCCAAGGTATTTGTTGTCCTTTTTATAATGTTTTAGAATAATCTTTGTTACCTTATTTCTTTAAAAAGATGAGTGAAATACAGTATGTCCCACGGAGGAAGCTAGTACTCATCAAAAGCAGTGTGAATAGTCACACAAGTTTTCAAGGAACCACTACACAAAATGTCATGGATCATAGAATGTAAGATCACCTATTAACACTATTGTTATTATGTCAATATAGCAATCACATTCATTAAGATTCTTCCATTCATTTTAAGTTCAAAATATTTTGGTGCTGTCATCCAGCCAGTGGCCTACTCATTTCTGGCCTCGAGGCTGGCTGAATGCAGGCAGATTTGTCTTTTGGAGAACAGATACCACTATTCAGAGGTGGGAAAAAAGGTTCTGCTTGCACCCAAGGGTTGCCAGACATGAGTCAGTTTCCAAACCTAGAATCCCATGCTATGCAATGTTTAAAATGTCACTGCACATACCAGTTATTTAAATGATTTACAATAATAATAATAGAAGAAGAGTGAGAGAGGGAGAGGGAGGAGGAGAGAGGGAACAAAGGAGGGAAAGTGTCACCATACCTATATTCCTGCAGGGTCAGTTTTGCACTTGCATAATTGTGGGCATTTGGATGCATTTTCATGATTGACTGTGTTACAAAGCCAGTGAAGCTCAAGAAACAATAAAATATTGGCTATTTTACAGTCCTATATGGTTAGGGTGCATGTGCTGAGGCATGGCCAGGAAACAGTCTGTGATATGGAATATGTGAATGTGATTTGCTTTGACCTTGGTGTGTAAGGGTATCACCAGGCATATATTTTCACTCAGACATGTTACTTACCATTGGACCAGAGCAAACATGCTCTAGGACCTGTGATTTGTGTATTTGTAGCAGAGGGAGGGGGCCTGTACTAGGCATGAGATCTTTGATGCAGTAAATATCCTCAATTATGGAGTCTGGAGGGAAAGGAGAAGGTGAGAAGGTCAGATTGTGACTGTCTAAGGAGGTAAAAGGAAAAAAAGGCTGTTTCTTCCTTTGTACTCATCTAATAGTGACCTGTGAACCATTTCTGTCTTAGCACTATTTTGACCTATTATAAGGTCATGCATAAGAGAGTGAAAAGGAGAAAGCTTTCTTTGTCAGCTGTTATACAGATGCACAAGGGCCAGGTAGAGTCTGGTCTGATCTAATCACTCATTCTGGTTTTCCAAGCATATTTCAAAAAGATAATTAGAGCTCATAACACTAAATAAAAGTTTACATCTCTTCTGCATTTGATTTACTGAATATTTGAAAAATTAGATCACATTAGAACTTAACCTTCAAAAACTGACTTAATTTTCCCTTTCCTTTTCATCTATTGATAGTCATATCTCTTGCAGCTTATCAAAAATCTTCAAAATAGGACTGTTCATCAAAAACTGAATGAGTGAGGTTTTTACTCCAGCACACTGTAAAGATTGTATCAAGGCTGGCAAAATGTATCACCTACTTGGACCTGAAAATTGTTATTTGAAGTACTGAGGAGCCCAAAGTAGAAAAGCCTATGACTCAGCTGTAAGACATTTCATTACATGAGAGCCTCCATGTGCCATTTAAAATGTATAAGTGTCATCATAAACCTCCCACTCTCCTAAGAATAGAGCTATCACTGGACCCTGTTATCTCACAACCCTAAGGTACAATATGATAATGATGCTACTTAACATCAGTGTGTGAAGAGAGAAAACACTGGAGATGCCGCAAGCATCTCAACTATAAAGAAAATCAAATTAAAATATTAATTTACTGATTAATATAACATTAGATGACCCATTTCTCCAGCTTGTTAAACAACAAAGACTCACAAAACTAAATAAGAGCCTAAGAGATAAGTGTTTTAAGAATTCCCATAGAGATGTTTAGCTCCTTTTTAAACATCATTAAAGATGTACTTTGCATATAACAGGCAGTTTTATTTTTTTTTGCTGCACTGACAAGTCCTGAGTGTGTTTATTAATATACAGCTTCAAAAAAGGTTACAAAATGAGGGGTTTGGTCACAGAGTTGAACAATCAGATCATACTGTAGAATGAAAGATAATGGATGTAAGACAGATTGTGCAGAAGAAAGAGAACAAAATATTGCAGTTAAATCACAGGGTAGAAGGTCCAAAGTTTGATGTTTAGCTGTGCTACAAAAATTTAACTACTTGTACCCTCTGCAATTGGAAAATGGGGATGAAAAAAGTTCTTTTGCTGATGTTTTCTTTTTAAAATGCCTGCTGTTTGGGAAAATGAGAGACTGCAATACATGATTTGTATACAGGAAATGGCAACCTAATTTAAACTAATTTACTTAAACTAAAAAAAAAATGATGAAATCCTAAAGCAAATTTTATCCCTGTTGAACCATGGTTATGTCCCATGACATCAAGATATTGCTTGAATGTTTGTGCTACATTTTATTGAAAAGTATCAGTAGGAATTATCTCTCTCCCTCTTTTATAATATTAGAATTATCACTGCACTCCTATGAGCCAATCTATGTCTTATTAGGAGAAGACACTGTAAATCTTATGTTCCCATGGATGAATGCCTGTGTCTTTTCCACAAGATATCAGACTGTGAGCATGGACATTGACTTTTTATCTCACATAGTATGTATATTTTTAAATGAGGGCACAGGGAAGAGAGAATTATGAATTCCAAACTGGCCAGAAAAAAAAAACAACGTGAAGGTTCTTGATATTCCCCTTGCTAAGTTTTGCATTTTTGGCCCTGGCCCCTTCATTCCTGTGATTAAACTTGTTGAGAATAAGGCAGTTTGGGCTTTCTAAAGTACCAGAGGATAGAGCCTGCCCCCTGTACATGCAGTGTTCCAAGTTCTAATACCTCTCCTTTCTGGTCATGTCCTCCAGCCACTGCCTCCAGGGTATCAGCTACCCTTATCCCTGCTCCCTTGGCAACAAGTCTCTATTCCAGCTGTAATGGCTCAGTCTCCTCACCTCCTTCTGCAGCTACACTCTACAACATGGAAGTAGCTTGATTTTCTCTCACTAATTCTTTTCTTTATTTATCAGGCCACCTGTGTTTGTTCTAAAACCTCTCCTGTGAATACACTGGTTCTGTATGTGGCTCCACATACATACTGAATGAATCCAGGCCTGTTTGCTTTCTCCTCCCTACTCTGAACTCTTCTTGTCTATACTTGGCTGTTTGAAAGAAGAAAGAATTGGTATTACTTTAAACATTGTCCTCCCACATGTCTATGGCAGGATCACCACAAATTGACAAACATTTCAAAATTAAATCAGATTAAGAAAGGTTAGAGTTGCATATGTTTTAAAAACTCCTCAAGTGGCACCAGGTTCATTTTCTATAGGTGGTTTGTGCACAGAAAGGAGGAAAGATGTGAATATTTGAAAGAATTTGCTATGATCACATGAGAAAAAATTTTCAGAAAAGAACATTCCCTTTCATTTTTGGTTGGCTCCTGAAAAGCACTTTATAACACAAAATATTCATTTGGGACCATGATTCAATTGTGCAAACGAGCCAGTAACAGCTAACTGCTCCAGAATCAATATGTAGCCATTTAAGAATGCCAAAAGTGCATGGACCCAAAATAACAAAAAAAAATAGGAGAGAGGATAACAGTTTAATGGTAGGAAAGGAGTAAAGATCCAGTGGGGGACTTATAAATCCCAGGGACATAGTAACAGAATCAATTTATAGGTAACAGTAAATGCATCAGTTTTAAAACGATTTGCTGACTTGTGATTGTTTGGACTAAAACAATACCACTGCTAAAGAATACATCACAATAACTAGCAACTTATCAACTTTTCTATTCCAAAGTGATTCTTATTTTCTAGAAACCTTTTACTGTTATTTGTTCTTAAGATCTGAAGGGTTTGGAACCTGAAAGTTCCCTTAATCTTAATTGGAAATACAGGATATTTATTAATTGTCAGACTGCAGTCTCATGTTTAGATGGTATTCAATGATTTTTAACTCCTAAAATGTAACTATCTCATATAGCCCTTAGTTACCTTATTCTGGGGGGAAGTGCTGCTTTTGCTTTTATGCAAGGTGTAGGCCAACAGTTTGGAAAAGAATGAGCTCTGCAGAGAAGGACATTGGGATCCTGATGGACAGTTAGTTGAACACGAGTCAACAGTGTGCACAACAAAAGGTAAACAAAGTACATACCAGGCTGCATCAGCCAGAGCATAGCCAGTAGGTCATGGGAGGTGTTTATTCCCCCTGAGAAATTGTGTGTGCACTTGCATCTGGAGTGCTATGGTCAGTGCTGGTCTTCCTACTACAAGAAAGAAACCAAAAAACTGCAGCAAAGCCAGAGAGCTGCTACCAAGATAGGCAGGGGCTGAAGCACATAACATGCTGAAGGAATGGATTTATTTAACCAGAAAAAAAAAAGTTAAAAGGCTATTTTATTTTCTGTCTCTCAGAGATTCATAATGAAATGATGAAGGGCAATGAGAAAAAGTTACAGCATGAGACCTGGGAAGTGGACTTAAGGAAAAGACTATTCTCCAGATGAGAATGGTAAGTGCTGAATAGGCTGTTAATAAAGTCAGTGAACTTTCCACAAGGCTTTCAGAATTTGACTGGTCTGTGTCCTAATTGACCAGATCTAACTTCTGAGTTAGCTTTATTTTGTCCAGAAGCTTGGACCAGACAATCTACAGAACTCCAGTCTAGTTAAGATTATGCTATGATTCATGGGTCTGTGAATACCAGTTCCCTAGCAAGATGAATCTTCACTGTTCTTTCAAGATTCCCAGAATAGGAAATACTCAGGAAACAAAACCAAAAAGTAGTGTTTGCACATTAAGACAGACTAGCCCACAGAAACGGTTGATTCAGACTCTTTTGAGTAAGTCATTTAAACTATTTTAACCTCAGGCAAACAATAGAACATCTCTGTGCTTCAGTCCTCCAGTAAAATAGAATGAATGATATTTCTTCACATCCTTTTCTAAGAGTAATTCATCTTTTGCATCGAGTCTTTTTTACAGACTGAGTCAAATCAGCTAGTGATGAGTGGTGCTACAGTATTACAGCAATTGTGCATCTATAGTCAACGTAGGTATTAGTTCACAAGCATCATTTTAGAATACATGGGGTAAAACAGGGGTCCCAGAGATCTTCTTCCTGGATATATAAACCTGTTTCAGCTATATCTGTGACTCAAATAACTGGTTTAGTATTTATATCCAATAAACACTTTGATGAGGGATATAAGCACAGCAAACATATGTCCTTTTCTCTCCCTGTCTTCTGAGAATTCCTGAATTAATGTTTCAATACCTAGTCTGCCCTAAAAGAAAGTGGTGTCTCCAGGCTCCTGCTTCTTTGTCCTGCCCACTATTGCAGGTGGAGTGTTCTACTTCTTTCCTATGTTTTGAGACACTGTAGGTGGTAAGTCAGCACTGAGTAAATGTTTTGTGGTTAAAACCCTAAGATATGATTTGTGTTTATAAGGTTTAAATTGCCTTCCTGACAAAATATGCACAAGCTGAAAGCTTCTGCTTATGTAAAATTGTGATGGATTGCATTTTATTGGAACTTATTATGAGTAGCTCTTTGATTTGAACCAGTGAACCCTTTAAATGCCTTCAGAAACTGTAGTGGGAGAAAGGTATTTGTCTCCTTCCACTACCACCATCAGAGAGTGACAAAACTCCCTGTTTTTTGGAACACACAGACAGAAGCATATGTACTCACTCCTGTATAGACATGATCACACATTCAAATTTACAGGAAGTGACAAATAGATTGTTTATATATACACGTACAAAATATAGATATTTAAAATATTATGTATTCAAAGACATAGAACTTCTATGAAATGTATTTTGTGTTTTGCACCTGTAGCTGATTTACTTAATACCCTGCTAGAAGAAAAGAGATTAATATATTTTCCCAGGACTTTGGGGTATGTGAATATTTATTTATGGACGTACACCTTCAGTATACTCTTTGTATTTATGTGTATCTAAAAATGTCATTGTCATATTTTAAACATGTCTTTTATGCAGAGGTTACTTGGTTTAGTACTCACAAGTTAAAAGGAGTATAAACTCAAGAGAGTATATAGTTAAGAAGTATATTATTCCTTTCCAACAGGGTCCTTCAAAACAGGAAACTGTGTTTCATATGCATGTGTATTTGACAGGAAAAGAAGGAAAAAGAGCAGAGTTAAAACTGTTTGTGAAAGCTTGGCTTTTTTCTGGCTAAGAAGCTTTTAGTGGCAATAGTTAAATGTCAAATATGATTACATAAAACTGCTGCTTAAAACTGAAAATAAAGTGGAGCATACTTGTGAAGACTCTATCAGAAATTTAGAAAGTAGTAGTGCATAATTTATCAGTGTTAATAGCTTTAGGTGCATTTCTGAGGGAATTAAGCTAAACAGTCAAACTATTTATCACATCACAATACATAAAATGTACTTTTAATTAATAAATGGACATTCTATTGCCTTTACAGCTACAACAAATCAATCCTCCTTTACCTTCTGTCTACAGTTTGGGTTGCTTTAATGGATTTTAATGGGGTTTGTTCTATGCTAACATAGTGAAGCTTATTCATTTACTTCCTGGAAGACTTTCTGTACTTTGTGGCATAATCTTAGTGTCTTTGGTACTCTTACACCAAAATATCACTATGGAGAAAAATAATAATGCTGTCTGTTACTCTAAATCATCATTCATTACTCCTTAGAAGACATGCTTGGTTCAAGCCTACCTTGGAAGTAATGAAGTTACTGTATTTTAGTGGAGTTCTCGTTAATAGACTGCATATGAAGTCCTTCAGTTAAAACATTTTCATGGAAAAGCAAGATGTTTCCAATTGCTCTGAATAGTTATTGGGTAGTTTGGTTGCATAATCTCAATAATAATTGTGTTGAGAGATAGTGAACAAGTATTTTGAGATGAAAAGTCCAGAGCTGTGACCTGTAGTGCTGGGATTTTTTTACTTAAAACAAAGTTCGTTTATGACTGCTTCTGTGATAATATTATGATATCAGGCAATATTTCATTTGCTGATCTTTGACATTCAGAACATGCTGTTGGCTAAAACAACTCTATATAAAGTGTAAAAAGGGCATAAAAGCATAGGTTTGGGGGACACAGTAAAAATTCGTATTTCCTCTGAATTCAGAGAGAAAATGCCAAATAGTCTGAGTAGACTCCAAATTTCAAAGAGAACACCTGAATTTTTTTATCATCATACAATAGACAGTTATTAAACTTCAGCAAAAGGGAAGTAAAAAGCACAATAAAATCTTCAACAATGTCACAACATGGAAACCTGAGAAGAATCAGGACTGAAATTAATAATGAAATGCTTATAAAACCATGGCAATTTGGGATTTATCTACCTGTGACATTTTGTAAATGTTTATGTAAACTACACAACAAATCAGTAATTAAATTGGATATATTCATTTAAACATTTTCCAAACTATATGGCTTTCATGAGCCATGGTATCTGGTTTGCTCTTTGGGATAGTTTTTCATAGGTAGCACTGCTTATAGGAATCTTAAGACAGTCTTATGGCATTTTCCAGGAAAGGAAAATGACTCTTTTACATCCCTTATACTGCTGTAATGATGTTAAGCACTTATTAGATGAAGCTGAATATCTGTCATGAAGGTTTTTCCCGTTGTTATGGGACTGAGTTCTGCCTCCACAAGAATGAATTAAAGTTTTCTTTAACAGAGGATACAAAACACCTGAATAATCTGTCCTCAGATTGTATATATGCAGGCAGTCATTTAGACATAGATGAGTCCTCTTTGGACAAAGATCAAACATTAAGAAATTAAGGTTAAAAAAATGTATTATGCATTTTTAAATCAATATAATTTTTTTGAAAGCCTGTGGGAATCTTAACATAAGTCCTCATGAAAATGTAAAGCTGCTGGGTTTTATTTCAAAAACACTGTAAATACGTGTCTGGTACAACAGTGCTGCTAACAGAACAGGCATGAATACACAGAAACATACAGAGACAGTACTTCATACAACAAGCAAATGTAGCCTGGAATACTAACGTACACTCACACAAAAAGCAACCCCAAATCTCTTTCCTTTTCTGCCTCTCTTCTTCATCATTTCCATACCTAAAAGCAGATACATATCTCAGGTAATTAGGTCCTGCTGCTCTTTCTTGCTTCTCATGACTTCTCTTCCACTCTATTTTAAAGCAAAATGTCTGTGGCTCTTTGCTATTTATGGATACTCAAATCTCCACTTCTTTTGTAGAGCTCTCCCACTGAACCAAAACCGCAAACCAAATTGACACCAGCTGTGATCCATATCCAAAAGTTTGTTCCAAGAACCTACAAATATCATTTTAGAATTTAACCCACCCTTCCCAAAGTAAACTGTTGCTATAGCAAAACCTATATGTCATCTTTAAAAGATACAGAGCCACAGACCAAATAAAGAGCATAACACATCACAGGCAGTATATATGAATAGAAGCCTGACTCAGAGAATGAATTCTTCCAGTTTCTGGTTCTCTCTGTTTATCAGTTATTCTTAGGTTTTCCACATACATCTGTCAAGAGCAAAAAGATTTTAGACCAAGCTTTTGCAAGGTAATAGCTTAGACCTCATGGATTTCTCTCCAAATAACAGTATGTCAGCAATAAGATGGAGGAAAGCATTTTGCTGAATGTGTTCATCAAAATGTTTCGTAGTCCAAATGGGTGTTTTTGCTTCCTGCAACTTCCAAGTAATACTAATGAGTGAAGTAAGTAAAAGGTTATTACAGACAAAATAAGTAGCTGCATAGGTAGCTACCTCTATTAGCTACAGTTAATATTCTATATTTTGGAAAATGTCTTTTTCCTTCAGGTCATAACAGATACTTCATTGGATCCCATCAAGGTGTTGATGCAAAGCCTATTGTGTGACTTCTTCTATGGTTTTCTTAATGAACCATATCCACTTTGAAAACTAAATTAAATTATCATCAAACTAACACCATCTACAAAACACTGTAAAAAGGTTAAACTCTCTTAGATGGGGTTTCTGGATATTTATATGGAATTACAAATGTTCCTGTTAGAAGGTTATCCTTGTACCCATAGATTAAGGCCACTGCATGAACACTCTTTTGCAAATCAATATTAATTAAAAATTATTATGTTCAGAGAACTAAACAAAGGGCCTGTGCTGCTAAAGGAAGGGTATGCCCCAGTGACAAATCACTGAGAAAACCTCTCATGCCATTGGGTGATATTTGCCATATGTCCAATGATTGATAGTAAGATTTAATGAGTTCTTACAAGCAATTAAATAATCAAGGGTTCCTGCTGTTACATGGCATAGCTTGATAGAACAGTAACAAATGAGAGAATATCTGCAACCTAATCAAAGGGACATATTTCCTTGGGAACAAAATAATATTATCCACCAGTGCAATCAAAGGACAAAAGAACACAGAGAGGACGCAATAGAATGAGATAAATTTTGTGCTCTTTTCATTATTCTGGCCATACAGTTTCCATTTATTGGATCCTATTAAATCAGAAAGAAAATTAGGCTACTTAAATATGTTTCATTTGTCATACACTGTTAGCTAGTGGGTAGATATCCATATCAAGTCACCTCAGGTCTCCTTTCCACATGAAACACTTTCTTAGGTTATGCTTTCTGTACTCTTACATGGTATTTATTTCTATTTGTGAAGTCTTGTTATAGTTTCAATTTTGTTTTCACCTTAGTTAAAGTGATACAATGAAAGTCTTTGCACATTGCCAAACTTGTCAAACGTTTTTGATTTATGAATTGTTCTGAACACATGTATTTATGTTCTCTTAGAAGTGTTAGAAAATAGTATTTCATAATAAAAAGTAGGAAGTTCACTGTATTTGTTTTGGAATTGCTTAGAATCATACCATGTATATTTGTGAGACCTATTATGCAGATTTGAAGTCTGCACCTTAATGAATTTGCAGGCCCCTATATATTGTACAGTGAAGAGTTTTATCCAGAGCTGTAGCCTGTGTGGCAACACACTTGATTTTCTTCACTACATTTTGCAACCAAAGAAGCTTTAAAGTGACGTTTAGAAGACATTCAGAGAACTCAGGGTTTCACTACTTACTGTAAACTGAAAATCACTAACAGACAGATTTATTTCCCAATATTTAAGTTAAAATTGATTGCAAGTAATGGGTATAGATACATGCAGGTAACAGAATATAGATCAGCTTATTCTGACTTTTAAAAAAATATTTTACCTTTGTGAATAGAGAGAGAGAGATATTAAATGATCTGCCTGGGTCCTGATTATCCAATCTTTAAAAGCATAAACTTCTAACAGCCAAGCTGTCTTGTTCAAATCCAAATGTAGTCTTCTGGCCCAAAATATGTCAATAAAACTGCCTTTGATTTTGATGTAATTTTTCTTTTGATTACAGGTAAAGCCCATGCTTAAGTATTCTTCCAATTTTCAAATTATTTCATGTTAACATTAGCTCTGCTTTTCATGTGGACTAGCGTAATACTTGTAGGTACAATTTGTTTTTCCCCAGAAATTCTAAGTTTTTTACTTGTCAAACAAATAAGAATGTTCAAAGAGTTTGAATTGTTTTATAGCTAAAATTTTCACCAGAAAATTTAAATATGTTTAGTTCTTCTGTACTATATTTCAGTTAGTTAGCTGCTGTGTAGGATAAACATTAAAGAAATGCATTAGACAGCAAAACAAGGTGCCTCTACTGATCATTGTATTCTGATATTTAACGTGTGATCCATCTTTAGACTGTATAACACATGACTTTTCTAAATATATACTGAGGACTGAGCTCTGTCCTAGTTCTGTGTTGCCATGTGGGAAGGGAGGTGAGCTCTGGAGCAGCCTGAGCCTAGGACAGGTTGTTCCAAATCCACCACACTTTTCCAGAGCCCATTTTCCAGATTATCAGCTTAAGAAGCAGCAAACTGATGGGACAGCACATGTCTACTCCACAGTGAAAACTCTAGTGCCTTAGATAGATAATACACAGAATTTTCATAGAGCCATAGAATGGTTTGGGTTGGAAGGGACATCTCAAGGTCATCTGCTCCAACCTCCCTGCAGTGAGCAGGTACATCATTTCATCTGTCTCTCCTACTTCCAAGAGAATGTGCAAAACTATTTTGCTCACAAGGTGGATTATTTATTTTTTTTTTAGCTTTGTTCTAATGTGGGATGAACACAAGTTGTAAAACCTTGACATTTTCACAAAACAGAATACTTGTTCTCCAGCCAGCTTTGTTCAACAGTGAGGGACATATCTCTGGTTCTATTTTTTCCACATGCCAGGACATTTGTTTTGGTTTTCCATACACAAAGCAAAATTTTTCCAGAGTATGTTGCATACTTCTGGCATTAGTCATATTGCTTAATGCCCTAATGGAAGACATTCAGATACTACACAAAAAAAGTTAGCACAAATAAAAAATACATCAAATAACTATGAAACTAACTTACAGAAATATAAAAGTAAAAAGCTTTTATTTTTTTTCAGTAATTTGACTATATTAGCTACAGATTTTCTCCTCTATGTACACATAAAATTTTCCTAAGCTTATGGCAATTTTTAATAAAATCTGACCTCAGTAAAGCCACAGTTAACCAAATACTGTAATTTTGTGTTGGATTTCAGCTGTGGGCTATTCTGCTGAAGTCAACACTGAAGAAGGTGGAATAAAGATGCTAAATCTTAGGTATATTTTCAGACAAAGAAGATCTATTGGGTTTCTGTAAGTCTTAAAAATATATTCTCTACCCCAAATTTTTGCTTTGAATTTTTAGTCAACTCCAGATATATTGGGTTAAGAACTGCTTAGAATATCATTGTGGTTACTTGAAGACTTTAGGGATGCTGCTGCTTTTGAGCTACACATGTGCAACATGGCTTTAATGATCCTATCTAATGATGCATCAGTGTGGTTTTACATGGGTGTCAATCAGGTCACTGATGTATTGGGTCACATCAGGTCTGAGCTTAATGAGGTCTGAGCTTAATGTGAGCTAGTGAAAATCAGCTAAATGAGTTCCGTGTGTAGTGGAAAGAGTCAGTGGCTGTTACTAAAATAGTAACTTTGTTGTTCCAGAAAGCAAACAACCCCTCAAGAATCAAGGAGAGATACTAAGTTTTTGGCAGCATTACCTTCCTAAGGACTACTCTCAAACAATAAACTCACAAAAAGTACCCACCTCGTTAGATTCCATACAGATTGCAAAGCTAGCTATAATGTAAGAACAGGCAGACAGTCTGTCTCAATATTATTACAGGAAGGCTTGGTTAAATTAATAGCTTCTCATTGATTAAAAAATCTTGCATTTTACATGTTCTTAAGTTGGTTCCCACCATTGCCTTTCAATAACAGAATACGAGTCTTTGGAGAAATGTGGTTATATTGAACTACTGTATTGAAATACAAATGTAGGCAAAATAAGTTGTTTACATTAGCCTATCATTGTTTCCTGTCATAAAGTTCTGTCCACTTGAAAGAAAAAGACAATCCCATCAATGTGTCCTCAGTGTTTGCTCATTTTTATAATATTCCTATCTTATATATTAACTATATATAAATACAGCTACTTTGGAATGAACACTGAGCATGACTTCACCAAATCGCTCCAGTCACAGCTGCAGTTGAGACCTTTTTATGTCCATGTAGCTTTTGCCACTGCATACAACTCTCAGCTTTTGTTCATTCTTAGTGTATTAAATCCTGCTAACAATAATATCACTAGTTCTGATCCACTAAAGTGATTTCCAAATCATCCTAAGGACCCAAGCTATGAGTTTGATTGCACAGAGTACTTCACTAGGGTGAGTTGTTTGGTGCCAGTCATATTACAAACACTGCACCAGAAACTGTTCTGAGAGCTTCTACATAAACCTATTCAAATGCATTTTCTTGGCATGCAGTGTTGGAAGACTTTTCTCAGTGCCATAAGATCATCTAAGCTGAACTGAACCTGACAAATAGAAGCTGCTTGAGCTCCTGTGATGTAACTAGGGTAATGAGTTGTTTGGGGTTTGTGTCTGATGAGGTATTGGTCACAGGTGAGGAGGCTGTGGGTGTGGCTTCTATAAGAAGCTTCAAGACACTCCCAGAGGTTCAAGTCAGACCAACATCTGGCCAAGGCCAAGTCAATCAGCACCTCTGCAATAACGTGTTTAAGAGGGAAAAAAACTTGTTGGGTGAGTTCTTTTGATTTGGAGATTGTTTTGTTTTGGAGAGGAGTAGGATGTAAGAGGATTAACCATGTAGATACTAAGGTCAGTGGGTAAAGAAGGAGAAAGGTATGCTGGAGCAGCCATTCCCCTTCTACTCAGGGTGAGAGGGCAGGCTGAGCCCTTCCAGCCCTTATAGATCAACAGTGAAACAGAATTGTTCTTAAAGCCTGTGGAGGACTCTGTGCTGGGGGAGGGGACTGATTCCAAAGGCGTCTGTGACTCTGAGGGAGGTTTGCAACTGACTGCAACCCTCATCCCCTGCCCCTCTGTGCCACAGAGGGGGAGGAGATAGAGAATCAGGAGCACAGCTGTGCCCAAGAAGAAAAGAGGGATGCAGGAAAGCCTTTTTTGAGATCTGGTTGTATTTCTTATTGTCCTACTCCAATTCAATTGGTATATTGGTGGTGGTTTTGTTGTTTAAATGGATTTTGTTTCCCCAAGTTGAGTCTGTCTTTTGACTATAACTGGTGAGTGGCCATTCCCTGTCCTTTGTCTTGACCATCAAGCCTTTTGTTTTATTTTCTCCTCCACATCCCACAGGAGAGGAGTAGGAGTGAGCAAGCTGTTACGTGGTTGCTTTGTTGCCAGCCAGGTGGGCTTAAACCACAACATGGGATATTGAAGGAAAGAGACAAGGAGGTTGGCTTTATGGGGACAGGACTGCTGGATGATTTTCCTCTATCTCAGACTTCAGGATGTCACATAATAGTGCTTTCAAGCAAACACACATTGTACACTTTGGGTTTTAGGCCATTTTGGAGATTGATTATTACACCAGTTGAGCAGGCTGGCTGCCAGGATTGATGTTACCTCTGAGAAGAGACAGTAAGGTAGTAAACTAATGCAGAACCATTTCTAGCTGCTCCTCAGATTCCTTGTCTGTACAGTTCATGTAACTAGTCTTTGAAAACATAACCTCAACATCATCTAGAGATGGTCTGTTCTTTTGCCAGTGGAGCCTTTACTATAATAATGTAGTATGTAATGTAATGTAGTTGATTAATTTCTCATTGGAAAAAGCCAAGTCCATATGTTAATTGAATCAGTTTTGTTGTGTTGTAACTCAGGTTTTGATACATCTTGTCATTTTATAAAACTCTTTAGGGGAGCACTGTCTCCTTATACTGGCTGTCTATCCTATTTTTCTCTGTTGGCCACAGTGGTGCATACAGTGTGGAAAGTAAGGCTTTTCTTTCCCATTAGGATGAGCCCCTTTTAAGTTATAGGGGTCCAGCTGGATGGACCTTTGGTTGGGATGTGGTTTTGCTGTGTTTGTTGAAGTGTGTTCACTTCGTTGGCCTTGTGTTTGCTGACTCTTTTCCTCCCTTTGTTTTTAATTCATCAGAGTCCTACAGTGCAATGAAAAGATGTTGCTTGGTTCTCAATGAATTCTGTGGAGGTATCAAAGGGAAGGAGTAAGTGTCTATATTTGGAACAAACTGAAACTATTAATAGAGTTTTTGGAAGCAGTGGTAGTTTATCTGCTATCAGGAGCAATAGAAAACCATATGGATGATAAAAAACATAACCAGGGCAAGGTCCTTCCTGTGTCTGTTGAAAACTAATATGCACCAGGAGGGCAGTGCCATATGTTTGCATGTACGTTACCGCAGGGGGCAGTGACATATGTTCACACGTATGCCACCCCTCTGGCCTGCTGTCATAAGGCTGTTTCCCAAGGGACATGCTCCCTAGAAAAACAGAAGCAAAACCCACAAATGTGAGTCTCCTACATTCTCTTTGTCAGCATATTCTCTAAGTCTAGTGCTGCTGTGTTGGCGAGCAGTCAGAGCAGCTGCCTCAAAACAACAAAGTCTTCTGTAGCCCTCTCCAATATGCCTTCAAGGTATTGAATGGCAAAGAGGAAAATACAGGCACCCTACTAGAACAGTCACACCTGCTGGAACAGTCCTACCTGTGGAAATACTAGACTTGCCAAAAACCCCAAAGGTGGTAAACACTTGCTCCTCCCAAAATATTTCTTGGAGTGTCCTTCACTTACAGGCTGCACATGGCTTCATATCACATCATAAGCAGCTCCTGATAGGATCAAAAAAAGTTTTAGTATAGAGGAGTACCAAAGTGAGAGTGAATAAAACCTGGTTTTCATAATTTCTGCTGTTGTTTTTGTGGGTTAGAGTTGAACAGCACTATTAGATTATCTTGACCATTCCCCTGTCAGTGCAAAATTTTCCTTGACAATGTAATTTCTAGTGTTTTGTTCATTCCATTTAGTACTAATCCAAGCAGATAGCCTTTCTGTTGTATCTCTTGGGAGATCATTTATCCCTCAATCCACTTATTTCACTATTAGCTAGATTTTCTGAAATTTGCAGTGTATTTTTCTTTGCTTAATTTCCTTCCTCTCTTTAATTATCCCTTTTGGTGCAAATATGGCTTGTCTTTGTGTATTTCATTCTCTCAGAGGTCATAGAGTCTGGTGCACAGAGAAGGAATGCAAACTGAAGTGTGAAATTTGCTTCTAGAAAATGGTAACCTGCAGGACATTTTGTGTGGTCTCTCTCAGATGACTTGTGACTACAAAACATTTTGGACACCTTTGTGGATATGCATCTGCAACTAAATCTTATCTGGTCTAGGTCTGCTCCATTTTTTAGACTTGAATGCTAGTAACCATTCTAAGGGTTCTCTGTGAAAGATTTAATAGGATCATGTAACATTACTTCCCTGTTTTATGAGGGAAGTCCCTAAGTGGAGAAAAATGCTGAGAATCTTCCTTACTTAAGAGGGCAACTCTGGATTAGCCAAGCAAAAACTGCACTCCCTTGCTCTGAACTGTGCACAGTTCAAAGCCAAGTCTTAACACTTCAGCATCTGATGGACTTCATTTTCCTTTCCATGATTCATAGCTAATGAGACTATGCTGGTCTTGCACTTTTGTAAAGATCTGGGTGTTCATCACTGCCTTCTATTGAAGGGCTATAGTTTTGGCTTGCTTTTTTCCTTTTGTAGCCATTTATCTACCCTGTCTCTGTCTTAGTGTTCTGAGTTCTGACAGTGGAATTATCCTTTTCCTGCGCAGCAATTTCACCTCCTCCAGTCTGTGGAAGCTTCTCTGTGCTTTTTGCAGCTGTGTTTATAACTCCAGCACCTCTCAGACAAACTCAGCAGGAAGTTCTGAAAGAGGCAGATAGCTAAGGCAGATCCAAGGCATCGTCAGAGGCTGGTCTCTGGCAAAAGAAAAGCAAACTCAGTAGGAGTAATTCACAGAGGGAAAGAGAAATCATGATGGGTTAGGTGGAGAGATTCTTCTTGTCTGCAGGAGTAACTGAGTCTGCTCAGGATGGAAATTTCTGGATTAAAGGATGTGACAATCAGGAGAGATTCACAGCATAGAAGCAGGCCTTGCATCTTAAGGAGAGAATTGGAGACTGCTAAGAGAACTGAAAATCTATATAAATTGAATATGTTTTTGGTGTTCTCTAGGAATCTCATGACTAGAGAAAAGTCTTGAGCTCCAACTTGCAGTTCTTATTCCAGCACCAATACAATGGTAGCACTTTGGGAAGGCATAAAAATTCAATCCAGTAGTTATTTGGAATTTATTTTTTAGTTTATATTTTGCATTTTGTTTGGTGTTACAAAAGAGTTGAAATTGGTATTCAGTTTTCTAGAACCACTGTGTGATTACAATCATGTTATCTGTCCTAACCAAGTAATAGCTCTCATTCCTTTTGCAAAGGACAAACAGTGTAAATATAGTCCTGAAAATTTTGTTCTTGTCATTAACTTAAAAGAAACAGCATTTTACCCCAGGTAGTTACTATCCTGTCTGCCAGGATACTTTAGTTGTGGTTCAGACTCCTACATCTTTCTGGCTGTAGGACATTAACATCAGACTTAGCTCAAAGTACTGACAAAGTTCTTTCCTTACTGGGAAAAAAGGTTGAAATTCCTCATACAAAATTAGGAAACACTTTCAAAAGCAAATAAATTAGTCAAAATTGTAATTGCCTTATGGATATTCTACAACAGGAAGAAGAATCTGAACTTGAATAAATTATTTATTCTAACTAATTCGCTTTATGAAATCAAGGAGGTTGTAAGTAGGGGTCAGAAATCAATAAAAGTAGATACTGCTTAAGAAGGTAAACCTAAAGAAAGAAGAAAAGCATACCTTGGTTCATGAAAATGATTGTGAGGGACTGCAAATCGGGCAGGAGTGAACAACTGGGGTAACCAAAGTTTTCAGTGTTGTATCCAGACAGTGATCTAGAAATCCACCAAAAAACAAAGTTCATTTTTTTTAACTTTAAATAAAGATATGCAGATCTGACAAATTGCAATGAGGCTAGCTAGCATAACCAAGATGGCATTTTGATGCTTATGGGCAGAAGTTGGAGGGTGAGGCAAGAAAGGGATGAAGATGGAGACCTATGCTAAGGGGAAGTGTCCTGAATCCTTGGGCTTGCTTCTCCTCTTGGCCCTGAGAAAAGGCAACAGGAGCTGGGACAGACTACTCTTGGAAAGCCTACTCCCCTTTCCAGACTGCTGTGACTGACAAGAATTAGTTCTTTTTCTGTTCTCCATGCACCTTATTCTTTGGACCTTTATCTTCATTGAATGCCATCCCCCATTTCTGTCAATTAATTACTGTCATGAGATACATCCTGAATTATTCAGGCTTTCTCTTCTTGTAAGTAATATTGTCTTTGTGCTACCAACATACATGGTCTCCTCTCCATTGATTCTGTTACATATGAGTATGTTGAACAGAATGGATCTTAGCACAGATCCTTGTGGAATTCCAGATCTGACCTCTCTCCAATGTGAAAAGTGACCTTTTCATTGCTGCAGTTTGATTCATCTTTTCCCTGTTTTTGAAAGCTCAGTGGAGAGTAGGATATTTTCCCACCAGTGTACACCTATATGGAAGACAAGTACTCATTTTTATCACTATGACCCAAAGGTTTGGGGATCAGCTGGGGTATGGTAAGAACTCTGGAAACATTGTCTTATCTAAATGTATTTCAAGATAGCAGAGAGCACCTGGTCTGGCTCAGGCTTCCACAGTGTTTTACAATGCATGCTCTGTCTAGATGTTTTGTTCTTTCTAGTGTCACAGCAGCATTAGTCCTGTGTGAGGATCCTGTATTTTTCCTTCATAAATGAACTGTCTCTTAATCACTTGATGAAAGAAACTGTGTTTTACTGTCCTTTATTTCATGCACATAAACATCTCATATGATCCTACCTTCATGGAGATCATAGTTCTACATAACATCTGAAAATTCATTTGTAAGCTTACTCCTGCTGTTCTCCAGAACAAAGACTTCTCCAGAATCCTGTGTGTTTTCATAGCATCACTCATCTGATCTCAGACTCCTTGCAACAAAGCTGGTGTCTTGGATAAATATTATTCTCTAAATTGTAAATTGTGGTCACCTCAGGATATTCCTTCCAACATTTTCATCATCTTTTGAACAAACAAGCAGACTTGCCACCTCAGGATATGCCAATGCTCTCTTCTGTTATTTCTATTTTTGTATTTATTTACCTTTTGAAAGACTTCACTTGGTAGAAGTGGTAGCTATTTTTATGAGGCCATGTAAGATCTCTTTGTCTGTCTTGCTGCTGCTTGGTTAGGTTGCATCAAGGGAGCATGGCTCAGTTTTAATGATGGAAGTAGCAATTAGTGCTGCTGAGCTGTAGTTTCAGGTTTTTGACAGAGCTGCTGAGCCTAATAAATTATGGACATGGGGAAATGGGGGCAGTAGAGGGGGAAGGAAGGCCTCAGAATCTGCCTGAGCAGCACGTGAACTGGTAGTGCAGTGCATTGCATCTCTATTCAATCAATGTCCATTTCAGTCTGTTTTTGCGGTCAAGTGTGAAGAAGAAACATCATCTGTAATTAATAACAGCTTCCAAAAAATCCATATGAGTACATGCCAGCACAAGGAATGAAACAGGGGCAAAAAAGAAAAAAGACACAGTTGGAAAGAGACTAAAACGTGCTTCAGAATAATGGTGAAGACCCAGATGACCAGCCTGTTGTGTGGACGGAAGTCTCCAACATAAAGATTTGGGAACACATCTGAGTTAGGGCCTTTTTAGAACTATGGTATGCTTCACAGGCATAAAAATATATCATCACACAGGTTATTCCAGTGTGTGAGGTAAGGTGCAAGTTGTCTTCTCCATGCATATGTGCATTTCAAGAGCCAGGACTGGGAATAACTGAAAAAAAAATGCAAAAACTTGCTCTACTTTGTGTTCACAGAGGCATGTCTTGCAACTGTACCCAAAATATGACAGGCACTGTGTAAGTGAGTAGGAAAGGGTCTTTAGGATACAGAGACTACAGTCTCCATGAGTAAAAACTTCTAGTCTTAGCCAAGACTGTAGGGATCTACACGTGTCCTTTTCCCTCCTTTGTGCCTACTTCTCTTTTCTAAGTTTACTGTACTAACAAATTGTACAAAGCCAAGGTAAAAGCTCAACTGGGGCCTTATATTTGTCATATTGCTTAATAATTAGCACACTCTCACTGGTACAATACTGGCACAGTATGGAAGCAGAGTGAGTTCTGGTCTGAAGGCTCTGCCATCAGTATCCAGGCTGAAGACAGCCTCCCTGCTCCAGAGAGCAAGGGCTGAAGCTGGCATTAGTCATGCCATGCTTCATGGCTTTCTCCCAGTGTTCTTACTGATACATATGTAACCCTTATAACCTTTATCTCTGGGATATCTTGCAGGATAGCCTCTCTCTCTGGGATATCTTGCAGACTAAAATTATTTACCCTTTCTGTATCCTCCAGAGAAGCGGGGGAAGTGTGTTATCCCCACTCTAGCATCTGAAAGAGAAGCATAGAACTGTCAAGTGGTAGAAAAAACTCATCTCTGCAGACAAAGTGGTGAAACCCCAAAAAGTGGGACTTTCATAACACTATTCCAAAAAACTTTTTCTGCCTCTATTATTGGTGTTGGCTAGTAAATTAGAATTTAATTTTGAAAAAAATATCATGTTTGGAATCTTAGTAAAAAATGAACATCAGGTAGACCTCTTGTATGTACATGAAGAGTAACATCCACACTCAGCTTCTGAATCCACTGTAGCTCGTGATCTTGATACAGACATATTATAGTGGAAACTCAGATTCAAATTCTTTCTCTTCTTTAGACCAAAAATTCAGTTGCTGCTTTCTCAGTTGCCAAGTCTGATTCTGAGATGGCACAAGGATGGCAGATAGAGGGCATGTAAATCTGCTGCTAATCAGCCCCCATTATCCAAGCTTTTATCCAAACATTACAATTTGTGTTAAAAATTTCAGCTTTGAAACATTGGCAGTTCCTGGTGAATAATAATGATAAGATGTTGTAAAGATCATGGTCAGTTTTCTGCATTACAGCAATATTGATTTAAATTTTATGGGGTTTTATTTAATTTAATGGTGTTCTAAATCAGCTCACCCTTTATCAGAACTTGAGTGAGACAGCAAAGTAGTACTTGATCAGGCTTGAAAAGTGGGTTTTTCTCTACTCAGGATGTCTAAGAAAAGTGAGCTGCTTTGAGTGCCCATTTTGATGAACTGTTGTCTAAAATGCATCCCAAGAAGTTGCAGTTATGCCACTTCTATTCACTTTTTCTATCTTTTAAGATGCAGACATATTAAACAGCAACTCTTCACAAGAATTACATGGTCTCAGTGTAACATATTATTTCAAGTCATAGTATATCAACTAGTTCAACAAGAATGCCAGTGACTTTCAATTTCTCCAATTCCCTGTAAGCATAATAATTACCAAAATTACATTGTCTTTTATTTACTTAAGTAGTAGTACTTTGGAAAATAAATAGTCTGGCATAAGAAAACACAAATGCTAGCAGAAGTAGTCATAAGTCTTCCATGCTTTCAAACACAGCTTCTGGTATTTTAAAACTGGAACAAGGAAGAGATGTCTCAGTGTGTGTTATCTTGCTTGCACTTTGTCTATGAATATCCTACTGTCACTACTCTGGACATAGTTCCACCCATGGGTGGTAGCAATAAGTACTTGCAAAGCACTAATAATGTCATCCACCTGTCTAACCCTGTCAAAGCCTGTCAGAGAAGTTGGTTGCCAATGGCCCATTTTGCTTGCCATTACTCTGATCCTTTTCTACCAGGAATGAATGGCTACAGGGAAAGCCAATTTTGCTGTAGAAGGGGAAACATATCTAAGGAGTCACTACATGGGTTTACTGTAAAGTGAGCATTTGCATTTTTAACAACCTTTCTACAAAAACATATGTCAGCACCTTCCTTTTTTATTCTGCTTCGTTCTTAGCCTTACACATTAGCACTTCATGCTGTCCAACATCTGAATAAATCCTTTCAGCTCATGCCTACTGTAGAAGTTAAGTTAGTGGGCACTTTCTGAAGTGGGCACTTCCAGAAGATGTGCTCAGTGACTATCCAACCGAATAGATGCTTTGGGGTAGGGTTTTTAAAGCCACTTTTTAGAAGCTTTCCAGACAGATATGAGACAATGGACTTTCCTAATTCTAAAGCAATCAATTTTTTTTCTTTATTAGGAAATATTTAATCTTACTTTAATAAAATATTAAGTATAGTTATTATTTTTTAAGTACTGTTCTAATTTTAGGAGGTAGTAATTTAGTAAGTTAGACTGTGACAATCTGGGGAACAGACAGAGTCCTCCCTGACAGTTCTAAACAATTATACCTTCAAACCCCTAAAAGTTATCATATGCAGGTTTCCCATTTCCCTCTATCCCATTGAGCATATATTAGAAATTCCCAGCACAAACTATTGAAATTATTCAGCCAGTTCACAGACTGTTGTTTTTAAAATGAAAAATGCTATGATATTTTAATGTCTTCGTTGTTATAGTATGTACTAAATTAGCAGAACCCTGATGTTCTGATCATTTACACCACAATGTGCTATTTAAAACTGGAAGCCCAGCAGGAGATTTTATTTTTATTAATTTAGTATAATTTTAAACATTACAAAAATAGCTGTCTTACAGCTTCCCTGCTGAGCCCTAGATTGTTGCCACAGCCTCTGTAATACTTCATCAGGAGAGTAACATCACTATAAATACTGCATAGTTGATTCTAGCTTCAACACAGAGTATGAAATGATGTGGAAGGCTGAAGAAGAGATGAAACAGAGGTGGTTCTGGTTTACATTTTGTCTGTCTTTTTTGTTTGTTTGCTTTTAAATCTTCTTTCCTTACGTGTTTTTCTCGAACAGGAGTTATGAATTTGTAGTCAAAGCCTAAAGGTTGAGTTTCCACAACGTGGTTAACTTTAGAAGTATCACTCAATTCTGCTGTAGGAAAACACATTTAACTCCATCTCCCTTGTTATCTCCCTGTAATTCCTGTGGACTAAACACTACTGTAATGTTATTGTTCAAGTCTAATGTGCAGTGTAAAAGCAGCCCCACATGAATTTCGGCTTTGTGGTTTTAAAATTACAGAACTGGTTCTGTTACGTTCACCTTCGTGTATTGTGTGAGCTTACATAGCATGGCCAGTAGGACCAGAGAAGTGAGGTCACATCTCAAATACGGTGTTCAGTTTTGGGCTACTCACTACAAGAAAGACATAGAAGCATTGGAGCATGTCCAGAGAAGGGCAGGGAGGCTGGTGAGGGGTCTGGAGAATAACCCTTATGAGGAGTGACTGAAGGAACTGGGGTTTTTCAGTCTGAGGAAGTTGTTCAGTCTGAGACTCAGGGGAGGATTTCACTCGCTCACTCTCTCACTCTCTCTCTCTTGTTCAACTACCTGAAAAAGAGGTTGTAGTGAGCTGGCAGTCACTCTCTTCTCCCAGCTTACCAGCGACAGGACAAGAGGAAATGGCCTCAAGTTGCACCAGGGAAGATTTAGATTAGATATTAGAAAAATATTTCTTAACTGAAAGAGTTGTTATGCATTGGAATACGCTGCCCAGGGAAGTGGTGGAGTCACCATCACCGGAGGTGTTTAAAAAAGAGTATAGATATGGTACCTACAGACATGATTTTGTGGCACAGTAGAGTCGAGTGGACAGTTGGACTTGATGATCTTAAAGGTCTCCTACTTGTACTAGGGATGGTGAAAGAGCCAGATAGACTTAATAGTTTCTGGCCCTTTTGGGCCATGCTTTCCATTTTTTGGAATGAACTGAGTTGAACAGAAACTCTCGTCAGGAGCACCACTTTCCAACGGAACCTGTGACCTTTCAGCAGTGTAGGGCTTTTGGCAATGAAGCAATATTTGCTATGCAGAATATGTGATTTAGGGTGCCACAGTCCACCATTTGTAAAGAAAAGCTGGGATGGACTGTGGAGGGGAAGAGCAGAGTATGGCTGAAAGTTATTTAAAATTAAAAGTTGTGAGTTACTAAATTTAAGCTCACTGTGAAACTCTTCAGTGCCTGTGTTATTTATACTTATTGACTGATCAATATTACACTTTATAGTAAAGAGCTATAGAGTGATTTAATTTATTGGGGTTTTTTTTAGTGGATACCTGTATTATGGACAGGGATGGTGCTTTTAAAATAAGATCTGAAAACTGAATAAAGCTCAGTTCCAAATGACAAGGATTTACCTTGTGACTATATAAGGAGAAGCCTAGTTCACTGGCTGGCAACTGATTCTCTTGTAAAATCTCTGTAACTTTCATTAAAAATTACTGATTTGGCAGATCCATGATGCAAATGTGATTGGCATATATGCCCTCTTTTTGCATTTGAGAGAGAGGACCTTACATTCTAAATGTCTTGACACTTGGATGTTAAATGTCGTATAGATATTGACTGAGTGACACATTGGCAATTCAACAGTGTCTCAGACAGGGGCTGCATGTTGGCCTGTCTGGGGCATAGAATGCAGGCAGCCTTCCTCCTTCATGACCCATCAATTAACCCTGATTAAATCAATAGTTTTGGGGTTTTTTTAAGCACATCAATACTGACTAAAACTCCTCCATCAGCCTTCAGTCCGTATGAGTGGGGTAGCCAAATGCCTGTTAATTAGCTAGGATAACTATATTCATCTCTGAAATGTTTGTTGCTAGAAAGTGTTGCTGTATCCCAGGTGCTGTGATGTTTACACCTGTGCACCCATGTACAGGAAATATCAATCTATTTGCAACTCTCTTCTTTTTCCACAACCGCTAGGAGAACATGAGTGAGGTCGTTCCAAGGATATTGAAAGAAATGAGGCATGAAATAAAAGCTTTCCTGCACTCTCTGCTGATCCTCAGGAATGTAAGGCAACTCATGGTATTAAAGAGAAGCATCCAGGCATTAAGGCACCAGGACAGTGAGGAGTGGGTACTCTTTGTGACACACTCTCCTGACTGTTGACATCAATGTCAGCAGAGCTTTCACTCTGAGTTCATGATGATGAGAACTGTAAGACAACTCAAGTATTATTTTTCTTCTTGGCAATGTCAGAGAACGTAAAAGCAAGATTTTACAAGGTTTAAGAAAGCTCTGGTTTTCTCTTTCTTGTTTTTTTCTTTTTTCTTTTTCCTTTCTTCTTTTTTTCTCCTGTCCCCTCTCCTGTCCCCTCTCCTGTCCCCTCTCCTGTCCCCTCTCCTGTCCCCTCTCCTGTCCCCTCTCCTGTCCCCTCGTTTTCATTTTCTTTTACCCTTTTGCATTTTACTCTTTACCATTTTTGCCTTTTTTCCCTTTCCTTTTTTTTTCCTTTTCCTTATATAAAATATTTCAGTAAGTGGATGTATGCACTGATTGTGTTACAAAATAAGTATTAGGCAATTCTCTGTTCTTAATGTTATTAATCATACTAATTGAATCAATCAAGTGAATCAATCTGAGCAGTGTGTTCCAGCTGTTTCATGAACAAAGGCTGAAGGACTCTGAATGGCTTGGACTTTACAGTAGAAGCAAAGTAGGATTTTGCTATTTAACAGTGGAATTTTCTTTTTGTCTGATGGAAATATATAGTTTTTACTCTAGTCAAAAGTAGTTGTGTTGTTGGCTCAGTAGGCTCACAGGAGGAGGTGACTTAGAAAAATATTGCTGCAGTCTGCTTGAGGAAGAATTTTTGGAGGGTTTGGAGGTCTAGCTCTGAGGACATTGCAACTGCCCTGTAGGATAACAACCATCCTGAAAGGAAGATTGACATTTTGGTGTCATTGTTGTCTTTCGCTAAACTGCAATAGGAAAGGCAATGCTGCAATATTGATTTGACCAGTATGATTCAATTCAGGCTTAATATTATCTTCCCATCAAACCAGAAACCTTCATCTTACTTAGCCAAATAGCACAAGTCCCCTATATTTCAGCAATAAGATCTAACATTACACAGAACCACAGAATTGTTATGGTTGGAAAGGACCCTCAAGATCATCTAGTCTAACCGATAGCCCTACACTACTCTTATCCCTAAATCATCCCACTGTAGAGTTATTTCAAGGTACATAGCAGATACATATTTTTCCAGTTTCCTTTCTTCTAATACCTAGTTTATAATACTAGTACAGAAGCAAGAACAAGAGAAGGTGTCTCATTTGTCTTTCCAAAGGCAAACTATTGAAAAATAGATATTCTTGGTGTGGAGAGACAGGTACCTCAGTATGAAAAAAGCATACAGAAATTCAATATTTTGTTCATTTCTTGGAATGTGAATTCCTACTTCAGAAGAGATTTGGACAGAATGCCACACAAGTCTATACAGTTTCAAAATACTCCAGTTTTTAAAAACTGCAATTAAATACATTGTCCATGATGAACAGGAGATTGCAGCTCTTATCATTAGGATTGTTTGTGTAAGATAGCTTTCATTCATGCTGTTGTTTTCTCATAAATTGTATTTTCAATAATCAATACATAGATTAAGTATTAGATTAAAAGTACATAAATTCTGATCAATTCACATTCACTTGATTTGCAGTTACCTTAAACCCACAGACATTGTAAAAATATTCTAGATATATACTAAAAACTGCTTGAACCTTTTTCATTGTTTCTTAGTAAGGCACATACAGCTTTTTATTAAATTATTTTCCAAATGTTATTTTGTAAAGAAATTTAATAAAATTTACTACTCTGCAATCCATTGAGCACTTCCTAATTTAATTTTCATATTCTGCATTTCCTGGGATTTACAATTAAAATTGTGATGAGCCAGACATTGAAACTCTTACATGTGTGAGATTTTATAATTCTTTTTAGTTGAACAATATCAAAAGGATTTGGGGTCTATAAAATAGTTTTTAAACAAAAAAGTCCAAGCAAATGAGGTCTTTTGTACAAAGATTGTGAAGTTCTTGCTAAGTTTGGCAAACACTTTTTTTTCTCTCTTTCTTCTTACTTTACCCACTTAACTGTTTGGCAAAGTTGACTGTTTATGCCAATGCCAGATACAGTTAATAGAAAATAATAGTTCTGACATATTATACTCTCCAACATTGATCAAATAAAATCTTAAAAATCCTATTCTCCAGAACAGACACTGTCATTAAAATTCTTGCAGATTTATTTACATAAAACTCAGCATGTGTGTAACCAAGAATTAGCTATTGTGTTCAGACTTAGTTCATTTTACTGCTATTTTAATATGCAGAGTTCTTGGAGGTCATTACAGATAAATATATTTATTTTATAGAAATAAAGCTTTATTTTTATTTTGCTTTTCAGATTCCTCTTGAGCTTTAGAACATATGTGAGTTTTACATTAATTATTTTATCCATTTTCTAAAAGAATAAGTTCCTGCTGTACCACTAGGCCAGAAAAAATTCCAAACAAACCTTAATGATACTGAGTCACCTGTGCTTTCTTATGATCATGTTAGATGCAGTAACTTTTCCTATCCTTAGCTTAGAAAGTATTTTTAACTAGTCCCTGAGTTTATATGCTCTAAAGCAGCAAATGCAAAAAAAATACTGAATTTGCTCAGTGTTTCATCCAAAAAATCTGTCATCTGGGCCTCTCAGAGGCAGCTTTCAATTTATGTCCAAGCTTCCACCATTTTCACATATAGAAACCCTTTGTTGCAATAGATTCAATTTACACCAGAAGAGGTTCAGGTTGGATATCAGGAAGAATGTCCTCACTGAGAGGGTTCTCAGGCATTGGAAGAGGCTGCCCAGGGAGGTGGTGAAATCACCTTCCCTGGAAGTATTCAAAAAACATGTAGATATGGTGCTTGGGTACATGGTCTAGTGGTGGGCATGGTTGTGTGGAGTGGACAGTTGGACTCAATAACCTCAGAAGTCTTTTCCAACCATAATGATTTTAGGACTCTAGGATTCTATTACAATGTATGAGTAGAAAGTAGCTTCTGTATGGGTTTTTACTGGAGCTGATAACATACCTTATTTAGAAGACTACTATTCTGAGGATTGACAGCCTTCTGTAGCATCCACCATGTAGCAAAAAAACAGACAAGTTTTGTCAGTGTCACCAGGAAAACATCATAAATAGTTGGCTCCAAATGCTGTAAAAGAACACAGAGTTGAGCAGTGCCAGAGACAACATAAGTTTAAAGGGCTTCGTAGTTTGTCAGCCATCATGAAGTAACATTTGTTACAATAAAACAGGTGTTGTAGTTTTCAGAGCCACTGGTTTGCCTAGTCTCCTTATTCTTATGTCAGTACTCTATCACCAGCTTTCTATCAACAGTGCATTGTTTCCCCCTCCATATTATTAAATAGCAAATAACAAGTGCCACCCAACTGGGGGCTGGCATGGGGGATGTCTTAGTGCAAGGGGATACAGCTGATCTTCTCCAATGCAAGACCCTGCTCAGGGAGGGCTGCATTTGACTGTATAATGGGAAACGGTGTCAGAATTAATAATGTACATTTGTACATAAAGTTGACTCCACCATGCTTTTTCTAGATTTTCCAGCCTCATTTCAAGATCTGTAATGACAGGGAGGCATGCAGTAAAGGTGTACACTAAACAGGGCCTGACAAAGCAAGTTATCATTTCAGATACAATTCTTAGCAATATTATTGACAGCAGACTGTGGCTACTTTGAAGTATTTTTCTGGTTACAAATTATCTTTGTGTCCTAAACTTCATCTACAGAGTTGGCTTCAACATAAATGGTTTGCAAACAGTTTCCAGGGAAGACAATAAACTGCATCATACCTCTGGTAGATTTCATTACTTGAGTAGCCTTTTGATCTGCATATTTTCAACTCCAAGATTTTCCAACAGGCATGTTTATAACATCTGCCAATGAGGTGACTTTATATGATGAAGAAGTAGATGAGTCATGGGAGCACATGGTCACTAGCAAGTGCTTCATAGTACAAGTAGAAGAAACTTTTTGTCCATCTCTAATCACTGTCTCAACTATAGTAGCTTAAAAGGAGGGGGGAGGACAGCTGCTCCTAATGCTCTCTGAGCTGTTTGGGACCTTTCATATGACCCTTTTATAAAAAATCTGAATAACAACAACACTGTCTGTTAGAGAATTGATGGTCTTCAGTATCTCTCTCAAGTTTCCATAAGCTTACTCATAGAGATTCCCAAAAAGGTACATTGGCATGCAATTAAAATAAAATACTAATTGGTATTAAAAAAAAAAGTGGGGAAAAAAAAAAAGTCTGTTTCACAGCAGACTAATTCAGTAAAGGAAAGCATTCCTCTAGCCAGCAAAGTAAATTTTCTGATCTCCAAATGGACATTTTATTCTCTTCTGGCCTGATCTTGTGATGGCATCATGAATTTTACAGGCAGCTTTGTTAATCAGCTGAGTACTCCAGAAGAGAGCTTTCTTGGCTAAAAGTAAAGTTACTACTTCTCTTTAAATATCCATGTTCCAAGTTCACAAAACATCCCTTTAGATCTAACATTCCTACAGTACCATTATAGGTAGTGTGCAAGAAGGTGAGATAGAGTTAATTAGTTCAGATAATACCCTAGTAAGTTCAGACTACAGCTTCTGTGGCTTATAGTACACAGATAAGCTTTTCTACATAAGTAAGAAAAAATAATTATGAAACACAAGTTTGGGAATGATGTTTTCATTAAACTAGGAACTGTTCTCAGTTAAAATCTAGACATCCACAGATGAAATCATACCAGGACTTCAGAAGCTGATGTTTCATCTTCTATTACTTTTTATTTCTTTATTTTCCCTATTTTGGATGGAAATTAAGGAAATATCTTAATTTTTTTCTGAAAAAATTATAATAATTTTCAAAAATTCATATCTAGCTTTATCTGTTTTCATAGTAAACAATATTCTTGTTCTCTTGTCAACATTACTGAGTTTATTTCTACCAGTACATCATAACTATGTACCAAAAACTTAAAGTGTACATTGAAGTCTATGCTTTATGTAGACACCAGCAATACTTATACTGCAGGGCTGGTTTTGTTGCTGTTGCCCTTTTTTATTTTTTCCTTTTTCTTTTCTTTGAGACTGTAAAAAATGAACATTTTAGTTTACAATCTAATTTTGAGGGAAATGAGAAGTGATGAAATGTCATGAAAAGAAAAAAAAAAAAAACCTGAAACAAAGCAGAGCTATTTCACAACACACATAAAATAACTCCTCCTCTGTAGCTTGTAAACCACACTAATGTCCATTGCCTATTATTCACTTATATGCAAGTAACTGACATAATGCCTGCGCTTAAAGTCAAGCATGTCACTGTTGCAGCACCATAGGCACCTGTTGCTCCTCTGCCTGTAATTCCTACACTGTACAGCCTTGTAGAAGGAATCCTGATTCTTTTGTCTGCCTCATACCAGCTGCCACAAGTTGGGATAGGAGTTTGCTGGACAGAAATATCAAGGGCCACCAAAATCACACTGCAAGTGAGGGTACAGCTGTCAAAAGAGAAAGGGCTAGAGCTGGCTCATGTCCCCTACCCTGTGTCTTTCCAGGTAGGGGAGTAGAAAGGGTAGTCAGTGTTCAAGTATGCTCAAAGGATAATGTAAATATTGCCAATGCAGGAAAACCTTGGTAGAAGCTGATGTTTCTCAAGGTAGATTGCTCAGCCTTGTCAACAGCCAGCTAAGCAATAAGAAACAAAACTTTAGAACAAGATCTCTTTACACCTCATCAAGTGAGAGAGAAATTGGTAATACCTTCAATTGCAGTCACCCCATTGTAGAAAATGGCATCAGACAACACTATCCAAGTCTTCATGAACAGAGGTTTTCATGTGTACATTATACCACTGCAATCACTGATAACATACAGAACAAAAAGGGAAAAATGTGGGGGTTCATACATTGAGATTGTAGCTACATACTGAGTAATTTTGTTCTGGCTGCATGAATTTCCATGCTGTCGAAGTCAACCTCAGAAACCATAATCCTCAGTAATGGGAAAGGGAAGGAACCACTGTGCTTTTGAACTCCCTTAAATACATTTGTATTATCTCTTCCAATTTTTTCCTTTTTTTTCCCCCCCTCCATTGGTATCTTAATGTGTACATGTGGTTTTATTCCATAGATAATTCTTTCAAAGTTCTCTTTGGGGTTTTTTTTGTTTTCTTTTTGTTTTCAAATCAGTAGTAATACTTCTATCTACTTCATTAAAGTAGCAGTTTTACCCCCAAAAATGCAATGGTTTTAGTTTATTTTATGTTTCTTTTTTTTTCACAGCACTGCAATTTGTTCATGCCCCACCAAAGAGCAATCAGTTATTTAAAATTTACTAGCTAGTGTTGACCTATCTGGAACTAGTTAGAAACCATAGTCTCCTATATTGGTCATTTAGTGAAATTTTCTATGTAGTTGACCAGAAATACTGTAATGTTTGAGAATTTGCATATATTTTAGTGTTCCTCTAAGTTTAAGGGCTTAAGAATAAGTTTTGGACTTCCTGCCTTGTTATTAAAGAAGAAAAAAGAATGTTTAATTTATTAAAGAAGATGGACTTTCTTTATTATTACAGCTGTAGTATTTTATAGAAAAGCCAAGGAAGGATGTTCATTTATAAGGCAACTTTTCCCAGAATTTAAATTGGTGGTAACAGATAATGAACAGTTAAAATGTGGTGTTAGACACTACTTAACATCATGAGCTATGGCTGAAGGAGGTGAACACCTCTGAGTGCACTGTTAAATAATCATTGGAGTATCTGATGGAAGAATCACATACTGTGATTAGACTCTGTAGATATCAAGGTAACTCTCAAGTTTTATATTCAGTTTAAAATACTAAGGCATACTACAAGTGGATGATTAACAAACAATTTGATTTGATTCCATGTTTTACAAACAAAAAGTAGTAAAAAATGAAAAATATTTGACCTATCCATCAGGGAACTAAATAAACCTTGCATTTTCCTTCAGTCCTATCAGGTGATTTAGGATGATTTAAAATTTGCCCTTTCAGACTAAGCTTAGTTTTGTCCTTAGAAATAATTAAAAACATGTAAACAGCTACCCATAAGGAGACTAAATAGGTGAATTATATTAATAGTATGTAGTAGATATGTTTAAAATATTAGAAATACATTATCTAATCTGCTCTTGTTCTGATCTATAATTTACTAAAGACCTTTTTAGGTGATGTCTGTAGATTAGTGTAAACAAGTGTCTTCTAAAAACTGCTTTTTATGCTCTTGCAGTGATGCTTTTCCTTTCTTAAAAATGTGAGGGGAAAAGGCTATCATGCAAGTGAAGTCTTGAAAAATATTTCTGGAAGCAGTTACATCTTTCAATGTTGTTCTTCACACACAAGTAAGAGAATTCTCTCTTCATCGTGTCCTTTAAATTGGATCATAAATACCTCAAGTCAAGACTGAGTTTTGTCCTCAAAGAAGAATTGGTATCAAGAATTATCTATTGAAATTAAGACAGAATAGGAAAGATAAAAGCACAGTTCTTTTTATTTTAATATAATTCCTAAAATGATCAGGGGCACAATGATTACTTCTCAAAAAAATGTTGGTAAAGCAGAATGTTTAGCAGTTTTGCCTGCCACAAGTCTCTGCAGATCTCCAATTGGAGCTCTGTGGTGCTTGCATCTTTCTTTTAGAATTAAGGATCTATAGTTCAATTAAAGTTTATCAATATTTGGAATAAAGGAGCCTGGGGGAATCTTCCATTGAACAATCTTACACTGCTAACTTCTATCTGTTCTTCGTATCCCTTTCTTAACCATAAACACACAGCTCCTTTTTGTAATAAACCAGCTGCTAAATCTGACACCATCATTGTCATTATCTAAAAAAAATGTTTCTTTAAAAAAAATAAATCTGGTTTCACAACAGATCTGTATGAAGTCATCTGCATGAACATGAGTCAGAATGCTATATGAAACCTGATTTTTTTTAGCATTATACAAAACAAAAATCTCTTTCCCTTTTGGTAGATAAATGAGTATACTGTGGGTGTCTACTACTGTATTATTAAGTATAAAAGGAAGAAGTAATGACTGTAACTGTTTGTAGGTATCTGGTAGTGAAGGTACAATTTCTCCTGCAATCCAAGGAAATTGAAGTTATTCCCATCATGCAGTAGGTTCATATTCCAATGTATAAACACTTTCACTTAAGTGGCCTAATGCTAGCAGTGACCTCTGTTTTAGTGTCACAGATACCTTTGCTATCATATAATGCTGGAAAAGTATTGGCCTCTCAGGAAGAAGCAGTGAGGAGGTTTGAGCAATGCCTCCATCCCCTGCTCCTATCCAAGGGTCTTACAGAGTAGTTTGACTTGTAGCTGGGCTCAAGTTGATGCCTTGGACCAGCATAGCAAGGTCCAGCCTGGCAGTCTGTGATTCTGGTTGTTCCTGGTGCAGTGCCCAGGGACAGCACCCACATAATCTGAACATACAGAAATATATCATAATAAATAAACATGAACCCTCCATAGAAATGTGATCTGAATTCCAAAAGGTTTGATGTTTGGTTTATGTCCCCAATCATATTTCTTCTGTTTAGTATCAGGTGTCACAGGAAGTTTGACAAGATATTTGTTTACTCCAAACTTCAGCCCTCTGCCTTAGACTTCTGTCAAAAGTTTAACAATTTCATGATTATTATCCTAGCCAAATGAGCCTTTTGAACCTCATTCTTGAAAATTAGCTAAAGAAAACCTAGGGAGAGGAAGAAAGATGATCAAAAGTAAGTAGGATGACTAAAAAAATGTTGGGTTTGTCTTAAAGCCAGTAGGAC
>VWZX01003067.1:0-110501 GCA_013399015.1 Galbula dea
GACCCCTCATCAGCCTAGCTGCCCTTCTCTGCACCCTGTCCAGTACTTCAATGTCCTTCCTATACTGCGGTGACGAAACTGCATACAGTACTCAAGGTGTGGCCTCACCAGTGCCAAGTACAGTGGCAAGATCACCTTCCTGCTCCTGCTGGTCACGCTATTCCTGATACAAGCCAGGATGCCATTGGTCTTCTTAGCCACCTGGGCACACTGTTGACTCATGTTCAGCCGGCTGTCAGTCAACACCCCCAGGTCCTTCTCTGCTGGGGACCTCTCCAGCCACTCCTCCCCAGGCCTGTAGCGCTGCCGGGGGTTGTTATGACCAAAATGCAGGACTCGATATTTAGCCTTATTAAAACTCATATGATGGGATGGAGTCTAGTTGGAGGCCTCTGTCTACTGGAGTCCCTCAGGGGTCAGTACTTGTGAGTTAGTAAAAGAGAACTGAGCTAGAAAAGGGTTAGTAGGATAGGACATTGACATTTGTTTCCGAATGTCATTGGGACCAGTACTTTTCAATATATTCATTAATAACATGGATGAGGGAACAGAGTGCTCTGTCAGCAAGTTTGCTGATGACACTAAACTGGGTGGAGTGGCTGACATACCGGAGGGATGTGCTGCCATTCAGCGAGACTTAGACAGGCTGGAGAGTTGGGCAGGGAGAAATTTAATGACATTCAAGAAGGCCAAGTGTTGAGTCTTGCACCTGGGAAAGACCAACCCCATGGATCAGTATAGGTTGGGGACTGAGCTGCTGGAGAGCAGTAAAGGGGAAAGGGACTTGGGCGTCCTGGTGGATGGAAGGATGACCATGAGTCAGCAGTGTGCTCTTGTGGCCAGGAGGGCCAATGGGATTCTGGGGTGGATTAGAAGGGGTGTGTTCAGTAGGTCAAGAGAGGTTCTTCTCCCCCTTTACTCTATCCTGGTGAGGCAACATCTGAAATATTGTGTCCAGTTCTGGGCCCCTCAGTTGAAGACGGATAGAGAACTGCTGGAAAGAGTCCAGCACAGAGCGGCAAAGATGATTAAGGGGTTGAAACATCTTCCTTATGAGGAAAGGCTGAGGGAGCTGGGTCTCTTTAGCTTGAAGAAGAGACTAATGGGTGATCTCACCCATGCTTTTAGATATGTGAAGGGTTGTGTGTCAGGAGGATGGGGTCAGGCTCTTCTCAGTGAAGGCCAGTGACAGGACAAGGGGCAATGGCTGCAAGCTGAAGCATAGGAGGTTCCGTCTGAATACAAGAAAGATCTTTTTCCCTGTTCAGGTGCCAGAGCACTTGAACAGACTGCCCAGAGAGGCTGTGGAGTCTCTTTCTATGGAGATATTCAAAACCCATCTGGACGCACTTCTGTGTGACCTGGTCTAGGGAATCCTGCTGTGGCAGGGGTGTTGCACTAGATGATCTTTTGAGGTCCCTTCCAACTCCTAACATTCTGTGATTATGTGATTCTGTAATGACAGAAAATATTACTTTAGGAACATTCAGGTCAACTCAGTTAAGAAGGTCATATCTATCAAGAAGGGCTGGATGTGAGTGTGATGCCTGGTCAAGAAGAGGCCACAGATAAACCAGAAGCAGTTGTGAACAGGGAGGAACAGGAAACACCATGCTTATGGGGGAGCAGATGCACTTCCTTAGCATGCTTTTAGAACTATGCTGGACCAAGGATGAATCAACTGCATACCCCTATAAATAGGTATAAATTAGAGTTAGCTGTCAACCTAAGCAAATTTGAGATTAATTTTTGACCTAGTCTGCCTTTGACTAGCTCCTCTGGCACTTTCCGAAAAGGAAACAACTACTGTAAATAAAAATAATAATAATAAAGAAGATATCTGACATTAGCTGTCACTAAGATCTTATTTATTAAGACAATGTGTTCACAGTCTTGTTTCATGCTGTAACTTACTTCAGAAGAGTCTGCAAAAAATATATGGCTGTTTGTTTAAAGAAAGCAACAGCAGCTAGTAACACTGACAAGTGAGATCTGTTTTCCTGTTTACTGTTGTTCAGAAGTATTGGTAAGAGATCTACAGGGAAGACCTACATTTCTCTCCATCTGCCTTACTATACTGCTGTAAGGCACATCACAAAAGACCTCTGTGGAGTCAAGTGGAGAAAATAATAACTAGGTTTGAGATAAGGAAGAAATTTAACTTGCACTTCTTCCATCCCAAACACATCGCACTACACCTTTCAGAAAGATGTTGTTGCAGGTGAAAATCCTCTGCCAGACATTTTTCTCCTCCTGAGCCACAGGACAATTTGATTCCTTCCTATGCTGCCATGGAGTTTTCTGATTCCCTTCCTATTTTACAGATTTATTTAAAAAAAAACAAACCAAACTTAGATAGACAAGGCAGTCTATGAGAATTCCACAACAATGTGGACACCTTTTCCAAGAGGGAAAACTTCACTCTCCTCTCCAGATAAGCTTGTCCCAATCTGCTACAGCTCAGAACAATTCAAATTACAGTTAAAAGGCTTCATTACTGTGCAGGAGGGGAAGGTTCATCAGCAAGGGCTGAAATGAGTACCTCCAGTGAGATGGTGGAGTGGCACCATGAGCAAGCAGTCTCTGAGTCCTTCCTCCACCTAGTCCTCTCACAGGTCACCTGGGTCTGCATTTAGAGGTAAGGAACGAAAAGTTCAGTGCAGATTTAAGCTCCAGGGATTTTCTATAAGGGTCCTTTATACTTTTCTCTTGTTACTGATAACACCTTAGGGCACTGGAATGGGAAGAATTCAAACAACTCCATTTGCTTTCACTGCCTACTCTCCTAGCTCCCTTATTCAAATTTAGACAAGTCAGTATCAGTTTTCTTAGAATCCATATTCATTTTAATTTCATGTTCTTCTTCTATCATCCAAAGTCACATTGTTTGCAGAAAGAATTAACCAGGCCAAGCAAGCTGTCAAGCAATGAAGATGTTCCTGTGACATTTCAAACTCACTGCAAAACACACAGGAGGATTAGAGAGGAAAAAAATTAGCAGCCACTGCACAATTATTCATCACAATCATTTCCCACCATCAGTTCAGTCTCTTATCCTCTTCATATTTTGATTAAAAATATATTGGAAACAAAGAGAATCCTCCAGAAATCCTCCTTACTGCTAGATAATGTATAATAAAGGGAATAACCATCTCCTCCTTGTGCTGCCATGGAAAAGATGCAAAATGCATCACTCACAGTGAGTTGTTAAGCAGCCTTTTTAGGCTACTGCTCTATTAGAAATCTCCTAATGACCACTAGATGGGGAGAGAAACTTATTGTCCCCAAGCCCCTGGAAAATGTGTAAGCAGTGCTGTGCATTCTTGCTCCAAATCCACAGTGTTTAACTTGACCTTTCCCCTTCCTCAGCTGCAGATGAGTGTTGGGGACCATGAACTAGATGTGACCAGAGACAAACAAATCCTTCAGTGCAATCTGCAAGTTTTATTGATGATATGTATCTTTTCTGAGCGCTGCCGCAATCCCTGAGATATCCATTCTTAAATTTGTTGAAAGAGCAGGAGTGACTTTCATGCTGTGCAGGGGAAATGTTGGGCCAAAGTAATTTTTAGGGGTAAACTCCTTACTGAGATATTTATTTGGCAGTGGATTTGGACTATTGTTAGTTTCCTTGGTTATTAAATAGAAGGCACTTAAAGGAAGAATTGAGTTGGCAACTCGAGTGTTGCAGGAGGATCAAATTCAGAAACTTTATGAAAGGTGACAGAAGACACACAAGACAGGAATTATCTCTCTAGTTATTTCAGTTAACATTACTGATTTCCAAAGATTCAGTCACCTAAGCTGTCAGTATATAAGTAGTTACAGAGGTGTCTGGGGTGAATCTCCCTAAGGAAGTATCAGTCTTTCTCTGTTGGCAACACCACAGCCAGGCCCCCAAGTCAGGCATGCTTATGAATTGCACCCTACTAGTCGGCATGAATCTTGGCGTATGTGTCTACATGTTGCCATTGCAGAGTACTGTAGACCCTAGCAATGTTAGCTTTAGACAGCAATACAAGCAACATAAGGCTTCAAAATTTTCCAGTGAATATAGGTAGAGAGGCAGTGAGCTAATGAAGGTGTTCTGCACTGCAGTGTCTAGTCTCTACTCACACCCATCTGGCTGGTTTAAAGTTAGATTGAGTCTGTCTCTACCACTCTGCTTTGCAGACATGGCTGCAGCACAAACATGTCCTCAGAAACCCGAATTCCTGGTATTTACTTTAAAGACAGAACCAGAAGTTCTCCTTCTCACTTGCAGGCTTAGCTGAGAGCTACAACAGCGCCCACAAACTGTGGTTGCTAGAAAAATTATATCAGCCTCTTAGTCACCTTTCAGTAGCAAATACCTTGAAAGCACTTGGCTTCAGTTACTGTTAAGTTTCTCACTTTCTGCTTAGTAGTAAACAACATTATCCTTCAAACAAGATGTGAAGGTTGCTATGGAGCTACCAGATCTTTCTGATCCAAGTTAGTGTTTCAACTATAACATTTTAATGAGGATACTCTGTGGTCTTTCTCCTCTACATTCCCTCATAGGGGGTTCATTACCTTTCACCAAAAAAAAAGAAATGTACTTGGCAACTACCAGGCTCATCTGCCATGTTCAGAGTAATCTACTTCCAAGAGGAAGATCTGACTCTGTAATTTTGTTCCTTGGCAATGCAGCTGTTGTCTGTATGGCTGGCTAACCTTCTCTGCTGGCAGCTGTGAAACTGCATCTGTGTATGCCTTGAACACAGATTGCTGCTTTATGATGTCTTGGTGTTCTTTGTCCTTCATCCCAAACTTGCCTACGCCTAGCAATGGTTTTGGTTTGCAAAAGAGTGTGAGGTGCAGTTCCTCAAAATACACCTCACTGCAAATGGAAGCAATCAGGAAAGAAGAGCAGCATGGGCCCATTTACCTGATTACCTGAATTAGCAACAGGTGTTAGCAAGCTGAAGACTGCTGTAAGACCACTTGCAGTTAACAGGCATACATAACCATAAATGCTGTCCCCACAGGGTGTGAGAGAGAAAGGAACTTCTGTCTTGACCACAAGCCATTTTATGGAAGCTTCACTGAGATTTTATATGGGTCTGAGACAGAAATTATTGATTTTTCAAGAGAATTTAAGTGGAAGATTTATCTGTACATCAATAATGAAAAATACAGGATGTACAGATTTGGGGCCACCTCCGTTACATCAGCATAGGGTGAATGAAACTTCAACAACTGCCATGATTCTTAAACACATACTGACCACTGACATAATGTGGCACCTTACTGTTTGGTGCATCCAAACATTTTCAGAAGCCATCAAGACTTTTACTCAAGACTCAGAGGATAAATATTACAAAGCAATGGCCTGAGGCTAAAAGAATTAGAGGTTTTCATTTATGCTGGAAGAGTAATCCCTAAGCAGAACAACCAAGGTATGAGCCAAGAACAGGTGAAAATGTGGGTAGTATGATGGATACCTTAAACCCACCTTTGGCAGGTGGATGGGAGAAATAAGCCTTGCAAGAGATGTGTAAAACAGACTGATTAATGTTATACAATATCCAGTGTTGGGCAGAGGCTCATAACGTACAACACCGAGCAACTAGATAGCACTGAATGATGTTTTTGCATTGGATAACATGCCCTTCCATGCCAAAAGGAAGGAGATGAAGGAGGTGTTTGCAAACTGGGTAACACCAAGCAGAAAGACAGAAGAGGTTGTAAATTACTAAGAATGAAGAACCAATATGGAGAGGATGGAGCCCTTGATTATAGCAACCAAATCATGACCAGAATTCAGGGTAAAGTCAAGAGACTCCCTGTGAATGAAGAAGTATCTTCTCAAAGAGCATTTTAAGTTTGTCAAGGAAAGAATTTAAAGATATCTCCCCTCCAGAGGGAGCACATGCTGGGTGAACACTGCCATCAGATTACATTAGGATAATGGGCCCTGAGACAAAAAGCATACCTGAAACTAAAAGTACAAGTTCACAAAAAAAAAAAATACCCAAACTTTCATATACTGACAAACACCATAGGGAATTTAAAAGAAAAAAACAAGATAATTTAAGGTGTCCAAGCATTACTATGCAACAGTGCTTCACACCAGAAGTGGGCAGAGCAGGAGCAAAGGGATCACAAGAGAACAATGTGGAAACAATGGAAAAGTTCACTTCAGAAGACGAAAAAAATTCTCCATCAGGTAACTGATGAAACAAGCTTTCAAGTTAGTTTACAAGAGACAAAGCAGTGTCTCCTCAGGGACAGTGACAATTAGGGGTGTTAAGTGTCTCCTACCTGCCTGCTCCCTCAGAAGTCAGAGTTTTGGTAGCTCAAGGTGACATAAATCCTGTTTTCAAATTGTAATGTTCCCACTTCAATTCTCCATGTTTTTTCCATCAAATAGTTGGATCATTCCCTAAGATTCAAACCGCAGTTGGCCTTTCATGCCTGGCATAACCTGTTGAGCAGATAAACCTACCATTTTCTGTCAGGTACAGCTGAATGTTTTGTTACAGCTTCCTGGTGAGTTGCTATGAAAACTACTGTCAATTTAATAAAAGCCTTAGCAGAAAATGTCAAAGGGTCAGACACTGCTCTATGTTTGGGACTGCTAATTACAGAGCAGCAGGAAAGGCTGGGCTATCACCTGCTGGTGCTCTGCTCCACAATACTCTTAAACCAGAAAATCCCTTCACAGCTGGATACAGAGGTCAGCTATGTGAAGAGAGAGGGAAGGTGAAGCAAATAGTTTGTTAGGGTTTGAAAGCCCAAGTTTTCCCCTTGCATCATAAAAACAAAGCTGCTTGTATCTGCAGTGGGAAACAGCAGCTGTAAGCCTCATGGTTATATGTGAAGTTGCTTGTCTGATCAGATCTGTCATGCTCAAATGTAAATGTGGTCTCTATGCTCTGGAAGGCAGGACAAGAGGTGGGATATGGTTGTGCACCTGAGAAGATCTCATATCCTTTTGGTTGTCAAGCCCATATTGGAATGACTCTTTTCAACACCCGAAATTTGGCAACCTGTAGGCTCCCAACTGATTTGTGTTGTCTGGTAGCCAAGACACTTGCCAGCCAAAGAAATCCAGTCACAGAGAAGACTCCAGACTTGGATATTTCTCTTTGGGGCAGAACAGCTGCAGCTGTCACAAGCTGTGTGATGTAGGAACTTCAAATTCAAGCCCAGCCAACAGGAGCAGGCACCAGGAAGATGAAAGAGCTGAACTAAGGAAAGGCCCCTGTGGCATAAAATTTTCTTAGGTTTTGTCTTTGTAGTCTTTGATACAGCTGGGTATGGAGAGGGAATATACTTTTCCAGTTGACATTTCCAAGCAAACATCTCTGCTCTTGTGGAGAGACTTGGAAGGTTCCCAGCCTAGGCTCACAGGTTGTCTTCCCTGCAGCTAGGTGGCACTTGGATGACCGTTTTAGCACATTATGCTCAGTCCTCCCCAAATACTACACTGACATACCCCACAGCAGGAAAATCCTATACACAGCTAGTCTGGTCTTGGTCTTACATTCAGAGCAACCTGTTGTAGGCACAGCATGTGACCCAAATGCATTTAGCTTAGCAGGAGATAACCACTGATTTGTGTGTCAAGGGCATGGGCTGGTATTTCTAGCAACTTGATTACCTCACACATCAGCTGAGCAACCCTTTCCCTTCTGATTCCTCTTCTGTCATTTGCACCTTTAAATGGCAAGTGCTGTGAGGCTGAGGCTGATGAGTTTCCCTACACCTCTGTACCGTGCTTTATGTAACAAAAGCATGTTTCCACCACGGTCTTCAAAGCACTGCTGAACACAAATCCTACATGACAGCACAAAGAAATTGGAGCAGGGGCTACAATCATGGGAGAGCAATTAAATGAAGATATTATGCAAGCATTGAATGAGAACACAAACCAGACATTTTAATAAGATAAAAAGCAGTAGCTAACTTTTTTTAGTTTCCACAAGCACACACTCACCCCAGTTCTATCAAAAGTGCTGAAAGGCTGTTGCTCTGCTATTCACAGAATGACAAGTCACAGAAAGATCTGTCACATGAACCTGCTCCTGTGTGATTTCCAAGTGGACTGTTTTCAATCCCCCTTATCTCAGTGCAAATTTGGAAAAGGACTGGCAACTGAACCTGGTAAAAAAATTTGGGAAATCACATGGGGACAGATTTTCTGAGGAGCTTGGCAGCTCCTTCTCTGGGAAAACCTATAAAGAACATTTCCTCTCTTTTTCTTTTTTTTCTTTTTTTTCCTTTTTTTTTTTCTCTTTTTTTTTTCTCCTTTTCTTGATTTTTTTCCCACCAATAATCAAAATATGACCCAAGATGGTCTATATGGAACTGAAAGAGGTATTGAAATATGTAGCAACAATCTGAGCTGCACTTCTTATCTGGTAAAAAAAATCGTAGTGCTCAAGATACCTAAGAAAGAGCTGACATTATTCAGATCTTTAGTGGCTTACTTTAACTGGGAATCCTGCTGCGGCAGGGGGGTTGGACTAGATGATCTTTCGAGGTCCCTTCCAACTCCTAAAATTCTGTGATTCTGTGATATTGTTTATGCAGTAACTAATGCAGCAAAATTCATCTCAATGGCCGTTTTGAAAGTGGATGAAGCTGTGAATATTATCTGAGAGAAGGATTAAAAATCATGGAGTGTAATTTGCCACCAGAGGAGAGGGCTCTCGCCTGTGACAGTGGGAAAGACATAACATCTTCCAGGACTCAAGCACTTTCCCTTCTCAGGCACGTCTGAGACATGGCTGATAGACCTGCCAGAGAGGACAAGAACAATTGAAATGCTTCTGGAAGCCATCACGTTTCCTTGCTATTATGTACTTAAGCTGCAGGTGCCACATGGGATTTCAGGTCAGCTGATGATGGCGACAGAGGCTAGTGGGCTTAGGACTGGACACAAGAACATGGTTGTGCTTCACTGTCCTCACAAACTCATGGCCAAGGTTTTAAAGATTAATTGGTCTGAAGTGTGTGATTATGGAGTGGTTCCTGCAGCATTGTGCTCTCAAGCTGCTTGGATGTCCGAGTGGAAACAGAAGAAATCAGCCTCTGACAAAAGGAAGGCTTCACAGCTGGGTCTCCAGAAAAAAGCCAGTGCAACATAAGGTCACAGGGCTCAGATGGGCACAGTGAGCCCAAGGCTTTGGGAAAAAATTTTCCAAGAAAAAGTCCTACTGGTGATGCTTACTGAGACCAGACTGCCTCCAGATAACCTGCATTAGTTACAGGTCATAAACAAGGGCTGTTCTGCTCTTGTCACTGATGAGCAATGTCCATCAAAGTCTGAGATTTAAATTAAATAATGCTTATCAGCTAGTGGCAGTTTTCAGGTTAGTTCCTCTAATGTTTTGCTTCATATGTTAAATAAACCCACTTGTTTTGAGATGTCTGTTTGTCTCCATACTGTACTGGCTCCCTCTGAAGAGAGGATATGGGGGCCTCTGCCCAAAAGCCACTTCCACTTGCAAGGAGAAGTTACGTGGTTCTTTGCCTATTCAAAACCAGAGAGTTCACCGCAGTACAAACCAAATAATCAGGTCTGATATGTGCAGGATGCAAATCAGACAAGAAAAAGTATGGATCCCCCCCAACTGCCTCCTAGACATTTGCTGTAACAGCAACCTGTATCTGACTATTATTACCAAGTAGGTCCTGAAGACAGCAAAGAAATTATGTTGGAGTCAAGCTCAGTCAATAATAGTTCACTGGGAATTGATCCCCATATTATTCACTGTAGTTTACATCATATTTGTTTTGACAGAAACAATGGTATTAAGGAGATCCTAATGATAGAAAAGTCATTATTTCCCTTGTGACTAGAGAGTTCTGTACAAATTCTCAAATTATGCTACAGGGCTGTCTTGCCTCAGAAGTACATCTGAGAAGAGGTATGCAAAGTACATACTCAAGAAGCTTCACTGTACATTGGGACAGAGGAGAGGTCAAGCTGCATGGTGTATCTGACCACAGAATCACAATGTAGCTGAGATCATTTGGTCCAAGCCCCCTGCAAGCTCACTATGAGGTTAGACCAAACATTTTCTTGGTGACAGTCATCAAGTTGGTTTAGCTTCGTTGCGGACTCACCACACCCTTCAAACAATACAAGAGCTGGTCCCTGTCCTGCAGGTTAGCAGAATAAGTAGACTGAGAAATGGAAACATTCCTCATTCCTGTTTTACACTTGAGATAAGGGCATCATTTAAATTATCTGTTCTGCTTGTCTGAGCAGCAGGTTTGGAAATGGTTTAATTGCACTGCTTTTGCCACCAGGCTTTGCTGAGAAAAGGCTCAGAAAGGAGACAGAGCAGAAAAAAACATAACAACCCTTTGCTTTCCACCTTGGTCCTCCTCCTGTCTGCCTACTCCTGGAATGTGGAGGCAGCACCAGCCTTCTGCTTATTTTTGAGTGGAGGCAAAAAGATCATATGAAGCACAAAAGCACATTCCCTCCCTGGAAGCAGCATGGTCCCTTATTTCCAAGAGTGTAAAAACTTTGCATGAATGTTTTATGAATCAGCCATGTGTTCAATTCAACAATGAAACCAGCTTGGCAATTTGGCCTTAAAGGGGAAAGCTGAAAACCTGCACATTGCAACTGGATTGTTTTTAGACACAAACTTCTTCCCCTCATCGGACACATTACATTCGGTCGCATTTAAATTGGGGAAGTTTCTCTACTTCTAATGAAATTGCAGGTTGTGTCCCAAGCATTACTCAGAGGTGAGCAAAACAGATTTGCCCCTTTAATGACCTCACTGAGTGCATGCACTCATGGTACTACTTGGACACAATTTTGGTGCCCTCAATGCAGCTTGATTTCCTGATTGCAGCCCTTTCACATTCCCAGCAGTCCACCATCTGCAGAGGCAAATGTATTTCAAGATGCAGAAGAGGCATAGATGAGCTTCTCCCTTGTTTGCCTCCTGCTGTATTGCTCAAGCTAAAATAAATGTAATTTAGAAAAACAATACAAAACCTCTATGGAAAACATCATAGGTAAGGAGGAAGAAATTGCCTAAAGCAATGTTTTTCTTGCTATGCTAATCCCAAGATGAGCAGTTATGTAAGTCCAGTTTGGAAAGGAAGAGAAGAGAAGAGAAGAGAAGAGAAGAGAAGAGAAGAGAGGAGAAGAGAAGAGAGGAGAAGAGAAGAGACCCAGCAATTCTATGGAAGGAACCAAGAGTACCATGATGCTAAGGGACACACTAGACTATCTACTAGATGCACATATTCCACCATCCAGAGGCAAATTTCACTCCTCCAAGGATAACTCATCCTCAAAGTCTAAATACAAATACAAATACCTATGAGCAGAACAGCTGAAAATACAGACTCTGGAGAAGTACCACTTGCTTTATGGATGGGTAAGTAACACAGCACTATACAGTCAGTGATGCAGAATGAACTGTAAGGTAACAAGTTGAGCATCACCTCTCCTAATTGAAAATCACCCTCCCCATTCATGAACACACAAATACATCTTGTGCAATTCTCATTATATAGCAGCCACCTCTGGGAAGTAAGAGGGTACTCTGATGCAGGACATGAATCATCCTTTGCTTGACCTCATCTCCCAAAAGTAATTTGTTTTATAAGCTCATCTTTCTAGAAGGAAAACTAATGACACTTAATATATCCATGGCAGCAGCATGAAACAGGGAATCCCCGGCTGCTGGCACGGACCACCATGATGGCGGTGACGGTGTCAGCATGATTGATGGTGTGTGATGGCTATGCAGAGGCTTTCTTTCACTCAACTAGCCTCAAAGCTGAACCTCAGCACCTGCCCTTCAACAAGCTGCCTCTAAAAAGGTTTCACACAGAGCATTTCCACCTCTCCTATGCTCACAGTTAAACTGTTATTTTTACCCTTTGATTTGCTGCTTCTGCTTTTTAATGTATAAAATTCACTTGAGGTCTCACTGGCCACTTCACTGGGGCTGGTGAATGGAGCTGCCATCAAGGAAGGGGTAGAGAGGATCGAGGCAAAAAAGATAAACTATCCTAATTTCAATTATTCCTGGCACAATACAGAGGGCTATACAGGCAACCCAATAACAAAGAGGACCCACACCAAGGCTGCTCTATCTAGGACTAGAAGTCTTCCTCTGAGAAAATGGTGACTGTGGCGATGTCTTAATCTCTCAAATTCTTCTAACTGCAAGAATCTAGATCATAGGATCATAGGATTGTCAGAGTTGGAAGGGACCTCCAAGATCATCCAGTTCCAACCCCCCTGCCTGGCAGGGACAACATCCACTAGATCAGGTTACCCAGGGCCCCATCAAGCCTTGTCTTAAAAGCTTCCAGGGATGAGGCTTCCACAAACTCTCTGGGCAACCTGTTCCACTGCCTAACCACCCTCATAGTGAAGAACTTCTTCCTAATATCCAGCCTAAATCTACCCTCCTCTAGCATAGTCCAGGAAAGGTCTTGAATCTGATGGTCAGGAAACCTGGTTTTGGACAGCACAGTGATAGTTAAGCTTGATATGGTCCTGGTATGCTCAGCCTGATATCAACCCTGTCCTCACCCTAAAAGCTCTGAATAGATTAGACCAAGAATAAGAAAAATTGTGGGAAGATTCACCCTTCAGTAGTAGTGCCAGAAACTTCATTCAAGGATCATGAAGGGGAAGGTTTATGAGGACAAGACAAGGTAAAATGAGGCATGGGGCCCTTATAAAATCAAGGCAATGATGTCTGGTGAGGACACCAGTTAATGGAAAAATTTCCTCTGACCGTCAAGTTTTAAACTCATATAGTTGCATAAAGGAAGACCAGTACATTGCAGAAGTCATTGGAGAAGCATGGGAGTGTCAGGGTTGACCAGGGAAAGAGCAGGGAGACTGTGATAGAGCATCATATCCTTTTTTCCCCTCTATATCAGAGACATACAGAACAGAGTTAAACAGTAAACATATTGCTAATTGCAGAGCTAATTAACAAATTTCAAGTCCTTCATCTCCTACAGATCTAGCCAGAATTTCTTGCACCAGCCTTGAATTTGCTAATTGCCAAGGAAGCATCTCCAGGGACTGCCCTGACAGACCTATGCTGACGAAGATGAAGCTGATGCTTCCACACATTTAGGAGCTGGATATGCTCTGTAGTTCCAGGAATAGATCTGCTGCCAGTTAATTCTTTCTTAACTAACAAAAGGTCAGAAGCACTTCATCTAGAGCAGGGTTCTTTGTTTGAGAAACTTTGCTAGAATTTTTAAAATTTGCTAGAATGTGCTTTAAGTAACTCCAAGGTGCTAATAGCACCTGCCCATACCTATTAGCTATTTTAGCCTCCCTTGACATGGTTGTCTTGTCTAGAAGCTTGTAAAATGAGTAGGAAACAAACTGGGTTGGATAGCTCAGAACCACACATGTTTAAACAAGCTCTCAAGCATTCAGAGTAAATTAGTTTGCATTTTTACTCTGGACATATCTTCCTAAACTTTGTTTCTTGGAAGCAGTCTGCTCCTATTGGATTTGCAAATGAAAATTACTAAAATCTTGTGAGCAAACCTGACCATTTTTGACCTGACTAGTGAAAGTTAGTTTAAAACCATCACCCCTTGACCTGACACAAGAGGTCCTGCTAAAAAGACTCTTCCCATGTTTTTTATAGGCTCCCTTTAAGTACTGAAAGGCCACAAAAAGCTCTCACCAGAGCCATCCCTTCTCCAGGCCGAACAACCCTAACTCTCAGCATGTCCTCAAAGGAGAGGTTCTTCAATCCTCTAATAATTTGTGTGGTTTGTTCTCTACCCACTTCAACAAAAGTATCACAAAAGCTATCCCTGTTAAGCAATTTTGAAATACCCTTTAAAGAAAGGTGAAGAGGGGAATAAAATATCTTAAATAGTCCCAAGAAACAACAAGGGAATGTCATTGTTTAACCTTTTGCAAAAAACCAGCAATGGACGCAGTCCTGCCAAACCTGCCCAGCTTTGTGGTCAAAGAGACACAGCCCTGCTGAGCATGGAGAAATGAGCTATGGGGGTTTTGGTGTAGGCTCAAATCCTGCCTAAGTAGCATTAGAGCTTAACTACAGTATGTTTGATCTTGTAAAAGTTTGGAGATAGATTATGCCTGTGTAAAACAAGAAGAAAGATAGTGGTTGTTTTTGTCTGATAGAGGCAATGGGGAGCTGAATTGTGAATTATTGGAATGTTTTACTTCCTCAGTCTCTGCAGGTTCTTTGCAATAGCATACACTTACTGATGTATTTGGCAAACTTACCCAACAAGGTCCCTAGGTTGGTAAGGAAAGGCATAGAGGGTATCAGTGTGCTAGTAACGAATTCAGATAAGTAACAGCTAAGCAGAGGCACAGGCTTGGAGTTTGACCTCAATTGCAACTAGAAATAAGCTTAAAGAATAAACCTCCTCCTTGATGCCCCTCAGGACAACCCAGCAGTGCTGCTGATGGTGAAAATGATCAGCAGAGTAGATGCTTGGTAGATCCCTGTTGACAACAGGAACAAGGACATGAAGAAAATGAAGAACAAGCATGGTGCTCAGATTACTGAATGACCAAGACTCCTGACAAAAGACAGAAAACAGCACCCTGGGGCTCTCCAGGTAAACAGACAAACCTTGTTCAACCTTATTGAAATGTTTTAACCATCTGCCACCTCTTGGGGACAGTCTTCAGAGCTGCTCTAACATACAGTTAAATCACTGAAGAGCTCTGACAGACATGGGGAGATGGCAGGTGGGTCTGCTGGGCCCTTTCACTGCAAAAATTGAAGGACATGAAGTTTAGGGCTAAGGAGGTACATTATGAAGGTTGTGTTTGCCATTTACTCATGTAGTTTGGGGCTATGATGGTTCCTTTTTAAGGTCACGTAGGTCTTTACATTTCCAGGTGTACATCACTCGAAGCCTGTGTGTGCTTTTGGGCATTTCTTTTTAACCAAGCATCAGCAAGGTGGGGGAGGCATTCGGCACTGGTGTGCTTCCCTGTAGAGTCTCAGTGGGGAGTTGTTTCCCCCTTTCATTTCCCTGGAACGGAAATGCAGCCAGCAGGATGTGCTGGGTTGCTGTAGTGGGGTTTATGTTAATGTCTGGCTCATTTCTGCTGGAAATTGCAAAAGCTTTCCTGTGGAAGGAGCAGGGAGTTTGACCCTTCATGTGCATATAGACTGATATATATTGAAATGCAAAGGAGACTTAGGGAGCACATGAAAGACCAGAAGGAAACAAACAAGGAGGCAGGAATCATACAGTTCAAAGCTGGTTTTTCACAGGCTCCTAGGTGGTGGCTTTATTTGTTTTTATTTTTTTAATTCCTGTAACTGTTAATTCTTCTTTTTTTTCTCTGTCTGAGTTTACATATTTACAGTAGGAGTGGGGAAAATCCTGTTTTTCTTTTTTTGGCTGGATGAGGGGAAATACAAAAGAAATTTTCACAGTGCTTGAATTGAAAAAACCAGTTATTTTAACGAAGTTCTTTAAAGAGCTATGGACACAGAAAGTTGACATTGAACTCTACCTGCTCACTACAGCTCCTGTCTGCCTTTCCCTCTCCTCCTCTTCACCTTCCAAATGGAAGAAAAAACCTATCCTGAGATTAGAGGAGATCATGCCTGGGAACAACAGACAACCCTGAGACACGGGCACAGCTGGCAGCCTCCCTGAACCCTGCCTGGCCGTGGAGGTCCAACACCCACATTTCTCACAGCCTTTCAGAAATCCTCGTTGCTGGTCTCAGTGCTGGCAGTCCAGAGAGCAGCTCGAACACGGGATGGAGCAGGAAGCCTAAAAACTTTATTCTGCAGAGGGACCTCTAGTGTTTTTCTCTCTCCATGTGCTGGCAGAGTTCCTCTAAAGTACAAATACACACAGAGCTCCCATTGTTTGCAGCCCTTCACAAGCCCACTGATCCTAATATGGAATTCAGCAGGAAACCCATGATTTCCTGACACACAGCAAGCTGGAGAAAGAAAGGAAAAACTCCATTAAAAACCTTCAGGCTCTCCTCCATGTTAGAAATGAAATAGAAAATGGAGTGGATTTAACAGGAATCCCTGACTCCTGCAGTAAAGCTGGAGAAAGGGAGACGTGAATCAAAGCTGCAGGCTGCTGACATTTTTTAAGTCGCAATGAATACTGAGAACTCTGGGTCAGGATGAGGATTTCCTGACTCAGATGAACAAGAAAGGACAGATTGCTTTTTATTATATTCCTCTCTATATATTTAATATATTCACCTTGATGATTCTTTTGGCTGATCTGGGAATTGTTAGAAGCGGCTGTGGCAGACTGGAAACATTAGTATGATTTCCTGAGTCTGAGATTTGCTCCCCCTCCTCACTCCCCAAACTCAGGAAAAGTCAACACAATCGCACTTCATTTTTCCTTCATGTGCACTTGGAAGTCCTGGGAGCAGCAAGAACAGCGGCAGCAACAGCAGCAAGAATGAACTGCAAGAAAGAAGATGACAACTGCACTGATGGGAGCAGCAATAACACAAAGAAGATGTTAAAATGTGTGGTGGTTGGGGATGGTGCAGTTGGGAAAACCTGTTTGCTGATGAGTTATGCCAATGATGCCTTCCCAGAGGAGTATGTCCCCACTGTGTTTGACCACTATGCAGGTAAGAAAGTGCTTTAAAAATAATTTAACTGAAAGTTGTTGGAGAGCCAGGTGGAAGGTAAAGGGTGATCAAGGAAAGGAGAGGACAGTTCAAAGGGCATGCATAGGTTATTTCTTGTCCAGGAATGTGATTCAGGCCTGGATGGTAACTAGGCATCTTGGAGGGAAGCTCATACAATTGGGGCAATGCAGGATTTATTCAAAGAACTTATTTGTTTGCTTCTGATTTTTATTTTGGTTTTGCAAATAAGCATCATTAGTGATGCAATTAAATCCATTAGTTTTTTGGGACAATAAACATAATTCAGCCTCCATCGTTTTGTATTCTTGTTTTGTTCTTAAAATTCTGAAGTTCTGAACTCTGCAGACTACAGTTATGATGAAAATTACATATATATATATATATATATGTAAAAATTATATGCTATCAGTGATGTTGTGCCTCATGGCAAATGATACATAAATGACAGTATTTATAACCTGTTTAAAGAGTAATCTTTGAGAAAACCAGCACAGTCTCTTTCAGTACTGTCAGAGTATAACTCTCCTTTCAGAGGCATTTGTTACTCCATCTATAAACACATTTGAATACTGTAACTTGGTCGTAGGGAAAGCAGAAGTGGTGATTTGTTTGAGTGCTTTAGAGTGAGGGAATTTGTAGTATAAGAAAAAATATGAACATAATCAAGACCATTGACATTCACTGCATTGCTATGCAGGACAGACCCACAGATTAAGTACAATAGTCACAGGCCTTTTTCTGTAGCAATTGCTTACTTTACCCAGCTGTGTACAAAGTTATCACGCAGCTGATGTGATAGGCTAAACCTGTTTCTCAAACTTCTACTTAAATTTTCCTATCTCAAATTCTGCTGAGTTTTTGGGGTTTTTTTTTGTCTCTCACTGCTTCTTTGGCATACAGTTGTTGTTTATGAGATCCCTGAAAAACAGATTCTAGAAGCGCTGCAAAACTCATTGCTTATCTTGCAGCAGGAGTTGGAGTTTCCCTCATTCTACCCCCACCTCCTTAAAAACTGAATTTTCATGGTGTGGCTTATCATAGATTTGGTATTCTGTAATGGGAAAATCTCCATTTTCATTCTGGCTTCATGTCAGGTTTAGCAGATGAACGGGCCAAACAAGAAGGCTTGTGTAATTGCAGAATATAATCCATGGAAATGTGAAGATCTTTTCCTCCACAGGAGTGGGCAGAGTCACTTCTAATGCAAGCAAGGCTCTCTTTTCTCTGTCCTTCCCACCAGACAGATTAAACAACCATTTCACAAAGAAAAAAAAACAAAACCAAAAAAACTAACCACAGAACACTTCACCTAGACAAGATATAAGAATACTGAAAATAAGTACTTCCATGAGCCAAAAGCCCTAAGGAAGCCTGGCTTCATGATTTTATGTTTTATATTGCAACAACACCAACTTTCCCATGAGAAAGTGGGATCTGCTTGTCCCTTACAGCCTCACTCCCCAGCAACATGCACCCACTGCCCTCTACCTTCTCCCATGCCCTGTGAATACCTCCACATAGGGAAAAAAAACATCCCATAGCCAGAACATGTGTGCATCGTCCTGTGGGCTGGGTGGGTTTGGTGTGAGCATGGGGGCACATGTGCGCACACAGATGGACACTGATGCCAGCCAGGCAGGCTGGCACCTGTCTGAGTTTCTCTTCCCTACCCAGCCACAGGTGACTTGCAGACACTTCCTTTGATTTTGTTTCCTCTCTGTCAGAACTGGTAGAAATTGAGATTGAGCTCAGTTGAGGGAGAGGAGGGCTGAAAGGAGGATGGGAAGATGAAGAGTGTCACTGTATAATCCTTCTTTTCTTATGGTGCCAGGTAAAAACAGTTTGCCTACACTTTTAAATCAAGTGACACTTTCAGGATTTGAAGATTTAGACCTCTGAAATATCACCAGCTATTCTTATTTGCCTTCTTGACTATTACAGCACGTAAACCTAAGACTTTTTTCATTGAGGAAGTTCAGAAAGATAAGGGAAAAATAGCTTCCTATATTAACATGCCATTCTGAGATAAACCCTGTCCAACAGCAGTGGTCAAAACTAACACTGATCAAAAATAGAATTTCAGGTTTTTGAGAAATCCCATCAGTTACTAAACCGATTTCACTACAAAACTTCATCCAGAATTGAGCAGTGGAAATCATTTCTGGAGCAGAGTGCTGGAAAAAATCCCACCCATAAAACATAAAAATATTAATGGCACAAACCGTAACATAACCTATTTAAAATACTGTGGGTACTGAGAGAGGGGAAAAAAGCTCACCTGGGGCAACCTTACCCCTGATCTTTCAGCCTTTAGGATATACTATTGCACAGCCCCTTCCACATCTGCATGCATGAGAACCTATAGTCAAGAGGTGAAGTGGCACAGCTGTAACATGGGCTCATCAGTACATGGGCATGGTGATACTACAGGCACCACAACATACAGGCAGACGTCACACATGGACGCACACAGGGTGGTTGAGACTCTGGAAAATCACTTTTGAATTCACTCTAGGGAACTGGTTTGTTTGCCCCTGCCCTTGCCCCTCCCAAAACCCACTGTTTCAACCTTCCCAAACAAGCTGAAACCATTTGATTCAACTCTTCTGTGTTAGAAATGCTCAAAAGCAATTAATTTCTGCAGATTTTTGCAAAGCTGCACTTTCAATAGAAGGTTTTTCACCCAGGCATTATTACCATCAGTGGTGTGTCAGAAAGCGCTTTCTCTAACCTCACCAGGTCACAAACTGGTTATGGGTCACAGGACATTTACCAATTTCCCTCTTTCTAATGAAAAATGGGGAGGGGAGGAAACATTAAAAATCAAGGATTCCAGTGGTGATCTCAGAGCAGTTTCTCACTGCCTCAACTCCTGTGACTTGGGAGACAGTGATACTATCCAGCCCAGTGTTGGGAAAGGCTCCAGATGCACCATTGCTGTGGCCAAGTCATTAACTGTTCATGGCCCCACAGAACCAGCTATGTTTACTTGTCCTGCTGTGTTGCATCTTTTTAGTTCCTTTCCTGGGCAGGTTTTCATGGCACAGGTCAAGCAGGTGAACATATCAATAGGTTTGGGCCAGAGCAAGGAACCAGCATTTCAAAGGGCTGAGCTCCAGCAGTTTTAGATCTGTGTTGTACATACTCAGTGCCTTTGACATGAAAGGGATTGAAACCACTTTATAAAATTTGGGCCCAATCTGTGTCTAAGAAAATCAAAGGCAGTAGATGGATTTCACCCAGAGAAGGAACAGCTTCCTGCAGCTAACTCACACAGCATTTACAACTCAGAAATGGCAGTGCCTGGAATGAAAGGCTGTTGGTGTTTCACCACTTACGCAGCTGCACTGTACAAAAGTCCAAACCAGTTATTAGCTTCACACTAGTAATATTCTGCCACAGATTCCACCCACAGTCCACAAAAGTGAATTTGTTCAGTGCCTGTTGCCAGGGTTGGGAAGTGATAGATGTAGAGTAGGGTCAGAGGCAATGCCATATAGAAGGGGAAGGCGAATTAATCACCTGAATCTGATAATGGTTTATTTTCTTGGATGCATGGAAGCTTACAACTCTGGTTATTTCTCAAGACATTTTGAAGAGGTTTTGCTGGAGGCCAGAACCCTGAGTAGGTTTCCTTACCTTTGGCAAATTTCCAAGTCCCACACTGAAAGGGTTTAGCCATGAGGTCAATGGCTATTTCTAAGGCAGGTGTCCTGGTTTGGGATGGAGCAGAACTGATTCTGTTCAGTGGCCTTGCTTTCCAACCGAGGCTCAGTTCTGCTCTAGCCCAAACCAGGACAGCAGGCATGCTGACGTGCAATCCCAGTGACAAACAGGATATTACTGGCAATAACTGTAACAATAGGACTGTTTGGATAGTGCGTAGATGCTTTAACATTCTGGTTCCATTCTGTCTTTTGAACATCAAATACTGATTTTCCATGAGCAAAGGTCTCTCAGCCAGGATGCTTTTTATTGTGTCTAGCTATGTGAGGTTATAAGTATTTAATTAGGGCTGAGGTTGTACCAGAAGAAAAATTCAACTCAATTAATAGCAGAATTGGTTTAATAGTACCAAAACTAACAGACTTGCTCTGAGAAATACAGAAGTGAGAAGTGTCTCATTTGTTACTTAGGCAGCTATCAAGTATCCCATCTGACATTCATGAACCATAGAAAACCAGCAATTTTTAGCATGAAATTTATTCACCCTAAAATTTATATTGTGCTTTCGAGTGAGATGGTCAACGCCCCAAACTTGTCAATGTTTAAGGTATTTGGACAATGCCCTTAATAACATGCTTCAGCTAGGCCACTTCTTACTAGAACTATTCTATTCTATTCTATTCTATTCTATTCTAGTGCATTTTTTTAATGGAAAAAATCTCAGTGACTGTGGAGAAGTGCCAATACCATGCAACTAACTTGGCCTATTGCAGGCAAAGGTGAATCTACTCATTAGATAGCCAACGTCTGAGAAGAGTGTGATGAGTAGTAAACCGTGCAGTTCAGGCATAGCACAGAGATGAATGTCTTAAAAATAGCATTAAGAGCCATAGTTACATTTTGGTAAATGAGGGAGGTCAATGTCTCCAAAGGGGAATTGCAAAGCATCTGCACTAAAGACATACATTGGATGGTGTGAATATGTCCCTCTCTCCCCTCTTGTATCGGCATAAACTGGTGAACATCTATAAATAGTGAATCCATTTGAAAAAAATTAGCAGTGGCATGTGATCAGCTAATGAATAGCATACAGAGTAGTTCAGCCATGACTGAAGCTGTGTAAATTAAAACCAATAGAGAAGAAGAGAGTCATTAATAAGTGTTAGGAGACACAATTTTTGCTCTTTAATGATGATTCAAGCTAATCTGTCTGACTTTGTACTGAAATGGGCTGGAGCACTCACTGGTCTCACAGAGCAGTAATCTCAGCCTTGCTGGCTATTCAAGCTACGCAGGAAGGGAGACTGTTCTTCTCGGGCATCTTTATTATCATAGGAGCAGTACTACTGCTCCTATCCAGAGCAGTCAGCTTGTACCTATGCAAATCCATAAATCTATTACATCCTGCCCTTATTCCACAGCACTGACTCAAATCCCTGTTCCTCATGTCCTCCCATGAAATGAAGTGGTTGGAAAATGTGGTTTAGATGTGGCATTTAGGAGGATGGTTTAAGGACAAGAGTAGTGTAGGGCTATCAGTTGGACTTGATGATCTCAAAGGTCCTTTCCAACTGTGATGATATTTCTGTGTTTCTATGTTCTACGAAGCATGCTGTCAGTGATGGTGGGGTTGCCCGTGGCTGGTCACTATCAGTCCTGGGGAAGGCAGGAACACTCAAGGGAGATTGGAACCACCCTGGTACTGTTGACAGGCCATGAGCAGAGCAGCTTTGCCTTGCAATCTTACCCCATAGGGTAAGAACCACCAGCCAAGACACGGAAGAAAACAGATGGGAGCTATAACATCCTGAATTTCTCCAGCTACAGGCACAAGAACACATCTAACCACATTTTTTATATGCTAGTTATTTTTAATTGATTACTAGTGCCCACTGGTTTTAACCCATCCCTGTAAGCAATGACTTAAACCCCACACCATCACTTTCTTTCTCCTCTTGAAACTTTATTAGATGCTAAGAGTCTGCCCAAGGAGATTTGCAATTTCTGCATGGGTGCTGCTGTGGGAATCTTCAAACTACCACATTCTTGATACTGTTGCCTCCTATAAACTCTCTTGGTAGCACATTAGCGAAACCCTTCATGCAATGTTTGGGGTCATTAAACTGAAAGAGCTATAAATAGCACTGAAAGAGAGCTGTGATGTTTATTTCCATTAATGTTTGCAGTGTTGTTTTTTTTTTCCTTTTAATGTTCATCCAGTTTTGATTGTACAGATCTGAACTTTATCCTTGAGACAAGAATGCATTGACTCTTTTAAGATCTGGCTAGCAGCCACAGAACAGATATTCTTTGCCTAATAGATATTCCTTGCCTCTCAGGAGCTAAAAGGACTTCTCTGCCAGTCTTCCTGGTATCATCCAAAATAAACCAGGGATCTCAACACAACACTCACAACACAACAGAAACCCACTAGTATAATTTGAAGGTTTTTATGGCTGTCTTTTTTGAAGATAAATTTTACAAAACTACTAATTCTTAGGTTCAACATGGTTATTCCACATTGAGATAAAACAGGCACTATATACACACACAAGCATCTTAAGACCTGTTCCTTCTGAAGGCATTTTATGGTATGCAAAGACTTGAGATAACTATTGCTCATATCTCTCTTCCTCACATACTCTCCTGCATCTTGGGGATCACACAGGATTTAACTGACAGCCCAGAATTTGCTGCAGACTAATGCAGAGATCCGATTTCTTCATCCAGCATCGGCAGTCAAAGGACGTCTTTGTGCATCGAGCACTGCAGGGGACAACGCTGCACCATGAATAACATTGGCAGTTTAAAACTAGATGTAGAGAATAACCAAACTACAATGCCCATCTGGAAGCATAGTGCCAGGAACTTGAGGAGTAGATGAAGCAGCTATGTTACTTTATCCAGACTTATGCATCCTAAATTGCACCTAAGCCCCTCTATCTACTATTTTCTATTAGCTATGTAGTGCTGGAAAGGTAATAGGAAACACAAAGAACGCTAAGCAAGGAGTTAGACCGTTTGAATATGTATTGGTTGTTCAGATGTAGATTAATGGGGGACTTTAAGGTCTGCCACAGTCCTGAGGGAATGGGTTGGAAGGATGATTAAGTCAAACCACTTAAAAACTCTTTGCATGGTACATGACTAACCCACGGAACTTATCACTGTACAGAAGTTAGTGAGGACAAAATTTTAACAAGATTAGCAAAAAGAGAGGTTGGACCAAATATCATTGAGATTGAGTCCTACCATAAGCTAATGAGAAAGGCTTCTTACAGACTTAATGAAATGAGAGCTGACCACCAGAGGTCAGAGGCCAGAATAAGACCTAAATTTGATCTGATAAATGGCTAATTGTCTAAACTCTGCTCACTGCTACAACAGAGATGAGGTTGTGGAGTCTTCTCTGGAGACACTTAAAACCTGCCTGAACACAATCCTGTGCAACCAGCTCTTGGGTGACTCTGCTTTAACAAGGAAGTTGGACTAGATGACCTCCAGAGGTCCCTTCCAACTTCTATCAGTCTGTGATTTTGATTTGACTCCCTGGGGTGTGAGTTTGGCCCAATCCAGCACTCTTGTACTCAGTGCTATAGAAATGGACATTTTTGAATTATTCTTCTGATACATGGACAGACAAACAGAATTTGATATTTTGCTTATGCAGCAATGGGCTGCTGCCAAGATCATGGATGGATTGTCTGGAGTACTAAAAGGGTTGACAGTGGAAACAATGATAAAATTAACCTTTTCTTCTCCACTACTCCAAGACAGTCAGTCTTAGTCTTTCCCTTCCCTCTTATCAGCACAGCATTGAAGGAAGTGACATCAGCCGAGAAAACCGAAAGTGAAACTGTGGCCTCTGGTTCTTGAAGGAAATCCCTATAGCTTGAACTAGCAATCACATCCACTCTCTTAAAATCAACAATTGGCTCAGTGCATGTGGCCAACTGCCCACCCCAAAGGGCAATACTACTTATAGTTGGTGCTGACCAGGTACATGTTGACAGCCAGGCAGATACTTTGCAATAGCTGATGCTCCACATGTAGGAAACAAAAATAAAAACTTAACAAAGAAGTCTAAGCAACCAAATTCCTAGACATATAAATTCTGCAGGATGTGGCAGTGTTTCTACTAAGTCACCATTACAATAGCTTAGTTACTGATTAAGTCAATGCCACCACAAAAAACATCCTTCTCATTTTCTGTTCTCTTGATGAACCTCCATACCTTGATGTTTGTACTAACAATAGACATCACTGTTTCTTTGCATTGCTGGTACCTTTTGCTCTGCAGGCAGTGCCTTTCCTATGTTCTAACTTTCCAATTGTTATGGCCAAATCTAATGACATCATGGAAATTGCAAGGGTTGAGGAAGAGTAAACATATTTCCTTCAATTGTTCTATTCAGACAAAGTCATTAAACAGTAATGACATCTCCTGTCAAATTACTATTTTTTTTGTAGTGAAAAAAATCCAAGTTATTATATTTCTAGTCTGCTTTTAAGAGTGATCACTTACGAATCTTCTGTCATATATATTGTTCTTGTATCCCAAGCTGTAGGTCTTCCAGCCAATACAGGCATTAAGTTACTGAAGAATGTTTATGAATTGTCACCCCAAGTTTTATCACAAGAGGCACTGACTTAATGAATTCTAGATTGGACTTATAAACTGATATTCTTATCTATTTTTCCCCATATAAGATCAGTCAAAATGGATTTTGAGGTAATGCCTAACAATAAAGAGCTTAAAAATAAAACTGACATACCTTATTTATTATCACTCATTATTCACATTCAAACTCAGAAACCTCTCACCCAAGATAAGCCATGCTACCAGCATTCTTGGCTGCATACACGGACTAGACATTACGTGCAAATTCTACATGTGCTAAAACGCTCAGGAGGTGCCATTCATCAGCCAATGACTTTCCCATGTATCCAGGTGGACAAAAAAGCTCTCCTAGATCTGTCAATGAATTATTACACTTCACTGCAATCCCAAGCATCATCCATCATGTCTCAGCAGTGAGACACGGCCAAGTGAAGTTAGTATGAGGGAGGGACAAATGATACAATCTAACCAAGTGGTTGCTACTACCTTTGGCTGAAGCAGATGCAGATGTCATTATACAGTGATGGCTTTACCTTAGAATTTGTTCTGTAGCACATGTATTCATTAAAAGCAAGGGGAAAATCCTTTTCTTAAACAGATTATCACTGTGGTCAAGGAAAGTCATCATATGAGAGTAGATGAGATGGCTGGGAAGTGTTCTGAGGCACACAGTGTTATCAGCACACTGTGGCACTTCCTGTGAAATGGTGTCCCCAGCCAGTCCCATGGCCAAAGTGGTATACTTGGGATCCCAGGGAAAGAGAAACGGTGAAAGACTATGAAAGCTTGGTATTTCAGTTAGCACAGTTCCCCAGACTTAGTCTGAGTTCAGAGAACCAGCAAATCCAGCAGTTGGGTTGCTCCAGGATTGACTTTCTGCATTAGGACTGGCACAGCAATGAATCCATAAATACGAAGCACAGCAATCAGCACCCGGGGAAGAGAAAGATGGAAAAAAGATTCACTGACAGAAGAAACACTGGGGGGAGGGAAAAAAAAAAAGACTCCCAAAGGAGGGAGGTGGACAGCTGTAAAAATATTCCCAAGCACGCTGGCACAGGAGGCACAGTTAGAAGGGTAAGAGTAGCATAGCACTGTACCAGGATCTATACTCCTGGTTCAGGACAGTATCCAAGTGTATTATGGAAACAGCAGTCCCAATGATGAGCACAGGAGTCAACACTCAGGCATCTGAAACAGTTAAAGAGGACTGTGCAGAGGGGCTGGACAGAGAGGTCCTGCCATAGTGCAGGAGGATGCCTGAGATGACTCACTAAAAACTACTTTCCAAGCCCTGCAGTTCTGAGGGAAAGGACACCATGTCTCTTATTAAAGACTCTTTGGCACAGATAACCAGCTATAACTTTGAAGTAATGATATTCCAACTCCTAACATTCTGTGATTCTGTGATATTAACAGTATATGCTAATGCTGGGCTTTCTGCGGACGTAAAGGAAAAGAAGAACTTCTGCATAGAGTAGGAAAATATACATCTTCAAACATAACATCAATTTTTATCCCCTGGGAGATGGGACAAAAAGAGCATCTATTTACAATAATAGTACTTCTTTGCTGAGAACAGACCATAAGAAAAATCCCATAAGGTTGGAAAATGTGTTTTACGTTCACAAACTGTCTCATGCTCCAGCTCCAGAGTGGGCAGCTGCCCAGCTGCTGTGAGCAGCTCCATCCTTGAAGGCCAGACCCTCCACATCTCAGCAATCTCCCCAGCTCCATTTCAGAACTGGTTAGCTTAATTCAGTGTGTTTTCCTCCAATAATTAGGTGCAGAGTCAATGTCTTTTTCTAATTTGGAGGACACAGTTGTTTGAGACCTTGTCCATGAGCAGCAAAAATGCAGAGGCTTGACTTTTCATTTAAAAGGTGAGGTGTTTCCACCAGAGACTCTGGGCTCTGGAACAAACTCACTGAAAATACCTCCTGAGACCATCAATTTTATACTATATATATATATATCAAGCAATGGCTTGTGGAAGTAACACCCAGGACTTTGTGTTGTCCACTCAACCTTAGATGAGAGCACTGCTATTGACAGGTGTATTGGGTTGTATGATCCTGGTTCCCAAATAGGTCCATATGGGCACAAAAACTTCTCTGAGGGATCAGAGATCTTCTCTGAGGGATCAGGGTCTGTCTACACATAGATTACAAATACCTAGAAAGGAATTTTGTAATTGTATCTTTCTTTTTGTTTACTTATAACTACACATAGACTTTTTCAGCTACATCAAAACACAAAAAAGACACTAAAGAATTGGTTATAATTTCTTTCAAATTAAGTCTTATTTTTGCACTCTGAAAACTTGCTATTAAAATTCTCAGAAAAAGTATGAACAAAATTTAGGAGGGCATTTGTATGCTCTTATTTAAGTTCTTAGAAAAACCCTTTACCTTCTGCAGTGCTGCTTTGTTTTGTTTTGTGTATGTAATCAGTAAATCTGAAAATTCAAATGCAATTCCCTACATCTAATTACTGCCTGGAATATTTTAAACCTGTTCCATAAGTAGAAGGGAGTAACATTTCTCATTAAAAAGACATGTGAAATGCAGCTTTAAGAAAGTAGTTTTCCAGGAATACTACCCATGAAAATGGGATCAAACTCAACATTAAAAGAGGAGTTCATTTGCCAAAGAATATTCAGCTAATCTCCCAGAAACCAAACCTTACAGAAAAACTCCAAATTAGCTGAACCAGTTCATAGGAGGATTGGACTAGATGATCTTTTGAGGTCCTTTCCAACTCCTAGCATTCTGTGATTCTGTGTGATTATATCATAAACATGGAGAAGTTCGCTTGCCATGCATAGTAGTGTTCTCTGACGGAGTGTGCCATTTGGAGCTCTGCTGAGAATCTACCTAAACCATTCAGTTTGGTTCAGGTCCAGAGGGGTGAGGTTGCTGTTCTTGTTATTTTAATATTTTAGACTGTTAAGTGCATTTTCTCCCTCTACTCTCCCTCCTGGGTGATGGTGAAATCATTCATTCTTCCATTATTTGAAGTATATTGCCCAATTTATTTCTTTTCCTGTAAAAAGCTGCTTGTAGCAATACCATAAGTCCCTCCCAATGCTTCCAAGGAAGGAAGAAGCAACAGGGAGTGTGAATGCAGAATTAGGTCTTCAATCTGAAATTATGTTTGACAGAGGAAATCTATGGCAAGAAAATGGTGGAACAGGGTAATGTGTGTTGTCTCCATATGGTTCTCCCAACTGGGTTTCTCTCCCCCGTGGCCTCTGTTTAGATGCATGAACATGAGAGATTAAAAAAACTCAAGTCTTGAGACAGTTTTGAAGGAAAACAGTATTTTGAGACTATGCCCAACAGAGTGGAAACTCCTGAGGACACAAAAGAATCTTTCCCCTTGCTGAGTGTGTAGCAGAGAGACAATTCATGCAAAGACCACCCGACTGGAGAGCACCTTGTACCTTCCATCATGTTAAGTCCTTCCGGGTCTTGATCCCCTTTCTGCAGTCCCTTCTATCTTTCAGAATGAATAGCTGCATTCTTTTCTTGGTATTTATTTTCCACATTGCTTTTCTCCTGGAGAATAGGATATTCCCACCTGAAATGTTAGAGAAAAAGAAATATGGTTTGTCTTTGCAAAGCATATCTGAGTGCAGTGTGGTACATGGAGCTTGTCAGATCTAGATATGGGTCCTGTAGAGCCATCTCTGAGCCAGCTGGGTCTAAAACCAAACCACAGACATTGCACACATTGTAGCTGCCCCACAAGCACTAAGTGATTAATTATTACTGTGTGGCTCTTCTGATTTCCTCAAGCACTGCTGAGAAGGCGAGGGCTGCAGCCAACCAGGGTATGTGAGCAGACGTTCTTGTGTTCTGACAGATGTCAGCTCTGCCTTATGGAAAATGCCATCTGAAATGAGTGAAGGGATTTGCAGGACTGTAGTTGGACAACCACACAATAACTACTATCCATTGCAGAGACTGTCCAGCAGCCACCTCTTTCCTGCCAAACCTCTGCCACAGCATACCATAAAAGCATTATCTCAGTATCACTTCTTCTACTTAAGCTAGGGAAGGTCAAAAAAGCCAAACAGCTGCATGAGAAACAGAAAAAAGCCCAAGAAAATAGGAGAAAAGTATAGGAGCAGGGTGGGAAATACATTTACATCTTTAGAGGATGGAGGGGAAAGGTAAGTTTAAGAGCAGACTGCCCAGAAACAAACCATAAAACAAGTGTTTTGTGACAACTATGTTTTGGGGGATATGACTCATGATTTTGAACTTTTGGGGTTAGCAAAAATTTCTAGCCAGAACATTTTTTTACAAACTATCCCACCAGAAGAAAATGCTGATTTATGAAAGCTGAAGCATTATTTAAATAGTTGGAAGGACAAATTCCTGAGGTCCAGGACCCCCTGGCTATTTCTGACAGTGCAGCAAGAAAGACCTAAATTGAAAACAAAATATCTGAAGGTTTTGTTTTCATTCCATTGTAAAATAAAAATAAATTGTAAAACCTCAGAGTTGAAATTGAATTATCATCCCCCTGGCCAGTTCTACTTGGTTACTGTTATTATCCATTTTACAGTTATTGTAATCATTATTATTCAAAAGCGGACTTACTCCCACTTCCTCTAAAACAAATGTTTGTGCAACAAAGATTAAAAATTACAAGGAAAATTCCTCAAATAACATGAGTTCAGGTATGGTTTTAGGCTCTCTCAGTATGAAGTGCTGCAGTGGTTGCAAAGTTGCAAGTTGGCAATCCTTGCAAGCTTTGGCAAACCTAATGGCAGACCCAGGCAAGCATTTAGGAGAGGAGAAAACAGCTTTTGAACAGAGTCACCTCCTACAGCTGCATTTCTATTATCTGTCACATTAACAATCCAAGACACTGCTACTTGATAGAAAGGACTCATTCCATAAGCCAGAAGGTAAAGTGGTCTTCCCTTCCCAGGAGCTTCTCAACAGAGAACAAAAAATCCTGCCTCACATCTGACCCAAGGAAGTTCATTTGGGATGTCTGAGAATCACTGAATTTCAGATTTCCTGTGTGGACAATCCTATTTATTGTGTTCCTGCTGTGACCTGCTCTGCAAGAATATAAACAAAGCCATCAGAGGTAAAGAGAATGCACTGCTGACAGAGATTAGTGGATCTTGTTCCTTAGAAGAGCTGGAAGCATAAGCTGGAAGAGACTGGTTTCATTTCCCAGTGGGTGTGGTGGGTGTGGACACCTAAAATTAGATACAAACTCTCTTAGTTGTAAATATTTATACCCAGTTCCATAATACATAGCTCTTAGTCTGATGATCTTCAGAATGAGGAAATAGTGATAAACATATTTTGATACTGAAAATAGAGAAAATAATATCTTTTTAGGCAATTCTTTTGAAGGTCAGGTATGCTCAATCAAACTGTCAGGTTCATCGGTTTTGGATGACTCACAGAGCTGGAGACAAGCAAATCTAAGTCAGAAAACCCTTGAAGTGAAGGAATGTGTAGCATACAACAAAAGACCAAGAAGTAGATGAACAAAATAAATGAAAGAGGCAGATAATTTCCTTAATGCCTCTGTGCAAACTGATTATCTCCCAGGAAATCAGAATGAAGATATATATGACACACAACAGAGAGTTTCTCAAGAAGGAAATGCCAATTTTCCCTTTGTATATTTTCAGGGGTGCAAGGAAATGTTCATATATGAATAGCTGCATTATTTATTTGCATCAAACAAAGACTTATTACAAAGAAACCATATGTTTGGGGCATTTTTTCCCCAGATTTCTTTGTCTGCTATGTTAATTTATATAACCAGTTAGATAAATGCCTATAGTTTGCATTTCAGAAAATTTTCCTCCAAATAATTTACAAAGATGGCTTCTACTAAGAAAAGACAACAGTGCTAATGCCACTCATCATTTCACAACCCCTGTCAACTACAGTGGCTAGTAAATGAACTTTATTTCTCTCCATGATTTTTAACAGTGTGAGAGAGGTTGATCTGCAGGGGAATACGTATACCAGCTCAGCATGGCATGGGCACTCCAGTATTGGAAAATCTCCCATATACCTCCAATAAAAGGCAACTCCACCATAACCCCAGTAAGGGTCACAGTTCACCAGCAACAGTAGGGGACAAGACTAACAGGAACTAGAAAGTCAGGGCACATCAGGTGAGATACACACCAACTTGAGAAAATATGCAAAGCCCAGAAGGAAGCTAGCGATTGCACTGTACAAGAGAGTTAAAGTGTTCCTGGGGTAGAAAAAATGTAGCTGGCTGGAAGGTTTTTCCCTCTTCTATTGGACTGTGGCCAGATGTGAGAGGATGGAAAATCTCCTCCCTCTCACAGAATCACAAAATGTTAGGAGTTGGAAGGAACCTCGAAATATCATCTAGTCCAACCCCCCTGACACAGCAGGATTCCCTAGGCCATGTGACACAGAAGCACCTCCAGATGGGTTTTGAATCTCTCCAGAGAAGGAGACTCCCCAAGCTCCCTGGGCAGTCTGTGCCAGTGCTCTGGCACCTGAACTGGGAAATAAAAAAAAAATTGTATTCACACAGAATCTCCTATGCTTCAGCTTACAGCCATTGCCTCTTGTCTTGTCACTGGGCTTCACTGAGAAGAGCCTGACCCCATCCTCCTGACACTCACCCTTCACATATTTATAAGCATAAATGAGGTCACCCCTTAGTCTCCTCTTCTCCAAGCTAAAGAGACCCAGCTCCCTCAGCCTTTCCTCATAAGGAAGATGTTTCACTCCCTTAATCATCTTTGCCGCTCTGTGCTGGACTCTTTCCAGCAGTTCCCTATCCTTCTTAAACTGAGGGGCCCAGAACTGGACACAATAGTCCAGATGCAGCCTCACCAGGGTAAAGTAAAGGGGGAGAAGAACCTCTCTTGACCTACTGAACACACCCCTTCTAATCCACCCCAGAATCCCATTGGCCCTCCTGGCCACAAGAGCACACTGCTGGCTCATGGTCATCCTTCCATCTACCAGAACCCCCAGGTCCCTTTCCCCTTCACTGCTCTCCAACAGGACTGTCCCCAACCTATACTGATCCATGGGGTTGGTCTTTCCCAGGTGCAAGACTCGACACTTGGCCTTATTGAATTTCATTAAATTTCTCCCTGCCCAACTCTCCAGCCTGTCTAAGTCACACACAGCCCTTCAGTGTGTCAGCTACTACACCCAGTTTAGTGCCATCAGCATACTTGCTGACAGTGCACTCTGTTCCCTCAGCCAGGTCATTAATGGATATATGGAAAAGTACTGATCCCAGCACCGACCCCTGAGGGACTCCACTAGACACAGGCCTCCAACTAGACTCCATCCTATTGACCACGACTCTCTGACTTCTGTCCTTCAACCAGTTCACAATCCATCTCACTACCCAATCATCCAGACCACACTTCCTTAGTTTAGTTTAAGGATGCTGTGGGAGACAGTGTTAAATCCTTTATTGAAATCAAGATAAACCACATCCACTGCTCTAGCATCATCTCTCCACCCAGTTATGTCCTCATAAAAGGCAATCAGGTTGGTAAAAAATGACTTCCCCTTAGGAAACTCATGCTGACTGCTCTTAATGACCCCCTTATCCTTGATATGCCTAGAGACAGAATCAAGGATGAATTGTTCCATCACCTTTGCAGGGTTGGAGGTGAGGCTGACCAGTCTATAGTTACCCAGCTCCTCCTTCTTGCCCTTTTTGAAGACTGGAGTGACATTTGCCTTCCTCCAAATCCCAAGCACCTCTCCTGTTCCCCAGGACTTATTAAAGATGATGGAGAGTGGCCTGGCAATGACTTCTGCCAGCTCCCTCAGCACCTGTGGGTGCATTCCATCAGGACCCGTGGATTTATGAATGTCCAGATGGCTTAGCTGTTCCCTAACCCAGTCCTCTGAACTAAGGAAAACTCCATTATCCTAACATCATGTGGGGGCACAGGGGTCTGAGGCTTGTGAGGACAGTCTCTAACAGTATAGATAGAGACAAAGAAGGCATTCAGTAACTCCACCTTCTTCATATCATCTGTCACCAAGGCACCCACCTCATTCAGCAGGGGGCCTACATTGCCTCTAGTATTAGTTTTTTGGGCAATGTATTTGAAGCAGCCCTTCCTATTGTCCACGCTCTCCCTTGCAAGGTTTAATTCCAGGGAGGCCTTGGCTTTCCTAGTTGCTTAGGGCACAGTTTTTTAAGCTATCCTGTAGAGCTGGGAAGCCTATTCAAATTCAATTCAAAAATAAGTATCTGGGTTCCCTGGAAAATCACCTCACTTTATTTTGATTCCTCCTCTTTCAGCTTCCTGAGATGCAGAAGGTTCCCTCCATGGCCAACAGTCCTGTTGGAGGCATCAGGTACTTCTCTGCAGGATGGCAGCAAGCCTGTCCCTCAGCACCCACCCCATTAGGTTGTAAAACAACTCATCATTAAGCCTTTGGCTATGGAAGCAGAAGCCCTAAGCATCAGTCTTAGTATCAGAGACTCTTACTCTTAGTAGTCATAAAAGAGTATGTTAGACAGATTGCAATTTTTGCAATCATCCATTTGGAGGGAAGAACATAAATTCCCTTAGCTCAGCAAAAATGTATGGTAACTGGGTGATGATCACTGACACTGGGAGTGAAATGGATACACTCCAGATGTCTCTTCAACATCTGCTGGGATTTATATCCACCCATTGACAGATGGGAATCCTCAGTTCTGAAAAAAAAACCCCAATCAATGGGCTGAGTTTTATTAAGGTAGCCAAGACTAGAATTTCTCTCTATTAGTTTGTCATCTTGCTATTTTTAGAAATACTTCCCTTTGCCCTATTGGAACAGTGGGGTGTGTATTCCCAGACATATAGCTGGATTAAAAAAAATCCCAGATCTTAAACTAGGAAGAAGTAAGCCTGCAGAGATCAATATCTCTGAAGGAACAAGGGTGGGAAAAGAGAAAAATGTTTATGAAGTAAAGCAAATTTGCTAGAAAAATCTCTGCTGTTTGCCATCATGCAAAAAACCTTGGCTAAGGAAAGAGCTTTTTTGAGGTGAGTGAATGTAAGCATATAGGGCAACACAGGCTGAACGAGTGTTCAAAAGGATATGGCTCTGAGACTGTTCTTGAAAATATTGTTTCAGCTTGTTAAAGAATTACAAAGAGACTAGTAAGCTTATGAAGACAAAATGATACACTGGATCAAATTAACTTGTCCCTAGTGTTTTCCTATTATTACAAGACATATATTTTCTCCACAACAAGCCTCCAGAAGATTTTAGCACTGCCTTTCTGGATACTAATCCATCAGTGACCAGGTATATTCTGCAAAGTGTCTGACTTACCAATCTCTGTAAAACAACAGGAAGTCTGCTCAGACACCCCAAGATGCCTTGTGAATAAAATAGTAACAGTTTAGAGTGATAAGAGTTATATAGGCATACGTTTTCTGATGGTTTTCTCATCTTAATTTCTTCAGAGGATCTCAGCTGTGGTCAATCCATCTGTTTTCCAGAATCTGCTCCCAAACTCAAAGTCTGAAGATCCTGTGTATACAGAGGAATGTTGCTGTTCTGAAAGGGCAGAGATTTTGAGAAAGCCCTTTGTTCTGAAATCCTCTTAAAATCTATCCAAAACAGTTCCTTAGTGGTCCTCAGTGGTGTGGTATAAACAAGATTTAATTCTCATCTCTTTGCCATTTGCTCACTTCTTTCCCCACTGAAATGGCACCAGCTGGTCATTATTATTTCACACTCTGGAGGGTTCAATGTTCATCAGCTTTCCAATCTTGTGAGTTCTCGTTACCAAGAGCAAGAGAAATTTCTGTGCTGCTTGGTCAAAAAAACACACTTCATATATAAGCACAGCATAATAATGCATACACTGATTAATATTAAACAATTCATTCCACACCATTGGATGCTTAAAAATAAAATTAAACACTGTTATTTTAGAAGATCTTGATCATTAAAGGCCTGCAGGTAGCAGGCATCACAGCACTTAATAGGACCAGCATGTGATATGAAGGAGTAACTTCTATTAAGTAAACACTAAATCCAACCTGTGAATAGTTTCTAATATAAGCAGAGTAATATAAGAGAGTTCATGGGTTTTATATAAAAGCAAGTTTGTGTCAATACACACATTTTATTTGGAGGGAATCACTGGTACTCGGAGGGTCACACAGCTGCATGGTGTAATTCAAGGCCAAATCATCCATGTCATGGACCAAAGCTTTACCCACAAGCAGCCCCAGCTGCCATCCCTTGGGCACACAAGTTGCCTTTACTTTTCTCCTGAAAGATTTCAAGGTTTAAGCCCCATTTCCTTTGTCAAAACACTTCCCAGCCAGCCACATATAGCCATACATTATTGCTTCACTCTTTGTTTTGCTACCTGTTCATACACAAGGATTGAAATTCAGTCTGCTGAAGGGAACATGCCTGTTTTCATGTCTGGGATGGGGATTTCATCCTCTGCGATGAAGCCTTTCCAGCTGGGCAGCCAGGCTTTCCGTTTACTCCTCTTCAGGCTATTGCTCACAGCCTGGCTTAGTCACGAGTCCTGTTGGAGACCATTGGAATGTGTCCTGAAGGAAACAACAGAAGTACAGGAAAATGGACCATAGACCTTTGCAAGCTCATTTGCTTTCTGCCACTAACATCCATCCTCCCTATCTACCTGCAAGACTTCTTACAGCCTTCATGCATGTATAAACATATATTTGTCTCCATGCATGTTAAGAAGACCAACCCTTAGAAAAGTCCTTCCCATAAGTATGTTAATAGACATCTGGGCTGAAACACTAACTGAAGATAAGCACACATCTGCGTGTTTTGCTGAAACAAACCCAGTATGAGGAAAGTCTGAATTATGCAATATGAAAATAATACTCTCCATTTACTAAGCATATCTTGACAGTACATAAAAAATTCTGGAGCTTTCATTTTGGCCAAATATTTCTCCCACTTCATACCATAGGTATGCTCCAATTGTGCTGGAAGCAGAATGGCAATTCTATGACTCACTTCATGTTGTAGGCTGGAAGTACCATATTTTGTTCCAGCATAAAATAGATTGTAGGCATAAAATTTAAAAGGCAGCCTTTTTTAAACTACACTCCAGCATATTCTGGAGCACATTTGGATCAGTTGCACCATCCAGTCCCTCTTCAGCTACAGCTGAAGCTGTGCTTATTTTTAAATTTATAACTGTACTGGGACTGTAGTGTAGAAATTTTTTCACAGTAAGGGTGACAGAGCACTGGAACAGACTGCCCAGAGAGGTTGTGGAGTCTCCTTCTATGGAGATATTCAAAACCCGTCTGGATACGATTCTGTGTGACCTGGTCTAGGGAATCCTGCTGTGGCAGTGGGGTTGGACTAGATGATCTTTCGAGGTCCCTTCCAACTCCCAATATTCTATGATTCTATGATTCTATGTCCAAATTATCTTACAGTGGTGAATGAGGGAGTTAAATGATTTTTTTTTGGTGTTTCCTTCCAGAGCAACTTTCATGGTAATAATCGCTGCCGTACGCTTTTTCCATCAATTCAGTGTTGTGTCTGTGCTAAGGCACTAGGGCACAGATGAATTGATGCTGTTCTTCTGTTTCATCAGGGTCTATTAAAATTATGCAAACCTTTTTGTTTGTCAACACACAGTGAGTAGAAATGACCAACCTCCTCCTTTGGTTTTGCAAAAATTATACAGGGTTTTCTTTCCAAGACTACAGTGGGCTGAAGGTTTAGCTTTCTTTTGGTGGTGTGGTGGAAGTGAAAATCTAATTCCTGGTATTTAACAGATAATGCTAAATCCCTATACTATTTAGTACCAGCAATTATCATTTGAAATAGTCTAGCATTCTACCCTCTGTGCAGGCTCAGACACCAGCTAGCATCACTGGACCCATAAGACCCAGACTGGAAACTTCAAGAGGCCACCTGGCAATTGCTAAAAAACATTCACAGGGTTAGAAACAAACTGCAGAAAGAAGTACCTTGACCCACAACATCTCTCCCTAGGACTGAAACATTTTAAAATACCACTTCCGTGTCTCAAAATCAAAAGTACATAGATGTTTACTCTACAGGTAACTGAAGCATGGACCATATTTTTCATGTGTGATGAGCAAGGACCATATGGTGAGGCTTTGTGAGCCCTGTCAGACAGCCGTGCTTTCTAGGGTGTGCCTTTCAAAGGATATCATCAATACACTTGTCTGGAGCACACAAAAATCATGTAAAATGTTGAAGGTGGCTGTATACCCAGGTCCAGCAGCTGAAAAGTATGTTTCCCTTCTGCAATTCATATTTTATACCTGCAGTTCATGTTTAACCAGCAAAGCCTTTGACCGTCCTCCACACACATCAGCAACCGTTACACGTCAAAGAAATCAGTGCAGATAAGACAGTGCTTTGAGTCTCCAGCCTGCCTTGGCTTGGTTTCTAGCCAGAAATCCTTCTACCCTCCCGGACCAACTACGTTCCTTGTAAGCTCCAAGCTTTATTGGGATCAGCTGCACCTGATGCTTTTGGCTCAGGACTGCATTCTTCAAGGGAACTTTGAATCCCCCAAAGGATCTGCTAATCAGATACTGGAAGGCCACAAGAAGGTCTCCTGGGGGCCTTCTCCTCTGCAGACTGAACAACCCCAACTATCTCAGTCTGTCCACATAGGAGAGGCGCTCTAGTCCTCTGACCATCCTCGTGGCCCTTCTCTGGACTTGCTCCATCAGCCCCATAGCCCTCAAAGGATATAAGTGCAGGTAAAGCCTTAAAACTGTTACTTTTGCAGAAACAGTTGAATGCATTTTGCTTTTGGTGGCAGCATCCCCACTAGTCCAGAAACAGCACTCCCCATCTGACTCTGCAGCTTCTGAGAAAGCATCATAAACTGCCAGGTGAAATCCATGCAACATAGTCATTCCAGAAACAGTATTCAGAGCAAGACTGGACAGAGCATGAATGCTTGTTCCTATGCCCCATCAGAACCTCTTTCCCTTCAAAATTCCTAATATCTGTTTTCTATTCTGTTCGTCTGGTCAAATAAGAATCTACAATAATATCCAAAAAAAGCCATTATACCTACAACATACAGTGTTGGAGAGGGCACAGTAAAACACCCTTCACAACATCCATCCAGCCTGAATTCAGTGAAAAGCTCAAGTAGGAGGGCATGTCTTTGATATCCCATTGCTGTTATTATATCCTCTGTTTTTAAGTTTTAAACCTTCTAATAGTGTAATAATGAGCTTTCAGCTTCTTTGCTGACGTGGTTGATGCCTGCAGATTATTGAGTTTAAAAGCCAAAACACACAGACATGTAAAATTTGCTTCAGGGTTGAAAAAATACATATATTATTGGAAGGGTGGGTTTTAATTAGTCTTTGTTTCCCAAATCTTACATAAACAAGCATGTTTATACATCTCCCAGTACAAGGCACTCAAAATGAAGAGTGCCTATTCAAACTGGAATCTTACTAGTCCCTGCTGGGTGTAGGAATATATGTGCAAGTTACAAGGCTTGAAATGTAGGGCTTTTTTTCACAAAATGTCATCATGGATCAGATGAGAGATTGCCACTCATTGAAATAAATGTTGTGCATTGATCCAGATCCTGACAGCCTTGGTCACAAGGGCCAGTGTTTGCCCATCCATGAACTGCAGTTACATTCATGGATGGTATGTGCATCTGCATTCAGTGCAGAGCTATTTTGGTCTTCAGCTGTATAATTGGCCAGTGAGTTGTTCTCAAAAAAATACATTGACAGAATACAGAGATTGATGATAAATAAAAAAAATTTTAAAAACTACAACAAAACAAAGTAATTTCCAAATCCTGTAGTAGATAATACTTTATGATCCATCAGATACCTGTAACACAAAAGACAGAAAAAAAAAGAAGACAGAGGATTAAAGGGTCTTTCTAAATTGTGGTAATTATCTATATCACTTTATTGTAACCATATAATTATACAGTGAAACACATATTCTGCCTTTGTAAAATTTCTAGTGTCATTTCTCAGCCATTCAAAGCAACTGTTACATGACGATGCTAGGGAACAGTCCACATTGTCTGCTGTATTGCCTACCTCCTCCCCCTCTGCTTTTGTGTTCTCTTCCTGTCTCTACCTCCTCATTCTCTGAGGCAATTTCAGAACTATAAAATACCACTGCCTGCTTCAAACTGTGGAAACTAGGAGCAGTTCCAACACAGTCAAACCCGGGGGAGGTAGATCTTTTCAAGCACTGAAGGGAGTGTCATGGTCAGAGAAGGAGTCAAATCCACCTTATGGCAAGCATCTTGGTGACTAAAGCCAGTAACAGCAGTGAGCACAAGAAAGTGTTAACGATGCTGGTGAACATGAGGAGATAGTGCTGTAAATCTGCAAAATCTGTCTGAAAGTCTTTCTGTAAGTGTGTATGTTTGTGTAAATATGTGCTTATTAAAAAACCAGGAATTTTAGAATAGTAGTTCTTGATGCAAATGAATCCCATGAGGACACTAACAAAATATGATAACTCAATCCATGGTAGATCCCGTGGCAGATTTTATTTTGCTATACTTAGGAGGAAATACAACAGGCATTCATATCTTCATGAGGCATTCTGTGTGCAAAACATTAGACCCTGCATTACCTGTCAACACATCTGGGACATACCTGCCATCTGCCTTTTTCCTGCCATCTGCCATTTTCCTGTTTGCAATGGTCTGCTCTGAATTTGCAGGCAAAGATGAAATTAAGAGTCTTCCAGGAACCCTGTTTCTACCCTGTCCTTTTGCCACGAACATGCCTGAAGTTATCTTCCAGCCTCACATCATTCTTCTTAGAGAAGTGTTTTGTGTGAGCTGAGAGTGTCCTCAGTGTAGCACTAAAGGTGTTTGCTTTCTTTTAAAGGTTATTAGTGAAAGGGACAAGAATAAAAGATAATAATTAAAACTAAAGAGGCAGAAAGGAGAGAGACAGGAGGACAAGTAAACTATGACAGCTTCCATCTCTTCTTGTAAAATTATGTGCAAATCTCTGTGAAAAACAATTTATATCTAAATATATATGGCCAGATGGGTATGGTTACTCCTTGTTACTTGAGTCAAAGAATCACTGGAAAAAAAATATTACTAAAATTGGCCCTTCCCAAGTGATACAAGAACTGGTTTTTGATTTTGGTAGTTGTTTTAAATGATGTAATGTTTTTATTAATAATAGAGAGTCAAAAGAACAACTGAGTTTCCAGAGAAGCACTGACCTCTTAACCAAAATAATGGAATTTTTTTCAAAAAACATCAGGAGAGCATCACAGTGCTTTTGCTGTCATCACTCACTCTGTTCTCCTGGGGACAGCTGGTGGAGGTGGAATTTCAATGAAGGACTTAACATTTTAGTATGAAGGGCCTGTAAGAAAAAAAACTTGTGGAAGCACGACAGACATATTAATCGTATTTATGAATTTGTATTCAGACTATGCCTGGAAAGGACAATGCAGCATTATTAAATATGGAAAGTTGGGTACAACAGAGCCCTTTTCCTAAGTATGTTGTATGCAGTGGAGTCATTGGCTGTTTTTCACCTCAGGCAAAGTTCAACCTCACAACTCTGAGTTGAAAGAATCCTTGCAGCATTCCAGATGCAGTATGCACACATCTGTGTGCAGCATACAGTCCAGATTCACCTCTTTTTTGAAGTGAAAATAAGTCTTCACTTTCTCTATCACTTAGTACTTCTGAAAGCTTCTTCCTGAAGCTTTTTTTTTATTATTATTATTTCCCCTACTTTCTTTGGCCATATACATGAGACAAGCCACATCTTTTGCACCTGGGCTGAAGCCAGGAGTGTATCCTACCCAATAAGATTATTTGCAATCATCTTTATTCATCATTACGTGCAGCCCATGAGCTTGCCTTCAGAGCAAAGGCAGACTCTGTTCTGGTGATCTGAGAGTTCAAAGTAGTGCCCTAAATTTTGTCTGTCATTTGGTGTTGGATGACATTAGCCATATGCTACTTGAGAGGTGATTTCTCTATAGCCACAGAAGGGGCATCAGCCCATATCAGGCTGGTAGCTAATGAGTATGAAGCTACTGTAATTTATTAGCAGGACTAAACTCCAAATGAGCATTTTCTTCTGGGTTGGCTGACCTCAAACACCAGTTTAACCCATCTGACAAGCATCATCTTTCTTTTTTTTCATATTCAAGTAGCAGCTCTTAAACCTTTCCAGCAAAGTATCATTACTATCCTAAATAAGGATCTCTGAAGCCAGAGTGTAATGGACTACAGAGGGAGTGTACCCACATACACATTTTGCCCACTGGTTTCACTTTTAAGGGTAGCAGTTAACCCTCATTACTGTGCTGTTTTTACCCTTCTAATTGCATATGTTGTGGATTACAGTCAGTGTTAATTTTAGACTAGGAAGAGAGTCTTTAAAGACAGTTCCTGCTTCCAATACAGTCAGCAAGACTTTTCTACTGACTCACTGGGATTCTACCCAGAAATGCTGAAACATCAAAGAACAGAAAACATAACTGGAGTGGTAGGCTGGGTGCTCTGGGCATATATGCAGAAGATGCTACAACAGGAGAAGAGCAGGCTGTATAATGCTAATTTCAGTAGTGAACTTGATGGAATTTTTCAATGTTTTTAAACTTACACAGCAATGGAAAAAAGAGCATTTTCTTAGACTCTGAGTGTGCTTAACAGATTTTCCCACTATTTGCTGACATTTAAGATTTTCAAGTCTCATGCTGCAGTATGACATTGGAAAGCCCAAAAAGGAAGAAATCACCTAGGAACAGACATCTCTTGAGAGCGCAGCTCCTACAGGTATCACTGAAGGACTAACAGCCTCTTTGGCAGGACAAACTTCTAGGGCATCTTTTAGCAGCAGCATCTTTAAGACAGAAATGGTATTTTTTTCACTTAAAATGCACAGTCAGAAATCTTACACGAACTATGTTCACTCCGCTTGTATTACTGCCAAGAAAAAACTTGGGTGCTCACACACATCACAGATCCTAATATCTGAAACTAAGTGCTCAGGTATTATTTTAATGCCTGGTTTGCCATTAAAAAGATTTGAGTGAAAATCAGAATTCAGTTAAACATATTTTTATTTGTAGATAATTTATTTGATTTCGCATCCTCCAGGAGCCACTGCATATGCAACACACTTATGCAAACTCCATGCATCTCTGTATTTCCATGCAAGACTTGTCTTTCATCTGGTTGCTGTCCAGCTGATTGAAGATGTGTGGTTTATATGAATACCTGAGGGCAAAATGCAGGCCCCCATGGTAGGATTTAGTGAGATGGAAGAGTGTAAATATTTTTGGGGGGAAAAGAATTAGAATTAGAAAGATTTAGGCAACACTTCTTAAATAAAAAGTGATGTTTCAGAAGAGCCCAAGCTACTTATGAAGTATATTCCCAGTGAGACTCGGTGGCTTTGTGGTCTGCAGTCATTCAACTGCCTTTCAGACCCCTCACTAATATCCTGCCCAGCAAAAAACTCAAGGCATATAGCTGACTTAAAAAAACATATCCTCTCTTGGCTGTCAGAAAGGCTCTGCAGTAACACATGCATCTGCCCACAAACATCCAACCACAAGATTAAGGCCAAAGTGTTTATCAGTAAAACCTTACTGGAATTCTTTTTAAATCTGTTTGCATTAATGTCAACACAAGCTTCTAAGCTCTTCCACAATTTGACATCAAGTGACATTTAAAGGAACAAAAGATCTCTTTGCAGACAGTGCAACATGGCCAGTCACAGAACTGCAAAGACTGTAGTGTAACCATGGGAATCCAGAGACGCAAGCACCATATCCACTTGGATAAATGTTATCATTTCTTCAATCATGTGCAAGGAAAGCACGTGCCTGTCACTTAGATTTTGCTGTCTTTTACCTCTCTTGTCAGCACAAGTGTTAGCTTGTTTTAAACAGTTTTAAACAGTTTTAAAGTTTAATGGAAGGGAAGCAGTTTGCCGATTCACTGTATTTGGTCTGCGCTCGCAGCCTGTGTCACAGGAGGAGGAAAACATCATACATCTTCTATCCACAACCAGAAGACGTTCTTCTTTTCTTCTGAGGCATGGATAAAAGAAATTGCACTAGCCACAGCTCTTGACAGACCTGATTAAAGTCAAGCTGCTTTTTCCCCCTACAATTTTATTCATTTCAGTATTTTCCAAAGAAACATCTAAAACTTCTCCTTTGTCTATCTTTAGGGAAAAGCAACCAGTTTCACCTTTCAAATACAACACTCTCTTCTATAGATTTCCATTTAAATCAAAATTTCCTAGGAAATGGCCATTCTTTTAAAGGATCATGCTATAAAATGCCAGTGTAAGACACTGAGAAAGATTTTTTATTCATCATTTTTTTGCTGAGTTAATTTAGGCACTGCAGGCACCTTGTTGGTCAGGGAGATTTCAGAAGATACTTTGCTCGAAGTAGACCACATTAGAGCAAGCTTTAAGAGTCCAAGCTAGTGGAATGTGGGTTTGATGGATGGACCACTCGCTGGATACGGAATTGTCTTGACAGCCGCACCCAAAGAGTGGCTGTCAATGGATCCATGTCCAAGTGGAGGCCAGTGACAAGTAGAGTCCCTCAAGGATCAGTACTGGGACCAGTCTTGTTCAACATCTCTGTCAGAGACATGGACAGTGGCATAGAGTGTTCCCTCAGCAAGTTTGCCAGTGACACCAAGCTGTGTGGTACAGTTGATACGCTGGAGGGGAGAGATGCCATCCAGAGGGACCTGGACAGGCTGGAGAGGTGGGCCCATGCCAACCTCGTGAAGTTCACCACCCTCATAGTGAAGAACTTCTTCCTAATATCTAACCTAAATCTACCCCCCTCTAGCTTATACTCATTTCCCCTGGTTCTGTCACTGCCTGACCTCCTAAACAGTCCATCGCCAGCTTTCTTGAAGGCCCCCTTCAGACACTGGAAGGCCACAATCAGGTCTCCTTGGAGGCTTCTCCTCTGCAGACTGAACAATCCCAACTCTTCCAGTCTGTCCTCATAGAAGAGGTGCTCCAGTCCTCTGATGATTGTCGTGGCCCTTCTCTGGACTTGCTCCATCACCCCTGTATCCCTCTTGTAATAGGGGCTCCAGAACTGGATGCAGTATTCCAGGTGGGGTCTCACAAGAGCAGAGTAGAGGGGGAGAATCACCTCCCTCGACCTGCTGGCCATGCATCTCTTGATGCAGCCCAGGATACGATTGGCCTTCTGGGCTGCAAGCATTCACTGGCTGCTCATTTTGAGCTTCTCATCCACCAACACCCCCAAGTCTCTTTCCGCAGGGCTGCTCTCAAGCCAGTCCTCGCCCAGCCTGTATTGGTGCTTGGGATTACCCCGACCCAGGTGTAGGACCTTGCACTTGTTCTTGTTGAACTTTTCACTATGAGGGTGGTTAGGCAGTGGAACAGGTTGCCAGAGAGGCTGTGGAAGCCTCATCCCTGGAAGCTTTTAAGATAAGGCTTGATGGGGCCCTGGGTAACCTGCTCTAGTGGATGTTGTCCCTGCCAGGCAGGGGGGTTGGAACTAGATGATCTTTGAGGTCCCTTCCAACTCTGACAATCCTACGATCCTATGATCTTAACCACCTACATGTTTTCCTCTCCCCATTTTATGCCATGCAGCCAAGGAAGTCACAGTTATCCAGAGCACTTCAACTGTGAGCTGCAATGATGAACAGCAAACCTGACTCATTGTTGATGTGCCTCTATTACCGAGTGTGTCTGTTGAGCTGATATTTTGTAGGTATTTCCTAAGCACTGTAACATAAGTCCTGCAGATCCTTGTGTTGGAAGTTAGCCCACTGTTCCCTAAACACAAGCCTCAGTGCTGCAAGCCAGCATGGAGCAGCAGTGTTTGAAAAAGGCTGTGTTGCTGAGGTATCAACATGCATCACATAGGCCAGTGTGGTGTGGTGGAGTAAGGCAGAGCTTTGCTCCACGTTGATGAGTGCAGGGAGGATATGATGTGTGAGCAGAGCCCATTTCTGTGTCCATCTGCTCACTCTGCTTCTTCTGCTGGACTGACTCAGATGAAGGAAGCCTCTCCTCGGGGGGAGGGGTGCAGGCCAGAGTGGCATGATCCACCAGAGCAAGATTAGTGCTGATGATCATGACTCCATGGGGAATTTGATGCTGGGAAATGAGACACCAACGTTTGAGGAGAAATCTCCTCAGATGAGATTTATCAGACCTTTCCTGGTAGTGTTTTCAACTGGGAATAAAGCCAGCAGAAGTGTTCTCCCATCCTTCTTTGTACCCACATCATGAGTTCAGTCCCTTTGAGTGAGGACCCCAGAGCAGTGATGGGATCAGGGTCAGCCTTTTACCCTGGCCAAGAGAAAGATGACCTTTAAGTCACAATGTACCCAAATTCCTGTAAGAAAAAAAATGTCACCAATTTAGAGAAACAGTTGGCCTCTGGCCCTCATTTGCCTTCCATGCAGACACATCCCAGCTTCTCTCCACTCAGCTGCTTTGGATTCTCTGCAAGGACCAGCCATGGTCCTGGGCCAGCAGCAAAGTTCAAGTACTACATGATGCTTTTGACTCTTCTTTGACTTGTGGAGACAGATGATCTTCTAATAACCAGATTAAAGACATAACCTTTTTACATTTGGCAGGGGGGAAGACACCACAGTGGGAGTTTCCCAAAAATAAAGTATGTAGAAACCAGGATCAGAATACCTTACCAGCCTGTCCAGACACACAGAATAGCAGCAGGCTCCTGCTCTCCAGGCTGAAGTGTTGCATAACAGTTTAGCATGGCAGGAGGTGTATTGATATCTCGATATCTAGGGTGAGGTGCTGTTCTTTCCCAACAGTACAAGCAGCACTGTGTTGCAGACATCTCACTGTATGTGGACTAGAGGCAGGATTAAAAACAGCTAGTCAGCAGAGAGAAGTATGGTGAGTTAAGAGTGAAACAATTCAAGAATACAAGCAGCATTGTTTGTCATAGGATGCCTAGGAGGGAATATTGCCACTGCTTCAGACCAGACTCATCACTGACCATGCAGTTAAATTGCCAAAAATAGTGCTGTGCACTTCAGCTGTGCTCCATCGATCCTGCTCCCATACCAGGCTGCTGTGTTGAATACCTTTGCCACATAGCTGCTGCCTCCTTTGGCTTTGAGAAGAGGGAGTCCTAGTGCTGCTTGTGATTCATGATTCTTGTGCTGGTGTTAAAGCAATGACATGTGGTGCCATTGTGCCAACTGGCAAGGGGAAATGCTGCAGTGCAAGAAGGCTGCAGCCCTACCTGTGGTCTGTCTTTTCTATCCTATTCCAAATCCTGGTTCTGATTTATAAAGGATGCCTAATCCTTACATATTGTAACAGTCACTCAATTAACTACTTTACACAACCATCTCTCTCTCAGATCACAGAATCACAGAATCATAGAATCATTATGGTTGGAAAGGACCCTCAAGATCATCTAGTCCAACTGATAGCCCTACACTACTCTTATCCCTACATCATCCCCTGAAGAACCACATCTATCCTCTTCTTAAAAACCTCCAGGGATGGTGACTCCACCACCTCCCTGGGCAGCCTATTCCAATATCTCACCACTCTTTCAGGAAAGAAATTCTTCCTAATATCTAATCTAAACCTACTCTGGCACAACTTAAGCCCATGCCCTCTAGTCCTGATCTAAGTTGAGTCCAAGGATGATACAACCCAGGAAGTTACTCCCAGACTTCTGTTTCCAAATTGTCATTGTCCAGGAAGATCAAGAAGCATTTCCATCTTACCATATTTATATTTACTGAAAGAGCTGAAAATGGTCTAGCATCCCTCAAAGAACCATAGCAAAATGAATTAGAACCCTGTCATGCTGCTATAAAAGCCAGAGAAAGCCCTGTTCTCCATGAATATTCTCAGTGTTATTTAATGGTGTAGGTATAGCTCCCAGATATTACAGCTCACTTTTTGACTCTGATGACAAGCGCCTTGAAAACAAACCGCAGACAAAGTGGTTGTAAAACCAGAGCAGAAAGAGATGAACAGCAAGTTTAGTTTGTACAGCAAGAAAGGACACTAAATTCAGTGCAACCATTGCAGCACAGATTTGGTATATGCAGGAAACCATATTCTTAGAAATGGGAGCTGTAAGCATATGAGGAAAAAAAAATGAAAAAGGCTTAGGGCTGAAAGCACAGTTGTTCAAACAAAGCGGCTCATCACAGCCTTGGTCACACACACCTGCAAGTGCAGACTGATCTTAGCCAACATCTGTGGAAAAGGTCTCTTGGCAAAAGAGAGCACACCACACAAAAGCAAATGCTGTGTGTGAATACACAGAGCTTGATTCTGGCAAGCTACACCAGGAAAGGGTCCTCTCTGGTCTAACTCTTGGTGGCCTCTTGAAATTGCTACATAAAACATTCTTTGTCTGGCAGCATTGGGTCAGTTCAGGTGTGGGCAGAGCTTGTTCACCTCATCCACAGAGGGGCCCTGGCTGATGGCAGGACTGCAGTGAGAGCTGGCAGAGGGACAGCAGCATGGGGAGTCAAGGGGCTGAGAGGCTGAAGCCGGAATAAATGTACCAAGCATCACATTCCTCACCCTCCTGCTCCTGGTTCCCATGTGGTGGAGATTGCACAACTTTTTCCTTGCAACTGCTCTCTGCCTGGTTGTGTAAAATCTACAGCCACTATGTAGACATCATTTTATGCACTGTTTTTACTTTGATTGCAGGAGCTCCAGATAACACTTTTGCCTGGCCTTCCAGTGACAAATTCTGGGTTAAAACAAGATCAGAAAAACATAGAGAAGGGAAAGAGAAAAGGTGCTTTACTCAAAGCACTAAAATTATCAGCAATGAAAAAGAAAAGTTTCGTTAGGTTTTCAAATTTTAGTAGTGTCTTCAGGTTTTTGAACAGAACTCTGTGTTCCACACTTGCTTCCTCTTTCCTTCCACTTTGTTTCACCATAAACCATAATCAAGCACATGATGTGTTCACTAAATGCACAGCAGAGTGCCCCTTTGAATCAGAGCATTAGCAGGCAGTTGGGCAGACAGATTTACACATCCCAGATATAGAGTGCTTCCTCCACCTCGTGCAGGCAGCGTCAGAGGTTTAAAACTAGCATCAACCTCTCCCCTGCATTTCTCTCCTGATGCAGCATGGTGACAGCTATCCTTATATGGATGGGTTTGGAAGCAGCCAAAGAAATATCCTTAATAATGCCAGTGTATGGCATCAGCAAAGTCCTCCAAAATCAAGCCTAGAGTTGGTAGAGGAGAGCCCTGCACCACTATAATCCATACAGCCATGTGCTCCCTCCCTTGCAGCTCTACTAAACCAGCTCTCAGCCCCAGAGCATTTACCTCTCATTTTTTTACCTACTTTTACCATGAGAATGTTTAGGGTCAGGTAATATGGTGCTCATCTTCTGCTGCAGGGGAATGTCTACATGGATTTGCATATGCTCAGCCACAAGACAGCCTGGTTTATTGTTGCCCTTCAAACAGTCACTGGTTCTTTGCTGGACTTGGTTTGAAATGGTGCATGATATTTTATTCAATCCACTTTTGTGCTAGTGAAACAAAATGTTGAGGGTTTCTCAGTGTTTTGTAAATTTGTCACTATGAGAATGCACAAAAAAATGCCCAAACCCCTTTTAAACTGCCAAAAATGTGCAAGAAAAGAATATTTTCCACTACTTGGCATTTCTCCATGTGGAACAGTCCACTTCAGCTGAACTTAGAGGTGTCCAAGTTAATATCTGTTTTACTTAATCTGGCAGCCTGATTTCTTTGTAGATGTACTTTCTGAAAGAATTTCTGGATGTCTGCAAGAAACATTATTCTGACAGGGCAGGAACTAGGTGAAAGCATTATCTGATGTGTTTGACTCGAGAAAATCAGCACAACAACCCGAGGTGCTTTTTTATACAAGCATCAGCACTGTTTCATTAAAAATCAATGGAAAATTACAGCATGCCTGAAAGCCCAGCAACACCCCAGTTACTAAAGAGAAACAATCCCTGCCAGGCAGAGGCAGCTGAGGGAAGCACTTGCCCTGCTGATCTTCAAAATCAATCTCCATTCTAATCTTCCTGTCAAGGAAATCAGCTCAAATAAAATATTGTAGACACTTTTGCTTTCCAAAAGCGCACGTGGGCAACACACCCTGTTTTCAGCTCCATGCACCCTCATGCAAAACCCGTGACTGTCCCACAGGGACGAGCAGAGTACGATGGTCAAGCTCTGAACATCATCCAGGGACATGTTCTGCCTGCAGCAATGGTCAAACACAGAGAACCCTCTGGTTTGAGACAGAACTACAGACAGGCTCAGGATTTCATACCCCAGCTACCCCTGGTGCCCAGTGTGGCCTCAAAGATCTACATCCCCTCTGTGCACCTTGTTTCCCTTCCTGTGAAACAGGATATTTTCTTTCCCTGCCTTCATTGTTGGTGTGTTTGCTCTGCAGAGACAGGCTGCCTTCTCTCTGCCTCTTTGCACCAGCCTACTACAACAGAATCATAATCTGAGGTGTTGCCATCATAAAAATAGAAAAGGAGAATGTCTTCCTTAAAAACAAGGCTTTCAATGTATCTGCTCGTGTAAAGTACCCTGTTTAAAATCCGTTCACCATGCTAACCAGTAACTCAAATCAAAGGTGCTATTCACATCATACTTGGTAATCATTTGTGGGATGTGGATATGGATTTTCTACCACGATTCTTTTCTCCTTTATTTGCAATATGCAACGATTTTTCTTCAATCCTTTTCCTCTAAATTCAGGTGTGATCCCAAAATAGGGGTACTTTCATGTTTCTGAAGAAGTGTGTCAACATTTTCTAATACAGGTTGAAGCTGAGAAAACAAGAGGAAATCAACTGCTCTCTGGGGAGAGCAGTGTGAAATAGAAAATATTACCAGGCATGATGTTTATTTCAGTCAGTCATTAAGCAAACACAGCCTTAAATAAAGCTAGGTGGAAAATAAATAATATTTCTGCCAGTTGAAATAATAATTTGCAGAGATACTCAAATCCATACTGGCTGATATTTTAATTTTCTAATTGAAGTGTGTGCTACTATTCTGTATTTTGCTCATTATGTTCCTTTCTCACTTAAGGGAAGAAAGGATATTTTATAAAAATAATAATTTCATCATAAATTTCTGTTCATCTGCAACTAGTGACCTTTGCTTTTTTAGATCAAACATTTTAACAGCAATTTACATAAAAATAGATACTGCTTGTTTCAAAATGAGTTCACTTATGTTTCTAGCTACAAGACCATACAATTGATGCTTCTCCCAACCGGAAGTAATTTCTCTGATCTTGGCAGACCTACCTCTGATGTCCACAAGGTGGAAGAAAAGGTGAATGGAACCTAATAAACCTTTTCAAGAGTAAACGCAGCCTAAATGGAGTTATAGCTAACAGAGAGTGCAAGACATTCCTGGAAATGCAGCTGAATTAGAACATCTGGTTTTCTTCAAAAATTGTATTCAAGCATGGAATGATTAACAGAAAAGTGTAATTAATTAATCCTAACCTAAGAGTTAGAACTTTGAAGAGATTACAGCAGAAACCCACCACAGATTCCTGTTGCTTGAAAAAGCTACATATTTCAGAATTAATTTTCATTGTACATTAGAAGGACATATTAAAAATCATAAAATCTTCATAAGAGACAGCATTCTGCAAATAAAGTAAATAAGTGGATCTGCTGGAAAAACTCAACAATTCGACCTCAAAACTTTTCAATCAATGTGGTGGTCACACCTATCCATGCCAACCTTTAATGCATTGGAACAACCTGAGAATTTTGGATTCTGTATGAAAGCTCATTTTCACCATCAGGAAAAGCACTCCATGGCAGCTGAGAGCCCAGATCCAGGTACCTGTGTTTTGGTCCCCATCTAGGCTGCTTTGTCCATCACCCAACAAGCCACCAGCTGTTACGATGCCCGCGGTGCCTCCCTGGCATTGTAAGGCTGCATGACTGGATTCCCCTCAGGGATTACTCCTCTCAGTGCGAAAGTCACTGCTCACAACACACATTACCCCTGTGGCAAGGAAACAGCTTTATATAAACTGTTTCAGGCCTTTTTGATAAAAGAAACAGTTCAGATCAGGGTCAGTTATTTCACATCATTTCACTTCATTTCTCACAGTGGAAACATCCGAACTCTTCTGTTGAAAGTGTCAGGTTCCCATGGAAATTTCTGATTCTGTAGAAATCATATTTTCTAGCTGAAAATCCCTCTTCAGCTCTATACAGGAATTCAGGTTTGTTTTTTCTATCCAAAGGAAAAAGTCCTCTAGCCTCAGCTCAGCCAGGCACTTCAGCACCTGTTCTGTACATCCAGGGCTGGGCTGCAGCCAACGTGTAGCCTCTTGCTCTCCTGCAAGACTGAGAAGACCAACAAATCATCCCTGGTGGGAGGAAGTACCCTTCTTAGATCATGGGGGCTGGATTATGCTCTGCTTCACATGAGTGAAATCATGCTTCAATAAAGGATAAGGGTATCCTATGCTCAGGTTTGCACTCACCTCTCCTTTTCACATGCACACACAAACATACAGAGAATTAAGAACAGGCATTTAATCTGAATGCATTAGTTGCTGTTCCAACATTACAATCACTTTGTTGTCTGCAACATCTTCCATGCTGGAGAGGGAAGTGGAATGCTTCTCAGCAGGACACAGAGAAAGCATTAACAGCACTTAGAATCTTCCTGGTAGCCAAGGAAAAAAGCAAATATTCCTAACTTCAGATTTTCTTATCAGAATGTTTAAACATTTCCAAGATTTTTGTTTACAATGTTTAACATTTCTACTTCCTAAGTCATACAGGTTTAGAGCTGCTGCACAAACATTTGGCTAATAGCTGCAGCTGCAGGGTAAATAGCAGCTCAAGTTGGGTACTGGTGCTAAGTACTATGGTCCTGATTCTGTGTCTGGGAATCACAAAGCAGTTTCTGTTGTGGTCCTCCTTGGGTTCAGGGACAGATACTTTCTTTTTAAGCCCTTTCAAGCAATGCCTCACAGGGAAACATGCATGGGAAAAGCCAGCATTAAGGTCAAAGAAGATGCAGATAAGGCATCAGTGAGGCTGGTGTTGGAAGCGACGTCAGAACATCGTTTAACCTTTCCCCTTTTTAAAACAGTATTGATGGTATGTAAAACATCAGAAACAGAAGTGCTGGAGTTCGAACAAACCTAACACTCCTGAACTCTCTCACTTACCTTAGCATGTCATACAATTCATTACACTGGAGACAGTTAAATCCAGTTCACTATGTCAAATGTGCCCCTGCCCCAGCATTTCACAACTCAGAGGATCAGATGCTATTCTAAGTTACGCTAACGTAACTTTGGAACAATGCCTGAGGCACCACTCTGCTGTCTGAGACAGAAAGAAGGTCCAACTGCAGCTATAATGCTCAAATGCACATGGCAGTTCCTGGAACACACACATACGTTCCCTGCAGATCTGTGCCCAAATGCAGCACTCCAAACACCTCAGCCTAACACTAGCTACATCTTTGCATCAGGTAGAGAAGTTAGCTCAGGGCAGATTTGGTCAGTTTGCCTGGCACCTGAATGTAAGGAATAGGAAATCCAGAATCTTTCCACAGATCTAGTGCCTATCTAGTGGCCGCTTCCTGGTTTATATTCCTAAACATCAGTCATAGTTCCTTTAATATCAAGCAGTTATGTCCCCTTCTGTGTACATCATAGATAAATTGTACTTCCTTTATAGCTTTGCAATCTGTACTTTTTGTTGAAGACACTACAAAGCAGAGAACCCGTTTTCCTCCTGAATCACATCCGGCAGCAGTAGGATATGCCATAGTGCACTGCACGCTGTAGCACTAATGACACTGCTGGAGTAGCATCTCTTCCTCAGCATCCAGGACAGGTTCATCTTAGTTACATACTCCTCGTTCTTTGGCTGTTCTGCCACATTTATCAACACTTATTAATGTGGAGTGATACTGAGAACCAGCATGGACAGCATACACCATCTGCCCAAGACGCCCCTTGGCCACCCTTCACTGGGAACTCTGTAAGAACACGAGAAATAAAAGTTCTCCAATTTGCCAGCCACAAATTCATCAAAAATTCAATCCACTGAAGTCATAACTACTGAATATTAAAATGCTTTACCTGAAGTCTCTTATGAAGTAACTGGGGCCTCTGTCAAGTTCAGAGCATAGGGTCATCTGCCAGTACAAATCACTGTGATATAGCTACTCCATCATCTGAAGATCCACCCCACAGTGAGGAGAACCTGCCCACTGCAGAGCAGAGGTTTCATGCCCTGCCATCTGCATTATCTGTTTCCACTGCCCTTTAACCCAGATGAAGACAGATCACCACAGTTTTTAGGAAGATGCTGTCACAGCAAAAAGCCAGCACTGTTAGGCACCCCTGACTCTCCAGACTGCTTTCCTCTCCCTTCCAGGCAAAAACCCTCTATCTGGTCCTCAAGAAGTGAAAGAAGAGAAGTAGCAGAAAGACGACTTAATTCCACTTATCAGTGCAGAGCCTTGTCCTCCCATGCTCTGGAGTTATATTGTTGAACACCCTGTGGATTGCCTACACACTTTTCACAGAATCACAGAATCACAGAATGTTAGGAGTTGGAAGGGATCTCGAAAGATCATCTAGTCCAACCCCACTGCCACCGCAGGATTCCCTAGACCATGTCACACAGAAGCACATCCAGGCAGATCTTGAATATTTCCAGAGAAGGAGACTCCACAACCTCTCTGGGCAGTCTGTGCCAGTGCTCTGGCACCTCAACTGGGAAAAAAAATTTCTTGTATTCACACGGAATCTCCTATGCTTCAGCTTACAGCCATTGCCTCTTGTCCTGTCACTGGGCTTCACTGAGAAGAGCCTGACCCCATCCTCCTGACACTCACCCTTCACATATTTATAAGCATAAATGAGGTCACCCCTTAGTCTCCTCTTCTCCAAGCTAAAGAGACTCAGCTTCCTCAGCCTTTCCTCATAAGGAAGATGTTTCACTCCCTTAATCATCTTTGCCGCTCTGTGCTGGACTCTTTCCAGCAGTTCCCTATTCTTCTTAAACTGAGGGGCCCAGAACTGGACACAATAGTCCAGATGCAGCCTCACCAGGGTAAAGTAAAGGGGGAGAAGAACCCCTCTTGATCTACTAACCACAGCCCTTCTAATCCACCCCAGAATCCCATTGGCCCTCCTGGCCACAAGAGCACACTGCTGGCTCATGGTCATCCTTCCATCTACCAGGACCCCCGTGAGATTTGTCTCATTTTGCCACTAATTTTCCATTTAGTCTGATGTTATTTACCAAGTCTGCTGTTCCCTTGATAACCAGATGCTTGACATAACTTTGAAAATAGTCTTTTCCCCAGCACTCACTTGCAGTCAGAGGAATGACTTGTTGGCTTGCACAGGTGGAAGAGAGGAACTAGGCAAGCTGTCAAAGGCTTCTTTTATTCCCACTTTTTGTCCCTGGACTAAAATTCATTGTCCTTGATCTGCTTACCATAACTTCAGTATCACTCTTAGGAGATTTGGGATACATCCTTCACAGAACTCAGTTTCAGTAACCAGTTGATTTAAAGAGCCTTGTCTGACTTAATCTATGTTAAAATAAATTGAAAATATCATTGCAACTGGTCTTTTTAAGGGCAGGTCAGCATATATATTTAAAATACTAAGAAGATTACTCCCATTATCAGTTCTCTTTAAGAATCTCAGAGTGCTACATCTAAGCTATCGACTTGAGACCAGCTCTAGATAAATATAATTTCCTAGACAGTGTTTTGTGGTCATGGAAGCTTTAAAAATATTTAGAAGAGCTAAATATATAAATATAGGTAATAATCTGCACTCTGCCTTTCATTTTTTGGGTAGGCCTGCATTGCAGTCACAGCCAAATTTTTGTTCCTTCAGTTACCTAAATGCCACAAAAAATCATGTGGTCTCAGGAAGGGAATTTCCCCTCCGTTAGATGTAAGAAGATATCTAGAATTCTTCATGGTTTAGGAACAATAATAATATTTTTAATAATATGCTCAGGTTCTATTTTTTTATATTACTTAATGTTACATTTGTTCCTCTGTCTATCATTTGCTTGGATTTAGTGCTATTGCTTTTAGTAAAGAGTAAAAAGACCCTCAATTATAGTACCATTGAAATGCATGCATCAGAGTCTATTTGCCTAGAAATTTAGTGCATTTGCCTAGGCAGTTATGATTAGTTTCTAGCTCAGGAGCTGACCTACCTTCCATGAAGACAGCTAATGGGGCACAGTGAGCTGAAATACTCAGGAAGTACCTCCCAGTCTGCTGCAGTGCACAGTCTTCTATTTAAGACAGAACAAAACTTAACAAAACACTCTCTTAAACACAATGTCAATTCTTCTTCAATTCCCCAAGCACCATAATCATGTTAGTCTTTTCCATCAAGCACAGCTTTCCACAACTTTCAGGTCCTGAGAGCTCCCTCAGGGTTGTATTACTGAAGAAACTGGGCACAGCTTTCCTTGCAAACAGAGACTCCAAGGTTCCCTGGACTCTGCTATCAGCAAAGCTGAATTTTTTTCAAGGATTGATTAGCACAGCAATAACTCACTGTTATGAAGGGGAAATCCTCCAGCGCTGATTTTGCAAACAATGAGGTAAATTATTCCGATAAATCAACTTCATTCATGCTGTCTATAAATAAGTAATGCCCCAGACTGGGAAGAAGCTGGCTCATGTTTTAATGTTGTCCTTGTTCTGAAAGCTTTGGGAGTTTCTATTCTCTTTCATCCATTTCTGGACTACATTCATTCTGCTTGATCCTCCAAACCCACCTCCACTGTTTTTGTGTTCTTTGTAATGTTAGATGGACAACCCTGAAGTATGACTTCACAATGCACTTTGAAAGATTTACAGTGTTTCATATCTGATGCTTGAATAAAACCAATTGGTGGACTGGTACATCTGTTTGCTGTCTCTGCATAGCAGATGTCCTTTTGTGAAGAGTTGCAGCCTTTTTCCTCTCAGGATGCTAAAAAAATGGCATAGTACAAGTCATGAATCTTCCTATAGGATGACACTGTCTGGATTAATCTATTTCCGTTGCAGAATGGGACCATAGAGCTGTCATTTGGTGCCAGCCAGCCTCCCCAAAGGGGCTGCAATACAAGTTGTGAGTGGGGATTTTCCCACCAATTCCACTGGAATGCTCAAACTTACACTGACAAGGCATAAGGGAAGGGGTGCCTCTTGCCATGTGCAAGAAGTAGGAGCCCAATCTGAAAATCAATCCCTGAGGACAGTGTAGAGATGTCTGTAAAGGATGACTTGAAAAGTGTTTTGATATCGCTGCTCTGATGCTTCCAGAAACTCCTGAAACTTCTTGCTGACAAAGCTTGTCTCTGCAGTCAGTCCTAGACTTCCAACAGTCTTTATCATTGACTTTCATACCATGGCAGCTTTGTAGAAGTGTGACTATTTGCCTCCTCTTTTGTGCTATGCCTAAAATGATTTGGGCTACAGTCTCCAGATTTTCCATAGAACCACTGAGTTAAAAAGAATATACTAAAAAGACTTATAAATACAAAAGCCAAGAATGACTTGAATTTGGCCTTAAGAAAAGAATGAAGAGCTGCAAGGCTCATTAAGTAATGAGAATAACCAACCAATGCAAGCTTGACATCAGTTGTGGAGGGATGACAGGTAGAATAGGAAAATCGTGTTACCTCTGGCTAGATCGTTAATGAAACCATTGCCAGACCACACTGTCTAGTCCTAGCAACTGCTTGAAAAAGATTTGGAAAAGAGCTACAAGAATGAGAGCTATAAGAACAAGAAAATATGCCTTCTAGGAAGACACTAGGTAAGCTATTTAGAGCAGAATAAATGATGCTATAAGTCCTATCTGGTTTTAAAAATCACTAAATGTCTGTGGCCTAAAGACAAAGCAGTGAATTCCTCACCACCTCATTAGACCAAGAGCTACACTGAGTGAAATCAGCTGAATCCTGGCCCCGAGGCTTCTCTGTGTTCCAAATGCAGGGAGCAGACTGAAAATATTTTTCAGATATTGCAAATATCAGATGGGCAAAAGTATCTGCTCAGCAGAACATAGATCTCACCCACTGATGAGGTGACAGAAAGTGGTGAGATTTACTCAGAGCCCTTCCTTTGAAAAATGCTGGCTCTCAGAGGCCTGTAGAAGCTAGTGGTAGATGATTACAGGAGTAATTAAAGAAAGGCATTTCTGTCATTTACATCTAAAGTGCAGAATATAGGCCAATTACAGGGCAAAATAGCGTGGTTTTGATTTTCCTTTCAGAAAGAATATAGTTAAGCTGCAGGGTAAGACTGACACAGATAATCAGTTTGGCTGTAATCAAATCTTTTTTGTCACGAAGTAGGAAATGGGGGAACATGCCATGACCAGTGTGTGACTTGATTTCCTGGAGATGACCCTCATAGTGTGGAAATGAAGAATGACTCAACTAAAGCATGCACGAGATTAATTTCTTGCAGCCCTACTCATATTTCCTTAACCTGGATCAGTCAAAGAAAGACATTGCTGAACAGAAATATGGCACAAAATAGGATTCATAAATGCACCTAACGCACTTAGAAGAGCTACAAACATGCACTGCCCACATTCATTTTGTTTTCATGTAGAATATTTAAAGCTGTTATTTCTTAAAGCCTTAAAGGATTATACATTTTCACTTCAGCTAATTAGATGTCTGACAGTTACGGGAACCAAAACCCAAATAACTTTGAAAGCTGTTTGAGTTTTAGTCCCTAGCTAGAATGCAACAGGGATCCTCACTTTGCAGCCACAGAGAGGAGCTATGCAGACAAAGAGTATTTATCAACAAGATTTTTTTATATCGCTCAAATGAACCCTTAAAAAACTATCACTGTTCTGTCTAGGGTAAACCCCAGAGAGCAGAAGACTTCTGTAAAGAGGAGAGAGATGCCGACTTCATTACAAAAGCTTTCACAAAACTATATTCAGGAAGGAAGGAAAATGTTACCCAGCAAGCAAATGTATTGTCAGCATCCCCAGGGGTATCAGCAGCTGGAGAACACACCACATTCAGTATATCAATAACTTCACAGAAATCACTCTGAAAGGTGCCAAAGGAATGAACTTGAGGTCTCTGAGGCACTCCGGCATTTACTGCAGTTCACAGAAAATGTATTTGCTCTTGAAGAGACCTTGTGTACTTCAGTTGTGCCTTGCAATGATTATCAGAGATGGAGTAAAGCCTCCTGAGGAAATCGTTGACTGGTGTCCCCTTCTGAGGGGTTCGGCTTAAACCTCAAAACTATGCTGAGGAAAGCACAAAACAAACCAACATAAAAAAAACCACCCACGAAAAACAACAACAACAACAAAAAAGTCAAACAAACAAAACTAAACAACTCATAATTGCAGTTAGACTCTATTATTTGTATGAATGACTTGACAATAATTCTGGTAAAGAACACAAAAGAAACTGGAAATGAATGCTCCTGACATTGCTGAAAATGCTCCAATTTTATAAGCTGGTACTGCAGCAGATTGAGGACATGTTTACAAGGAACAAGGCATATCAGATTCTTCATTTACTGTGAGAACTGAGGAGAAGGTGATTTTGTTCTCACCTCTCTGGGAGCTGTTCTGGTCCTCCAAGGTGTCATTGTGATTCCAGTCCCTGCCACTGGGTATGGAGCAGTTCACCCATTATTTGCCAATGTTTGTTTGACAAACATGTTCCTTTGCGAATTTAACTCCTTCTCTTTTCCTAATATTCTGGGCATGATTAGGGTGCCCCAAGACAATGCAAAATATTTCACTCTACAACTGAAAATGTTGTTCAACTATTGTCCTGGTTTCGGTTAGAACAGAACTAATTCTGTTCAGTGATTTTACTTTTTAGTTGAAACTCCTCTGAGAAACTGCACTTTCTAAAACTAGCAGCATGTTTTCATAGACACTACCATCTTCTTGCAGTGATAAGGCCTAATGTTTAGATTTACTACCAGGGACTGGAATGCAAATCAAGGTCACTGCTAAATCTTGTGCCTCATTGTGGGGGGTTGCAGGGTAAAGGCTGCACCTCCAGGGAGGAGCAGACAGGACAGGTGACCCCAAACTGACCAATTAAAGTATTCCATCCCATATACATCACATTCAGTGTATAAACTGGGGGTCAGTTCCCCCTTGCTAGATGATTATTCTGATGGTTGTTCTCCCTTGCGAGATTATTCTTCTTTTGGGCTCCTTTTCTCCTGCACTTCACTGATCCCTAAGTTCCTGCAACCAGTCCCAGGATCCAGCCACTGAGCCTGACTTATCTGCTGCTGAGGCCTACTGCCGCAGTATCAGTGGTGACGTAGTTACCATCAAGGGGGTTGGGTTCGGTATTGGGTTTTGTACATATTTGTATATATTTCATTTATCATTATTATTGTTATTAAAGTAGTTTTAGTTTTATTTTCCAATCCACAAGTCTCTCTGTCTCTCTCTTATCCCCTTTCCCTTCCTGTCTAGGAGGGGAAGAGGGGATAACAGAGAGAGCGTCTGTCATTGGGTTGGTGGTCGGCCCAGCCTCGACCCTTGACAACTATAAATTGGAATAATACACACATTTGTGTATTTCCTATATAAAATAGAAGTGGTATATGTGTGCACGTAAGTATTTTATTGAGAAAAATATTGCTTAGTTTATTTCTCATTGCTATCCTCCCTCTTTAGAGTCTGATCTGCATTTAACACATTGAACCATTGATCAGGTGAATTTAACAGTTTCACGTAGAGTGTTACCTGACAAATACATGCAGGAGCAAAGAAGTTTGGTTTGAAGTTATAATTTGAAACTGGGCACAAGCTGAAGCCAGGAGTTTAAAACAGTCCTGCTCCCTCTTGAGTGAGGCACCTTTGAGGGTGAAAGGAAAACTATGAGACGCACATGTAAAACATTTTCTATCTAGAAATACAAATGATCAATTATCTACCCATCCTTTACAGCAGCAAGAACCCAAAACATCCATCTAAACTCCACTGCAGCTCCCAAAAACTGCTCTTTTGTCCATCTTCTGATTATACCCTCTTTCCCAGCTGGAACAGAAACAGATTGGGACATTTCTATTGCCAGCAGGTCAACCAGAATTGCAGTTCTTATACTGATGGCCACCAGTCTGTGTTAAGTTACATGCCTCTGGTATATACATCATCACAGTGAACAGACAAACGCACAAACTTAATAGTCAGAGCTTACTGACAAATGTAGAAGATGGCCCCTGTGAAAGTTTGAGGCTTGATGCAGAGTAATTTGCCCCCCAAAAGTGAGAAAGCCTTTCCATCCCAGCAGTTGATACCATCTCTGCTTGCTGTCAGGCTCCTGGCATCTCTCTCCAAAGTAGCTAGACCTTTATTTGTTGGCAGGAAGGCACTAGAAGATGACTTCTCCCATGTGGTATCACATTAGATGTTGCCTAGGCTATTGTGCATATTCTGGCTAGTGTTTCACAGTCATCTGTTTTTGCAAGCACTTCTTCACAAGTATGGAAAAATTCCCCATGATGTGCACATCCACTCTCCTTATACCACAGCTAGACAAGTCCGACCTAGTTTGGTGTCATACCAGAGACTTACATGTTGCTTTGCACTAGTAATCAAACATAACAGATTCTGGGAGGTCAGGAGGCTATTTATGTCCCCTTTCAGTCAGTGCAGACCATGAACATTACTGTTGTGTTGCAGAAGGGCTCTTCCATGGATACAGTTCAGTCCCACAAAGTCACCAGGGCTTTGCTGTGAGCAAATGAAACACAACAGTGGGAGAATTTGCCAAAGACTGACCATTGACAAGTGGATCTGGAGCAACCTGAGCAACAATATCATCAATAAAAAGCTGTTATATTGTCCCCAAGAACACCAACTAACAACTTTTTAAAAACAGACCTTCCAACTCATAACAGTTCATGCTCCACACATCAGATCCAGCCCACGCAATAACTTCTTCTAACACCTTGCCTGTTAGCTGTGGCCTTCAAGTGGAACAGCATGTTTCAGAGCTCTGTGTTGAAGCACATTAACAAAATCCCCAGGCACACAGACCTGCAACAAAGCCCTGGAGGTGACCAAAGACAGTTACCCAAACTCTAGCAAGCAATACTCAATTAATTTATGATCTAACTAACATTTTAAAAGCAATGTCTTACACATCCTGCACTTGGTTTAAATCACCTAGTGAAAGGAGGAAAATGTCTGCCTTATTGCATCCTCCGATGCAACCCAGATTGGAGCCAAATGAGAACCAGGGCTGTGCAAGTATTCAGGCACATTTTATTGCAGTCCCCACTGCACTTGCTGTTAAAGGTCATGCCATTTCAGTGCTTAATCAATATATCAACATAGCCAGTAAATGGCAAGGACAGTCTGTATTTGTCTTGTTACTCCAAGACTGCTCATTAAGCCAAGTTCACAAGCCCCCAAAAGGAGCCTGCATTACCCTGATGACTGAGAAGGAATTCTGTGTTGGCTTCCCATAGGCTTGACCACTGAGAGAACAGGAAAAGACAGTAACAGGGTAAGTAAAAGTAAACTGAAACAAAGCCAAATGTAAGGCCTTCAAATCTAGCACAGCAATCTCAGCTCATAAATAGGACCTACCAAGTGGAAAACCTAAACAGCCTTTTGCCTGACAGAGGCAGACTGATAAACTCTTAGTATAAAAATACCATCATGTTTTCACAGGCAAAAACCATTTATTTTGACATCTGTTTTGCCTGCATAAAAGTGTGGTGGAAATTTCAGCACCAATACATTAGTCTAGACATCACTGCTTCAAGTGTCAGTGATTATTTGAATTGTCAGTGTGAGCCATTTGGTCATCACTGCATACAGAGCCAGGAATCCAAAGACAACAGTTTGCCTGTTGCTGAAGTATAGCCAACAAGACAGTTCTGCTGGGCTGGTAGCTGTAAACTTAGAGAGGTGATGCGGATAGGAAAGATACCCTCTGACCATGGGACAGATGAGATCAAAAAGAAGAAAGAAAATATAAACATCAGTGGGGAAAATTAAAAATGAAGGGGGGGAGGAAAGGAAAAAGAGAAGAGAGAGAGAAAAAGAAAAGGAGAAAAAGACAAAAGATATGATTGGTACCATACAGAAATTCAGAGCAGGACCAATAAGGGGCAGGATGCTACAAAGAGAATTAAAATGTGATGTGCAGGCTGAGTAGACTCAGGGTGTAATTTTCTAAAATCCGTTTAATTTCCTAGCCCTTGTGTATGGTAGAGGGTAGTGGTAGAATACCATCAACCTCTTTATTGCCCCTCAGCATTTCTCAGTGATCACCAAGAGTCATAGTGAACTGTACAAACTGTCAATAACTCTTCAGTGTGTGGCTCCACAGACCTGTTGCAAAATACCCGCCATGATTCCATGGACTACAGAGGACAGATGATATCCTCATATCCTTCTGGCAAAGCGTACCACACCGTAGATGGACCAGACCTCTAGCCAAACAGCTTACTTCCAAATCGTACTAACTACAGCAACAGGGCAGCAATCTTCTTGTATCTGCATCAGGGCTTTTTGCCAATGCAGCTCGATCATTCAGGTGCCACCAAGAGATAGGCCAGCAAAGATCCACAGCAGCCTGAGTCTGGTCAGAGTAAATTTCAGTGCAACTTCCAAAACACTGAAGATCCAAAACACTTGATCTGATCTTTGCAATCAGGACCCAACTCAGTTTGCCATCACTCAGGGTTAGCCAGTGTGAGATGGAGAGATGGATAATTACGTCAGTACTGACATATGGCAAGTATCTCTTCATGTTCATCAGACACATCAGATCACCTGCACCTCCATGCATCCTATGGCCACACAGTTGTCCTATGAACATTGAGCATTGGAGGTGTTTTGCAGACTCTATACAAATTCAGCCAAGGACTAACAGTGCCACTGACGTTGATGTGCAGTTCTAAACACCATGTGCAGTCCAAACCACCGCCTCGGCCAGCTGGGCACTGCATGGCTAATGCACCACAGCTGGAAAATTGCCTCCAGCTGAAGGGTACATCTTCCCACAATTGGTCCTTGAGCAGAGTAAAATTAGCAGAACAGGTCTGGCTCCTGTCCTTGTTGGCACAAGAGCAGATTGAAGGCTGGCCAAGGTTGCAACTGGAAAAAAACACACACCCCCAGCTGCCTCCAGGAAGCTGGGCACTACAGCCTATGGCTCCCACTCCTTCTGAGATGGGAGTGAAGAAAAGCAAGAGTAGTCAGTAGACTTAGACAGTTCATACTTCTGCTGAGACTCTCTATGCCACAAAAAGTTGAAAACCAGAGCTCTGGAGAGGTTTAGTTCAGATTATTTTGATTAAGCCAGGTTGAAAGAAGGGGATGAGGCAGCTGAACTGTCTTTGTCTGCATTGATACTGATCTCCTTACCCTGAGCTCTTCCACCTATGGACATCCATGCTCAACAGCTAGCCCCACTTTGATTTCCCCTGGGAGCTGCGCTGTGTACAAGCTCTCTCCTGAATTAAGGAGCAAGAGGAGAGCTTTTGGCCAATTTCCCATCTCCTCTTTCCCCTGAACATCACAAGGCAGCCCCAGCAGCAGGTGAGTGCCGCACACTCTGCTCTCATCAGCAAGTCTGGCCCCTGCTGTATCTTTGTACATTCAGGATGTCAGTTTTGTTCTGTTCGTATGCTAGTAAAATCATTGTGTCCTTTTGCAAGTAAAGCTGCTGAATAATCAGTCTGTCCAGCCATGCTGACAGGGAGTTTGAGATATTGAGCAGGACATTGTTTCACCAGTGCAGGAACTCTTAACTTCTATAAACTGATAGGTGTTTTTCTCCTACAAAATTCTTATAACTTTAAAAAAATCACCAGGAACCAATGTAATTTTTCCAAGCCTCCTCTTTGCCAGAAATAACTATTAATCTTTCCCAGCTGTCATTAACTGCAAATTGTGATCAGCCAGTGGGCACCAGTCTTAGCTCCATGCTACCCCAGTCATAGGTCTACGTTCATTTCAGCTGTTTTCTCTCCATGGGCTGAGAGGACAACATTGTTTTGAGCAACCTTCCTGATGAATGTTTAAAGTTTTCCTGTTGACTAATGGGTGGAACTGAATTCCCTCCTCTTTCTTTCCAGTTGAGTAATAATTATTTCAGCATATTACCTGGTCAGCAAAATATCATTAACAGAGATCGAGGGTGGTTAGGCACTGGAACATGTTGCCCAGAGACGTTGTGGCTGGCCCACCCCTGGCAGTGTTCAAGGCCAGGCTGGATGTGGCCCTGGGCAACCTGGTCTAGTGTGTGGCATCCATGCCCATGACAGGGGGGTTGGAATTAGATTATCTTCCAGGTCCGTTCCAACCTGGGCCATTCTATGATTTTATGATGATATCCTTTATACAAAATAACACTGATGACAGAGATCAGCTAATAATGGAGTTTATCCAATGACAATGAGAAAATACCCTCATCAATGTCAATGGGCTCAAAATGAAGTTCAAAGTCAATTCTACTGAAAGATTAAGTGTGCTGAGTTGTGGTCAGTAAAGTAAACTATGCTTTCTTTCATTTGCAGCAGAATCTGTTCAACATCCAGGGTTGGACTAGATGATCTTCTGAGATCTCTTCCAACTCCTAACATTCTCTGATTCTGTGATCCCTGCAAATATTAATGCTTCACTTCCTCCCTGTCCTTTGAAGCACCCACCACAGAGCCCCCCATATTAAGCACTGCCACTTAACCTTCAATTGCATAACACAAGACAGGTTGCCCAAGAGGTAGAACACCTCCACTGACACCCAACAAACATCAACCACTAGTGAGTGCTTCATCATTTCACAGCCTGGCAGAAATTTTTAAAACCCCTCTCAATGATCCATGACAAACCTACTCCAATGCTCACAATGAGGAGGAAGGAATTCCGTGCTTTCAAGTCCTAACACCTCACGGAGGCTGCAGAGACAGAAGCAAATGTCCTCCACTTTCTGGGTCCCTGACAACAGCAGAGCATGTAGCTCATCACTCTTGGCTGTCTGTAAATAAATAAGATCTTGGCATAAAGGATTTGCTCTTGCTGTGACTTTAGGTTGCCTTTCATTTGGGTTGAAGAGATATGCTTGGTGTAGGATGCACATTGCTAGTCATATGCTAATGTGTCTAGCACAAGGGTCTGTTGGCATTTTAGGATTAAAACACACAAAAATAAGGCCACTGGCTTGTGCATAAACATCTCTTGTTTCTCTCTTCCAGTAACTGTGACTGTGGGAGGACAACAACACTTGCTGGGACTTTATGACACCGCAGGGCAGGTAACTCAAGGCAAAACATTTATAATATTCCTTTCCCATGTTTGGCTTGTTGCTACCATATACTGGGGTGTGCTGTTCATGCTATTTGTGGGGGTTCTTTTACAAATATTAACAGTCAGTTGTGAGTTGTAATTGTTGAACTGCTGACCTCCTTTTTGTTTTCTGCGTGGAGATTTCATTCTGGTTCAGTAATAAAACACACACAAATACACTTACCCCTCAGACCTAAAAAAAACTAAAGTGTGATTAGGCAGATTAGCCTTCCAAATATCCATCTCCTACAGCAAATATGACAATTCATGTGAATTCAGTGTTTTCTTACAATAACTGCTTGGTGGCATTGAAGATACAGAGAAGAATTTCTGTTTCCAAGATCAGAGAACTAAAGTAATACAGCATCAGCCTGTCAGTCACCAGCTATCAGCTTTTTAAATGGTAACACTGCCAGATTAGCATCCATTCCAACATCCTTCTTCCAGGACAAGCGTGCCCATTACAGGAGAGTCTGTACCCCATGCTTACTCACATATATTGCTTCTAGTGGTTCCACTGTCCACAGTCTGTCTAATACAGTGTGCTTGCACTGAAATTTGCAGAAGAGCTCTGGTCTGTGAGCTGATTGCACACCTGGAGAGGAGGAGGAAACATTTTTCACTGCCTTACTCTGCCAGTAGAAGGTTTTCCCCCTCCTACCTTTAAATGCCAGCAACTGGCAAAATTAAAAAAAGGACCACAATCTGCACAAAAACCCTGCAGAAAATCACCTGCTGGGAGGGGAGGGAGCAGGTCCCAGGTCTCTACCAGCCTGGGAAAGTTGGAACTCACATCCCCCAATTCCTCTGTTTGGAGCTGACACTGGAGGCAGCAGGAGAGGAAAGCATATTTGGGAGCCTGCTTTACTCTCCGGGACATAGTAGCACTGGATCCAGGGCTTTGGTTTGAGGAGCACTTCTTGGTTGGTTGTTTTGGGGGGCTTTTTGGCAGTGACTGACTGCTATGAAATGCACAAACAATACAGAAGACCCTCCCATCTGCAGAAGGCCATTTATTGCATAATATACTTTGCAGCAGTATGAAGAGAGGTCAAAAACTGTATCAGAACAGATTGTCACTTCCAGAAGAACCTGCACTCAGCAGGTGTGGGGCTTTTATGCTTTGAGTGTCACATGTTTTCATTTTATTCCTGTAGCATGTCTGAGGCAGCAATAGTCACCTGTTTCATGTTGCTTACAGTCCACTCATCTTTTCTACTCACATGGTACAAAGAGATTATCCAAAAGCCAGTCCTAAAATATGACCCAAGTCCTTGACCCATGTTCAATGGATGTTAAATTTTTCTATTCTGTCCTCACAAACACAGAATTTGGAGCATGTCTGTCATGGTCCAGCAATACTGCAAGTCTTTGCAGATGGGACTGGAGTTATATCCAGTTCTCAATCAGATTTTACCCAGTCCCTTAAAATTTCTCCATGTTTTGTAGGGCTAACAGTTCCTCCTGACACCCATTTCCTCAGCAATACATCCCCTTATTTGTCCTCCTGAGCCAGAAGAAATAGTACTCTGTGTTTTTGACAAACTTCATCCCTCCATCAGATCCTCCAGAGTCATTTTACTATCTCCTGCTTCAAACTAGACAGAGCACTGCTTGCCTCCAAGCACCTCTAACTAGTCAGGCTCATTTCCCTTTCAGACCTTGGTGGAGAGGACGTGACCATCTAGTCAAAACCCAGAGTAAGAATCACTTCTTGATGACTAGATTGTATCTCCATAGTATGATGTTTCCCACATGTTCAAGCTATAACGACAGATCATCTGGGTTGTTTCCTCCCCCCTTCTTCTTGTGTTGTGTGGCTTTCCAAAGGCATTGGTGTGAAGTCATAGCTGAAAATAGCACTTGACATTACAATGTTATAAAACACATGCTAACGAAACAACAATTGGGGAATGTACTCTGCAGCAGGACCCTCTGTCAGCCTGAAGGGAGAACTGGCAAAGACCCCAGATCTAGGGTGTCTGGTTTTCTGCATCCTTGGCACAAACAGTCCTAGAAAAAAAAATACAGTGGTCTTTTTGCTCCAGGCTAGACTCAGGCGCACAGTTCTTTAACAGGCTGACATGGCAGGGAGCGTACATGAGATCAGCATGGCAGAAACGTAAAAAGAAACCAAGTTTCACTGTACTTTTTGGGCCCAAACTCTTCAAGGCTTATAGGAGCGACAGAGTGGAGAGGGAACATTGATGTGTCTCAACCATGGCAAATCACAGGTGGGTAACTCAATAAAGCCAGGTCTGGCACTGTCATTTCCACACCAAAGCAGTGACCAGGCAGTGTAACTGAGAAGCCTTGCACTCTTTAAATAACAGGCAGCAAAATGTGAGCATGAGCCCAGGAAACAAATTAATGATCAGCTACAGCCCAAGCCCATGAAGACTCATGTCACTTCCCAAATGCCACTGTCACTAGCTGCAGCACCTTTGGATATGTCCCATACCCATGGGGTATCCATGACTTCAACCATCTCTGAATAAGGAATGATCCTGATGCACCCTATCTCATAACAGTTCATTGCAAGGTTTTATAGCCTTCTCCTGGAGAGCAGGTGTGACCAGAGAAAGGGTCCTTCTCTGATGTGGTCTGGAGGCTCCTGCCAGCCCTCACACACAGGAGCTCCAGTCAACTCTTATCCATGACATTTGTGCTTGTACATTAACACGTCCATGCAAGCTCTCACGTGCCCTGACAGAAGGTAGGACCTCTGCTAGGTGATGTGTGGCTGTTCCTCGGTTTATATAAAGCTCTTTTCTTCTATCACAAAACAGGAATGCTGCACCTAAAAAAAGATTTTCTAGGGGCTCTAAAGGAAAAAGCAAAATAAAATGAATTGCACACTCCCATAGCTGTCACTGCCAGGCATGGCTTTTAGTTTGTAATTTTAATGGTACAGTAAATTCCAGCCCCTTTAAATATGCACGTCTGGAATATTGAAGCTGGTTATATTTAGCTAATTTAATTCCAAAAATCCTAAAACCCGTTTCGTCAAGGGCTTGCTGCCACCACGTGGCTGTTTTAGGTGGCTGATCTGCAGCAATTAAGCTGAAAACGGAAAAAGCCTTTGCAAAGCAACTAGTATCAGCCCATGTTGGCTGTGACATAAACGTACTTAATCTCAGATTTGATGTTCTGGGTTAAATAACGTCTCATGAGCAGGCCAGGCCTTCCTAACTCACTGCAACCAAATTAAAATTCACCTGTTTGTGCAATTGTTCTCTTGATCCCACCATCTTGGTCTCCACTTTGCTCCTACTAACTAACTTCCTGGGAGCTGGGTGTCATCTCCAGAGCCTCGTATCAATCTCCTCCCACTGACTTTGCTTCTGACCAAGGTCAGACAGTCTCACTCCCCAGCTGTGTCAGGAAGTTATCTTCCACACACTTCAAGAACCTTCTAGAATGTTTTCTGTCTGCTGTATTGTATTTTATTTCCCACAGACAGCTGGTAAATTGAAGTCCCTCACAAGAACAAGTGGCAGTGATCGTGAGACTTGTTCCAGCTGCTTACAGAATATGTTATCTCCCTCTTGATCCTAGTTGAGTGGTCTATAACAGATGCGGGACATGACAACTACCATGTTGGCTTTCCCTCTGAGCCTTACCCATAAACACTCCACTGTCACTAAGCTCAAGATAAACAAGACACTCCCTAACAAACAGGGCCACTCCACCACCTCTCCTTCCTAAAGAGTTTATAGCCCCCTAACACAGGGCTCCAGTTGTGTGAATCATACAACCATGTTTCTGTGACGTTAACTATATCATGGTTTTCTTGTCCCACAATGGCTTTCAGCTCCTGTCTGTTGTCCATGCTGGAGGCATTGGTGTAGATGCGCTTCAGCTGGGGCTATTGATCTTACCCCCTTTTAGGGGGTGAGAAGGCCTAATTCCTACCTGACCATTCCCAGGTGTTTCCTTGATTTCTAGCCCATAAATATTTCTTGTGTCTTTGCTATTGCACAGCACTCCACTGGGATGGCAGATCCAATTATCAGGGGGCACCTGGATTTGAACCAGGGACCTCTTGATCTGCAGTCGAATGCTTTACCACTGCCTAGTTACTGCATACTCGGTGAACAAAAGACTTCAAAAAGATTTGTCAGTCTCAACTTGTAATTAAGTCCTCTCATTTGTTGACTCAACCAAAGCAAGACAGAAACAAGGCCAAATTAAGACACCATCTAACCTGGCCACGCAGTGATACAGTCCTGTATCAATTTCTCCTGCAGGACCAGCTTGCATTGGTCCTGCCCTTATGTGGGTTTTTCCTACCTCAGATAAATGTTCTCAAGTCTGAGCAACAGCACCTTGACTTTTTTTCCCTCTCTCAGGCTTGACAATAACTTGCATTATCGTTTCCCACACTCCACTGTTGTGTTCCTTTCCCTTTTTTTAATTCTGGACCCCCTCGAAAAAAGTCTTTAGAAAAGGTGTATCTCTTCTAAAAGCATCTGTTTCATTGCATTGAGTTTTTCTAACAGATTTCATTGAAAAATACCCACCAGACACAGCTACTTATGTTTTCATGTCAGAAAGAGGCAAGCTATCCCTCTCACATGGCTTGAAAACCGTCTGCTCACTTTCAATATCTCAAGCCCGAAAATAGACCTGAATTCTTCCCTGAAACTCAGCTGTCAAAGCCAGCTCACAGTATAACACAGCTGCTCTTTGAGCTGTTTGAAAATTCACCCTCTTCATATAAAGAAAACATCTCTCCTTCCCCAGGCTAGGGCCTGTGGAAACACTAAATCACCCTCAGTGATTTACCCAACTCACTGGAAGTTGCATTTGGTCTGTTCTGTGCTTTCAGTATGAGTGTCTTCTGCTGGTTGACACATCTCTGCATACCATACATGATGAGGCATCAAACAGCTTGGAGACCCATAACTGTTGTATCTGGTCATGTCCATAATGCCTACTGGGGAATAGAAAGCCCACAGGATTAACAAGAAAGCCCCTAGAGATGTGTGTCATCAACAAATATTAGCTAGCAGTGATAGTCAAGTACTTCCCAGGCTAGCATCACTGTTGCTGGAGGGCTGAGACTGGTACACACAAGATCAGTTTCTATTGTACCACCAGTGATGGTGATGGCTGCTGTTTAGCATTATCCTCTACACCAGCATCACCATGGACAACACACACACACAAACAAAATGTGTTAACTCTTTTGGGTAAAGGTGCTGACAAAAGAGCAGCCTAGGAGGCATGTTGCTGTTTAGCAGCTCCCCTGAGGTTATGAATGTGCATGAGCATGGAGGGGGAGTCTTGAGCAGTTCAGCAAGAACCAACATGATGTCCCCATCTCCAGTCATCTCTCACTTCATAACACACTTGCTGCTTTCCTCTTACAGGAGGACTACAACCAGCTGAGACCCCTGTCCTACCCCAACACCGATGTGTTCTTGATCTGCTTCTCAGTGGTGAACCCTGCCTCGTACCACAATGTCCAGGAAGAATGGGTGCCCGAGCTGAAAGTCTGCATGCCCAACGTGCCTTATGTCCTCATAGGAACACAGGTAATGCTTTCCCAGAGCACTGCCAGCCATCACGGTGTCTTTAGAGTGATGGAACTCCTACTCCACCTCAGGGGTGGCTGGAGGCTGAGCTCTGTGGAAAGGTTTCCTATTTAACATATTACCTGAAATGCAGGCAGACTCTTTTTTTTAGAGGAAAACTCAGAAACTGAGAATGGAAACCAACATGCAGATGTCCCATCATGCCAGCCACAACGGGCAAAACTCATTCCATCTTTTTAATAAAATGTATATTAACATATACTTTGGCAACAAGGCATAAATATCTATAGAGAGAAAAGATTTCTGACAGGTCTTTAGTGAGGGGGAAAAAAATCTCATTAAAGTCTTTTGTTAAAAGCAGAAACTAAACTTCAAACTAAATTTTAAGAATGGGAGTCATTAACTAAATCATTGACTTAGAGACATGGGAAGGATATAGCCTCCCTCGTGCTTTACATCAACATTGCAAACTGGGACTTGTGTTATAACAAATACTAGAGTAAGTGATCAAAACACTTTATTTCAGCCTTAAAATCTATGAATCTATCAATCAAGTAAAAATGCCTCACATATGGTTTTGCTTCCAAGGCACAGAATGGCTAGAGACTGTGAGAAATAGGGATATGAGTCTGGAAAGTGTCTGAACACTGGACAGTAACATAAGTCAAGTTAGAGAAACAGATAAAATTCTGGTCAATGCCAAAATCTTCATGCTGTAGGAAAGTCCAAACACTGGCTCTGTTTTCAACACTGGAATAATCTAGAACACCCATTTCAAAATAGAAGTATTACCTTTTGGAGCACACACTTCAGGAATGGGTGGGTTTGAAACGCCAGAATCCTTCACTTTGATGTTTTCCAAAGAAATAAAAGATTTTATATCAAACCACTCAGACCCAGCTGCATCTGTCTGGCCTGTTAGGGTGGGGTTTGACTGATGCAATGCAGGGTCACAGCAGACTCCCCTTCTAGTGTGGGTCAGGCTTCCAGTGACACTTTCCAAGATGCATTGTGAGATGCATTGAGAATCACAACTTTACTGTGCCTCAGCTATCTGAGCTGTGGCCTAACAACCTGCCAATGACAACTAATTCAGGTTAACCATACAAAAAAATAGTTGGGGGTGGGGGGAAGTATATATCTGTGCAATTCATCTCTGAAGTACCATCTGAGGCCAGGAAGACAGATACCTTTATGCAAGGATGTGACTATGTGTTCATAAAGCTATGAATATCTGTCTCAAGAATTACAGTAAGGTGGTGCTGAGCACAGGGTCTGTGTTTTCTTTTAGATTGATCTCCGGGATGATCCCAAAACTTTGGCCCGGCTGCTTTACATGAAGGAGAAGCCACTCACTTATGAGCACGGAGTGAAGCTAGCGAAGGAGGTAATAGCCTTTGCTGAGGTACCACAAAGTCAATTAATCACAGCTTTCCAGTGGGTTTGTTTCTTTCAAGATGAACTCCTCTGGAGCGCATTAGTTGGTCCCAGCCAGAGATTAAAGCCTATCTTCACACAGGTTGGATTTAGACAGAGATTGCAACTCCTGATCCTAATCATTTGCTGCAATACCCAATCAAGCTTCATGCAAAGCAGCAAGGTACGTGGGACAGCAGTTGGAAACTGGGCAGCAAAACAGATTTTACTGGTTACTTTACCTAAATCAAGTGTTTCTTGTTCAGGATGCTGCCAGGAAGTGCATGTGGCAAACCCCTCTCTTCAGTCACTCCCTTCCAAAGTCATCCTTATCCCTTACAAAAACACAGACAACTTGATTCTCACTTACCCGTTGCACTTCAAGCAGGAAAGAAGCACTTGCCAAGATTTCTGTGCTATTGCACCTTTCTACTGAGAAGGCAGGGAGACAAAAGCCCTCCCCAAGCCCTGAAATGTGAACCTCATCCTTTTCTACTTTGTATGCTGCAGGTGCTGTTAAAGGTCCTAGCCCTCAAAGACCAGCAAGAGCTTTCATTAGCAGAATAAGCAACAAGATTGCTGAAAAAGCCAAGGCTGCTTTCCCACACCACTGTGTGCATCATCCTATCCCAGCCAGGAGACTCCCAACTCAGGATGCTTCCTATTTCCCAGAAACCAGCTGGAAGCCCTCCCCGTGATAGCAGCTCCCTGGAATTGCAGGAGGCAGAACCCAAGGGGACTACTTAAGGGGAAAGGAGACACATATATGAAGGGGCTCAGCTAATGACACAGAATCTCCTTGAACCGCCCTAGGTGTGCATACAGGAGGCCAATGTCCTGGTCCAGCATTCAAACACAATAACAGCTACTTTCTCTCTCTAGAGGGCTGTGCAGGGAATTCCTACTCAGCATTAACACTCTGTGGTGAAATACTGATTTTGATGCTCAAGCCTGCTCCCTGGCTCAGGACGACCACCTGAGCTTGTCCCTTAATCCCATAGGCAGCTAGATATGAAACAGAGGAAACACCTGACCCCCTTGTTAAAGGTTGTCCCTCTGCGGCAGGGTATGTATGTTTGTAGAATGATGCTGGAACAGGGTTGTCGTTAGTAAGGATGGACATGACACATGCAGATCCAGCAGCAGATAGCAATTTTATTAGTGGCAACACTACTTTTATACTTTTACAGAAAGGATAATGACCAATTACCTTCAGACAGAAAGGGCACGAACCAATTAGTAACTAACACCTTCATACACAAAGTATACTGACAAATTAACAAGTGACACTTATATATACAAATTATACTGACCAATTAAGAAGCAACACTTACTAAGTAAAAACAACTACCATAAATGGGATCAAAACAGGACACTACAAGGACATGTAAATGTGATAAGACTGACACCATAAGCTGTGGGGAGGGTGGCATGTTGAGACTGTGGGCCTGTGTGTACCAGCTGCAAAGCTCCTGGTTAGCTGATTCCCACCTTCTCTCTCAGGCTGACTTCTTCTTATGAGAAACTGACCTCTGCCTTGTCCAGCCTGCCCTCTGTAGGAGCTTGGCCTCCGCAGCCCACAATAGCACACCACACAGGGTCACTCTGTCTCACTCAGCATTGGGTACTCAGGTGTTCTCTCTTCTCTTTCAGATAGGAGCACAGTGCTATCTAGAGTGTTCAGCCCTCACGCAGAAAGGTCTTAAGACTGTCTTTGATGAAGCAATCCTGACCATTTTCCACCCCAAGAAGAAGAAGAAGCGTTGTGCAAAGTGCCACAGCTGCTGTACCCTTGTGTGAAGTCACTTGGAAGGAAAAATGAGATGAGTTCAATAAAACCAAGCAGGTTAGAAAGGCAATGAAAGTCACATGCAACTGAAATGGGGAACATGACCAGAAAGGGGTTCCTTCTCACCCAAATTAGGAGCCTTTCATTCTGTGAAACCTCTAAGCTGTATCACACTAGGCCAACTCATGTCCATGTGCTTTCCTAACCCTCCAGAGTTGTATGCAGCCTGTTCCTACTACTGCAGACTGCACTGAGCCAACAGAAACCAGGATGCCTGCTCCTGCTTGACTTCTTACCTTAGGAATAAGGTGAAGGTGCTGTGTGGAAAAACAAAGAACTAAAGGGGGTAAAAGAAACAAGAGAAACTTCATTTGAAGCCTTACACAAGAATTGATTAAAGTTAAGAATTTGCTGTTCTGAGGAATTAAATCTAAATTGACTGAAAGCACATGAAGCTCTGTAGAAATCTAACATGTAAGACATACACTATAGGTAGGATGTACTTTAAATTACTTTTCATTTATAAGACTTGCTAGTTCAGGACATACTTTAGTTTGTTCAAACTGCATGGAAGCAAAAGTGGAGTGATTCCACTTTCTTTTCACTTAATGGTTAAACTTCACAGTGTCAGATTGTTGCTGCACCCAAACTACCAAATGGATCAACATTTACCTCCAGACTTAAGGAATGTTCTTACAACATAAAAATGCAAATGTATTTCTACAGGGGAACGTTTAGGATGAGCCATGTTTCCATAAGCTGGGAAAGGAAGAACAGAATTGTAGCATTAATGTAATGAAACAGAGAAATCCTGCCACCAAAGAATATTGCCCTACACATGAAAAGCAGATTGGAACAATCTCCTTTCCAAACTGAGAACAGGAAAGAGATCCATTGCCATGGCAACTGAAAATTTACCTTATAGATCAGCTGGATTTCTATATCTCATCCAGCAGACAAAAATAGCCAAAAAAAACCCCAAAGGTCATACTCACTTCAAGTGCTTTAAGGTGGTACAGTTGCCTTAAGATTATGTTTTAGTGGACTTTCTCATGTAAATAACTCATCAAAGTGGAGTTGTAAAGATGTGGATTTATTCTAGTCTCCTTTCTCCCATTCATCACTTCTTTCCTTGCTCACTTTTTTCCATCTTCATTACTGTGAGTGCTGTTTCATTTGGAGGATGGCTGCAGTCCTTAGGAGTGAACTTTCACAGGAGTTGCAGATGATGAGCTGCAGCTGACAGAACAGAGGTGGAAAGCCCTGACCTTAAGGGAAGGGAAGCTGCCTGTTAACTCTCTTTGCCGTTGAAACAAGCATGCCTTTTTGCTAAAACCTCTCCAGGGAGCCTCTCCTTTTACACATCACAGCAACACAGACACTCAGATGTAAACTCAAAGGGTGTTTTGTTACTTGCATCTGCCTTCAGGTACCCTGGTGATATCATGAGACTGTCTTCTTATGGATTTCATTCCCTAAACAGAAAATAAGTGCCAGCAAATACAGATTTCAAGGCCTTTGATATTACTTTCCATGATGAAGCATTTCCAGAAGTGCTTGGAGTAAGCAAGTAATAGCAGTGCGTCTTCCCAGCCCGGGGACATATGCCATGCAACCCCTGCAGCCAGCCCACTGCAGGGGACTGCTAGCCCACTCTCTTCAGAAGCACAGGAGCATGGCTGAGTACACACAAGCAGCCAGAAAAGCCTCTCATGCTTAGTGGTGAATTACAGACCTGGTGTTACTTGGAACAATTAGTGGCTTCAGCAGGACTGCAGGAGCAGCACCCTTGGCACAGATAAGGGAACAAGCACGATGCAGTGCCCAATCCTGCAGTCATCAAGGCTTATAGATCCAAGATCCTCCTTTAGCAAAAATTCAATTTACCATGGACACCTGCAGAAACTGACTCTGGCACCCCAAAACTTTTTCAGGGAGAAATCAACAGATCTCTCTCACAAAAGCAAAGAGTTCAAAAAAACCCGTGTAGATAAGGTGCTTGGAGATATGGTTTAGTGCTGGGCATGGTAGGGTTAGCTGGACAGTTGGACTCAATGATCTGAGAGATCTTTTTCAACCATAATGATTCTATGAAATTTGAGGCAACTGCCTTGCTGTTATTACCCAGCCAGCTTTCACTCCCACCCCTTTCCTGCTGCACACCAGCACTGATGAAATACAAGTCATGCCAAATCAAAGACACACAAAAGGAAGATTTTCTCACTGCAAGCTTTCTTTGTGCATGTTTTATATTTGGTTTTATTATGTCCCAGCCATTTGCTTCAAATGGACTGGCTGATAAAGCACAACTCAGAGTGAGGACAGTGCTGAAGCCTATTGAAGGAATTCATGTTTTGCCACAGAGGCTCTATTGCCATCCCCAGGTAAAGCAATGAGTATTTGCAGAGCTGAGAACTGGCAATCAGTTGCATTGTGATGTGCAAAGCGATATTAGGGGAGCATGAGGAAAACAAGGAGTGGATTAATAAATATAAATAGAAAAATCAAAATATTTAGGTAATATCTGTTGGCTTCCAAAGTGACTAGAAGTCCAGTGAAACAAAAAAAAAAAGAAAAGAAAAAAGCTTTCAACAGATTTCAGACAACATTAACCTTTCACTGTGCTGCAATTTACTCCAGTGGAAATAAACCAAGGTGATTACTTTGTTTTGGCTCATGTAGGTCGTGGTAGAGCTCTAGCCTACCTACGAGTCTCTGGTTATAGTAAGTGAAGCCTGTTTTATCTGAAGCGCAATGCAAACACTCAGGTTGGAGCTGCCAGCTATTCTTAGAGCTTCACAAAATACAGAGGAAATAGAAATCCAGACTGACAGCTGAACTTATCACAACATAATGAGCACAGTGGAAAAGTGTAATATAGCATTCCCAGCATGCATCAGAGAAAGCCACAAATAATCAAATGATATTTCTGTGTGCCACCAAATGTCAAGGGTGTCTATTAATACTAACAAGATGGCATAGGATAGGCATATAAATTCAAAAATCAAATAGGAAATTGTAGCATTAGTGTAACTGCAGAGGTTTGAGGAAAAATAACTAAAAACATACAGTGATGTAGGAGTTAAAATGTTCCTGTCCTAAAGTATTAAACTGCAGCATCCTGTGCAAATCATTGCATAGCAGTGAAAGCAGGCAGAAAAGTACTAATATGCATACAACAAAAAGTGTTAGGGCTAATCAGGGATTTATTTGTGCTTAAAAACCCAAGCACATCAGGTTGGTGAGGCAGTAAAATTGACTGATTGTGAATGAATACTGTGATACTGTGAACTTTAACTTCTGGGAGCTGCAAAGAGAGGGAGGGTGGTCACGATCCACTGAGAAATGGCCTCTGCACTCCATTTGGTTATAAGTTTTCCTCCAACAAAAATAAATGTTTCAAAAATAGCCACAGTTAATGTAGGTCCCATAAACATTATTCCTGTGCTGGGTTATGTACACACACTTATCCATGCAATGTGGCACTTACTCAAGGATCTTCCCCTGTTACATTGTTATTTTGAGGAGGCAGGCATAGCACAAGCCGATAGGTGTTAGAAGGGGATTGTAGGCAGATGTAAGGAGACTCATTGACTACCTGGCAAGTCATACCTAATAACTTTTCCAAAAGCCAACAGATGGTGTGTGAACAGGCAGCAAAACTTATTTTCAGAAATATCAAAACACTAGACAGCGCAAGTGCAGCCATAAGGCAACAGATAAAAACTTTGAGTTATTTTCAAGCACCCCTAGTAAGAAGAGAAAATCAATATTGCCAGGTGAAAGATGGGTTTTCTCACAGTAACATGAACTAGAAATTAGACCCCAATTTCACCTTCAAAGGAACATACTTCAGAGAGTCATGAAGGCTATAAACCTTCCCAAGAACCTATTTGACAATGTCTTCTTAATGCAACTGAAGTCAAAACCTTTCGTGACAGAGGTGCTTTGCCTAGTCAACTATCATTTCTAAAGCACTCACAACTGACAAGAAATCTGCTAGATCCTGTAAAACCCATCTCCTCTGGCATCTTCTGAAACCTTAATGTTCTACCAGGAGTTGTTAACCTGAAATGTAGTTTCAGAGTTCCCAAAGGGTTTTCATGCAAATTCCTGCAAGGACATATGAGGTACCAGGGAGATACCCAAGGCATTAGACAGACAGTAGTTCTCACATTAAAACAACCTACAGATGCTTGTGCCCTTCAAAGCACTGCTAAAACACCAGGCCAGAGGAACTGGGGCAACCTGTGCTACACCACTACTTCCAACGTCTTGAAGGATGTCTCACAAAGACTTCCACAGTTTGTCTTGTGCCTCACAGAGCTCAGAAAAGTTGGGGGAAATGCAGGAACAAGGGTCTAACCCCACACAAGTCCACCCAGGAGAATTTTTTAAACCAGGTGTAAGTCCTGTGTACTTATATCCTCCAGGAGCGCTGGGAAGCAGTTCTCAAGATGAGCTCCACTTGGTTGTCCTATGTGCCAAATGCTCCCAGACCTTCTCTCTCTGCCCTGTAAATATCTACTGTTACAGTAGTATGTAGCTTATGAAGAACAACCAACTGCAAACTCTAGCCTCACTTTGCCTTAAATTAGGCAAGATGTGAATTTTTCCCTTGACTTTCACACATGCTGGTCCTGATGCAAATCTCTTTGCTGGTGGGAACTGCAGAATTCACTCTATGAATCCAGCGTAACAATCAAAATGATCATTTTAGCAGCTGTCATTGATATTTCTCACTTTTTTTTTCTCTTTGGAAGCACTGCTTCAGTTCACAATAAACACAGAATGAAATATAGTGCTGCATCTTAATATGCAATAAAATTATTCCAAATACTTTTATTAAGGGTGCATATTTTGGCAGTTTTCCTCATACTGAACAGCATCTTACTTCACAAGGAATTGTCTTAAACTTCCTTATGTCTCACTGAATCCCAATGATACAATTCATGTAAATGAGGGAGGCTGAATATGACCACTGATGACCTGCCCTTATAATCAACATATAAGAAAATCTCTAGTGTTGGTGGCCTGTGTTTCCCAAAAAGCAGAAATTTCTCATTCCCTGCATACTGTATAAATCACCTGATGTTCTGTCATTCTCAGCACTGTGATCTGCCCGGTATCTGCCATCTCTAAGGTGGCATGGTAAAGAAGAACCCAGAAAATAAATGGGAAAGGAGACAAGCCTCAGGCATGCTGCTATACAAACCAAGCCTGAGTCCCTCAGAAAAAAAAATTATTGCAACAGAACTCCAGGCAAGGGGCTAAAAACCTACCCCAAGGATGGGAAAATCACTGTAGTAAACAGAGAGCAACAGGGAACAAACAGTTCACTATTGGTGACTGTCCATTGACAAGGATGCATTGGCTTCAATTCCCATTGACAGCAAGCTGCCAAGATCCCATCCAAAATTTTGTCCCAAAACTCCAGAGACCCAGTTTGAGAATCTTTTGCAGGAGGTTGGAAAAGGTTGCACAAGTTCTTGCGAACGATTTATATTGCTGCCTCCCCTCATCACATCCAACTTTGTACACAGCAAGTGACACAGTGGCCAACTACACCAACAATATGTGTCTAGCAGATGCATTTTCACCATGCTAGCTACTTATAAAAATGTCCCTTTAATTCAGACATGGAAGATGTTTGATTGTTTACATAGCTTGTTTACAGTCTGTGAGCTTTTCTGTAGCTTTTTTCTCAAGTGACACAGCAAATACCTCTTGATTTGCCATACTGAAGCATCATCTGAATTAAGAATATATTGCAATGGAATCAATCTGTCTTGAGCCAGGCTTGTTTAAAAGCACATCTGTCTTCACAGAAAAGCAATCAGCAAATAAATGCTCATATTGCACAGGGACCATTTGTTCAATAAACAGGTAGAACACCACAGTCTGGCTGCACATGCATTTCTTCCTCTATTTTCCTTTTCCCTCAAGAGAACTTTTAGTGTGTTTTATCCTACATGAAAAGAAAAACAAATCTGGAAACAGCAGAACATTGTGTTGGTTCACAACTCTATAGGACTGGAAGAGCATCTGCTGTGACAGGAGGTGACGGTGCAGTATCCTGCATCAAATAACTTCTGGACACATTTGAAATGCATAAAAATGAAGACTATAAATATTTATTTTCTTCTTAGTAAATAAAGACTCTCTGCAAGCAGGAAGAAACCTCCCACTGGTTTCAGTAGTGGCTTGTGATGTCAGCTGTCTTCATCTATCAAAATGAAACACAAATAGAAATATTTCTGCACTGAAAACTTGGGACATAAACACCAATTAGAAGTAATGAATGTGATAAAATAGCATCTACTTTTCTGCTTTGGGGAGATCTGCAAAACCAGGGCACAGAGCCACAGTTAGTCAGTTTAAACTTATATTTCATTCTAGTATGTTAGGGGGACACTGTAATTAGGATGATAAAAAAAAAAAAGTCTTCAAATTCTCTTTTCTTTTTTTCATTTAAAGCGTTCAGAAACATGTGAATGAGAATCTGGTTTTCCTGGGCAGTTCCAGGAACCCCATCAAGACACCAAAAAGAGTCAGAACCTGTTGTAAGAGGAAAATGACCTCACAAACACATATATCACAGAGCAACAAGCAAAAATCATATGAACTGCCATCAATGGTGAAAAATAACTTTGAAAATATGTTAACAAAACTAACTTTGAGCGTGATCCCCACCTGTTTCAGAATGTGCAGATCATAATGTAGTGTTTGGCAGCTTCTTCTAGCTATAATTTCAGGGTGGGATTTTTTAAAGATGTGGTATGTTGGCTTCATTTTAATTATCATGAAGGCACTGGACAATTTTAATGGGGTCCACACATGACTAATGTGGAAAGCATTTGGGAGTCTTTATGTTTCCTCCTTTTCTGCCCTTCATTGTGTCTGACCAAGCTCTGAACACATAGATACACCGACCCAGGTCCGAGAATTCTTTTGGATTATAACTTTTGGCTGCTGGTCGTGGACTCCTGAAAGAAGTTATACATCTGGAGACTTTTCTGATCTGAGTTTTATCTTCAGCTTTGGAGACAAGATTTGTAACTCCCCATTTCAGTCACGACTGAGGCTAAAGATGAAAATGATTACAGTAACTGTGTAATACTCAAGACAAACCAGTATCTTTTCTGAGTTTGACACTGCGCTCATTGCTTTCAGTTAATTTCATCTCATCCCATCCAGGATGCCGTATTTAACTGAGCTCTTGCTGATATCAACTCTGTTGAATTTTGACTTTGATCAGAGGTTGATGAATTCAGAGTAAACGGCTGTTATCAGTCCACAGTTTCCAGATCCTTGAACACAACAGTTATTTGTACTGGTAAGATGTAGAATTTTTTGTCTGATGTCTGTCAAATTCGTTTGATTATAAGCTATATCCATAGTATGGCTGTCGTATCATCTCTCCCAACAGTTTTCCCCAAAATAGGCAGCTGCTATAACTGTGTTATTGAATTGCATTGTCAGTGTGGAGTAAATGAGCCCACATTTTCCCCAAACCTGTAAATATTCATTCATTAATAAGAAATAACATAAAACCATGTGAGAGGGCAAAGACACTGATGAAGTCTTCTTCAGTCACAAGCAGAAGTGATAAAAAGTGGTGAGCCCTGGTTGCTAGGTGGAAAATGCTACAGAGCAAGGCATAGTATGGTATCCATGCTGTCCCAGCACGTATGGCATGAGCCTGGTGAAAGGGCTCAAAGGCGCCTCTGCAGAGTCACACCAGGATTCCTGGGGCTCAGTAACACCTTGAGACTGTGACGGCTTCAAAAAGGCTGCAGAAAGGAGCAGGGAGATAGAGCTGAACTATCCATGAGTGCAAGGATAGCTGAATCCAGTTTAACCTGTTAAGATGTTGATGCACTTACAAAAAACAAGTATTTCACTGCAAAGGGATTCTCTGCTCCCCATAGAATACAAAGACAAGAAAATGTCTTCCCTTTCTTTTTTTGTATACCACTTTGGTAATACTTAAAAGTAACAGTGCAACATTATTCTGAGTTTGTGAAGCAGGTGTAATGACCTCAGCACAAACCAGGAGCCAACACTTCATCAGTCAGTTCTTAGCAAGTTAAGAAACCATTTACTTTACTTAGATGTGAGCAGATAATATTTTCTCTCTTAAAAGCTGCTGTGTGCAATATTGCTGGAGTATGGGGCTGGTAAAACCAAAGAATGAGTACTAAGATATTATGTCTGACTTTTGAGTGGTATATCTTTTTTTCAAAGATTAAACAAATCTTCAGAATTTTGGTCAAGCAATAAAATTTCAAACCAAGGAAATTCAGTTTTCCAGCAGTTATGTTTTGCATAGTTTAAAAACCATGTAAACAGTGTTAATTTCCTATTTACAGCACATGATTCTGTACTCTTTTGCTTATCTTCTTTTAAACATGTAATTATTGTATATTATAACTGCACATTAATGTCTTCTATTGTACAAAGTTTATTTTAACAAAATAAATTCATTACTAAGTATTTTGACAACATCACTTTGATGTCATAGAATCATAGAATCGTCAAAGTTGGAAGGGACCTTAAAGATCATCTAGTTCCAACCCCCCTGCCTGGCAGGGACATCATCCACTAGATCAGGTTGCCCAGGGCCCCATCAAGCCTTGTCTTAAAAGCTTCCAGGGATGAGGCTTCCACAACCCCTCTAGGAAACCTGTTCCACTGTCCAGCCACCCTCATAGTGAAGAACTTCCTCCTAATATCCAACCTAAATCTACCCTCCTCTAGCTTACACCCATTTCCCGTGGTTCTATCACTGTCTGACCTCCTAAAAAGTCCCTCACCAGCTTCCTTGTAGGCCCCCTTCAGAAACTGGAAGGCCACAAATGTCAAAGTGTGATGCTGCATTGTTTTTCCCAGGTGCTGATCACATATGCCTCGCAGACTATTTCAGATAGGTAAAAAGCATCCTAACACATAGGGCAGCTTTTGGATGGTGTCAGAACTGCCAGCACCTTCCAGTGTCCCCTGTAGAAAGTCAAAGAGGAGGTAACACTGCAGAAGTTGGCTCATCTCAGGCATGTTCCTCTTAGAAAACAGCTGCTTAATGAAATTCTCTGCTGCCTAGAAACACAGAAATGTGGAGATATGAGACCTGCATATCAGAGACCTTCGGCCCAGTCCAGTCCCAGGACATCCCTCAGTGACTGGCCTGGAAATATGTAGTCTTCCATCTTCCCCTAATATTAAGGTGGTTGATTAGTTTCTCCTTCAGATAGAACTTCTAGTTTTGTTTTGTTTTGTTTTAATAAGGGGTTCTTGGCATTACTGTGTCTGGTCTCCATTGTGATATCACAGCATAATAAATGGATTGTCTTCTTCCCTTGACTGAATATTTAAAGTGTTTTGGAGAGAAGACAGCACGTGGTAGCCTAGCAGGCACTGGAGCTTTCTTGGTGAAACAGTAAGGACAAGCATTAGCCCAAAAGTTAGGAACTTTGGCAGGAGTTTGTAACTCCTGACAAACCTAGCATACAGAAAACAAAACCCTTCAAATAATCCTTACTGATGGCAAGGAAGGTGATGAGCTTTATAACCTTCAGTCCAGCAGACAGGGCAGGGAGTGTCAGGAGAGAAAGAGAAGTGCTTCAAGGGCCGAAGAAGTTACATGAGGAATGACAATCCCTAAATAGCGTGGGAACTGGGACCAGTACTTTTCAATCTATTCATTAATGATCTGGATGAGGGAACACAGTATGCTGTCAGCAAGTTTGCTGATGACACTAAACTGGGTGGGCGGGCTGACACACCGGAGCATTGTGCGTGACTTAGACAGGCTGGAGAGTTGGGCAGGGAGAAATTCAATGAATCTCAATAAGGCCAAGTGTCAAGTTTTGCACCTGGGAAAGACCAACCCCATGGATCAGTATAGGTTGGGGATTGACCTGTTGGAGAGCAATGAAGGGGAAAGGGAGCTGGGAGTCTTGGTGGATGGAAGGATGACCATAAGCCAGCAGTGTGCTCTTGTAGACAGCAGGGCCAACGGGATTCTGGGGTGGATTAGAAGGGCTGTGGTTAGTAGATCAAGAGGGGTTCTTCTCCCTCTTTACTTTACCCTGGTGAGGCTGCATCTGGACTATTGTGTCCAATTCTGGGCCCCTCAGTTGAAGGATAGGGAATTTCTTGAACGAGTCCAGCGCAGGGCCACAAAGATGATTAAGGGAGTGGAACATCTTCCTTCTGAGGAAAGGCTGAGAAAGGTGAGTCTCTTTAGCTTGGAGAAGAGGAGGTGACTTCATCTATTCTTTTAGATATGTGAAGGGTAAGTGTCAGGAGAATGGGGTCAGGCTCTTCTCAGTGAAGCCCCATGACAAAACAAGGGGCAATGGCTGTAAGCTGAAGCACAGGAGGTTCCGCATGAGTACAAGAAAAAAACTTTTTCCCAGTGAGTGTGCCAGAGCACTGGCACAGACTGCCCGGTGAGGTTGTGGAGTCTCCTTCTCTGGAGATATTCAAAACCCGTCTGGATGCATTTCTGTGTGATCTGGTGTACATCAGGTAGAATCCTGCTGCAGCAGTGGGGTTGGACTAGATGATCTTTCAAGGTCCCTTCCAACTCCTAAAATTCTGTGATTCTGTGAAATGCTGGACTGGAATCAAGAATATGACTGGTTCCAGTCTTCCAGGGGTTCAATGAAGAGATGTTTTATTTAATAATAATTATTATTATTGTTACTATTATAGTGCCTTTGTAACCCAGCTTTCCATTTCAAGGCCATAATCTATCCCATTGACAAGGTGCTCTGGTCTTCAAATCAAGACTATAAATACCACCATTCCTGAACAATGTCCCTAAAGCTTTTTGGGCTAAAGCATGTTTCACTGTGTTCCTGCAGCTTGTGAACCTCAACAGGCTTAACCAGCCCCTGCTCTGGGCACTCACTTGCAGAGCAAAAACTGCAAGTAGGGTGGCAAGTTCTACTCCTAATAAAAAGGTACTGCAGCCCAAATCCCTGACTGTTATATTAAATAAGTAAGTTCCTGGAGGAGCCAGGACAATTTAAGAGGCTACAGCATGTAGCCTGGAATATATTTGATTTACCTGCCCCAGGATGAAACTAGTGTGAGTAACCAGACTTTCCAGGGCCAGACTTTGTCCAGGAAGCAGCAGCATGGAGGACCCGCACATCCGGGGTTAACACCAAGGTGCCAAATGCATCCTCCCTAGAAGACACTTCCTAAACTGCTGCCTGCCAAATCAGGGTCGATGCAGCTGGGGAAGGATACCTCTGTATAGCCCTGATGCTTTCACATTTCCCTGAGGATCCACTGCTGGATTCTGTCAGTGGCAGGATATTGGGCGAGACAGCCTCTTGCTTCAACCCAGGGTGGCGGTTCCTATGCTTTCATGTGAGTACAATGAGAGCAGGAGGGAACTGCCTGTCCCATCCTCCAAAGACAAATCCAGTGAGTGCAGGAAACGCTAATCTGAGATGGTTTCCTGCCCTCCCTTTCACTGTAAGTCATGTTTGAAGAAGAAGTAAAATTCTACTGATTTCTGACATTGTCAGTCTGGCTGGGCACACCTAGTACAGCACAGGAATGAGGGAAGCTGAACTTCAAGACCCAGTGGACTTTTGTAACCCTCATATAACAGGAGAGAAATGTGAAAAAATCAAAGCACTGTGTGACTGTGACTACTGCTGTTCAGGTTAAAAGAGAAAGCAAACCTGAGAAACCGAGTGCTGTACAGAGTACAGATATCGTGGAATTATATAACTGGTTAGGTCAGAAACAACCTTTCAGATCACCAACTCCGAAGGCTGACTTAGCATATCCAACTCCACCACTAAACCGTGCCGCTAAGCACCACAACTACACATCTTTTAAATACCTCCATGGATGGTGATTCCACCACTTCACTGAGCAGCCTGTTCCAATGCTTAACAACCATTTCAGTGAAGAAGTCTTTCCTAATATACAGCCTGAACCTCCCCTGGCACAACTTGAGGATCTTTACTCTTTCCTATCGCTGGTCGCCTGGAGAAGAGACTAATTCCTACCTCACTACAGTCTCCTTTCCGATAGTTGTAGAGAGCAAGGTCTCCCCTGAGCCTCCTCTTCTCCCAACTAAACAACCCCATTCACTCAGCTGCTCTTCATGAGACTTTATCTCCGGACCCTTCACCAGCTTCGTTGCCCTTCTCTGGACACACTCCAATGCCTCAATGTCTTTCTTGTACTAAGGGGCCCAAAACCTAACACAGTATTCTAGGTGCAGCCTCAACAGTGCCGAGTACCGAGGGACTACGGTTTCCCTAGTTCTGCTGGCCACGCTATTGCTGATACAGGCCAGGGTGCTGTTGGCTGCCTTGGCCACCTGGGCACACTGTTGGGTCTGGTTTGGCTGCTGTCAACCAGCACCCCCAGATCCTTTTCCTCCAGACAGCGTTCCAGCGACNAGGCTCTTCTCAGTGAAGCCCCATGACAAAACAAGGGGCAATGGCTGTAAGCTGAAGCACAGGAGGTTCCGCATGAGTACAAGAAAAAAACTTTTTCCCAGTGAGTGTGCCAGAGCACTGGCACAGACTGCCCGGTGAGGTTGTGGAGTCTCCTTCTCTGGAGATATTCAAAACCCGTCTGGATGCATTTCTGTGTGATCTGGTGTACATCAGGTAGAATCCTGCTGCAGCAGTGGGGTTGGACTAGATGATCTTTCAAGGTCCCTTCCAACTCCTAAAATTCTGTGATTCTGTGAAATGCTGGACTGGAATCAAGAATATGACTGGTTCCAGTCTTCCAGGGGTTCAATGAAGAGATGTTTTATTTAATAATAATTATTATTATTGTTACTATTATAGTGCCTTTGTAACCCAGCTTTCCATTTCAAGGCCATAATCTATCCCATTGACAAGGTGCTCTGGTCTTCAAATCAAGACTATAAATACCACCATTCCTGAACAATGTCCCTAAAGCTTTTTGGGCTAAAGCATGTTTCACTGTGTTCCTGCAGCTTGTGAACCTCAACAGGCTTAACCAGCCCCTGCTCTGGGCACTCACTTGCAGAGCAAAAACTGCAAGTAGGGTGGCAAGTTCTACTCCTAATAAAAAGGTACTGCAGCCCAAATCCCTGACTGTTATATTAAATAAGTAAGTTCCTGGAGGAGCCAGGACAATTTAAGAGGCTACAGCATGTAGCCTGGAATATATTTGATTTACCTGCCCCAGGATGAAACTAGTGTGAGTAACCAGACTTTCCAGGGCCAGACTTTGTCCAGGAAGCAGCAGCATGGAGGACCCGCACATCCGGGGTTAACACCAAGGTGCCAAATGCATCCTCCCTAGAAGACACTTCCTAAACTGCTGCCTGCCAAATCAGGGTCGATGCAGCTGGGGAAGGATACCTCTGTATAGCCCTGATGCTTTCACATTTCCCTGAGGATCCACTGCTGGATTCTGTCAGTGGCAGGATATTGGGCGAGACAGCCTCTTGCTTCAACCCAGGGTGGCGGTTCCTATGCTTTCATGTGAGTACAATGAGAGCAGGAGGGAACTGCCTGTCCCATCCTCCAAAGACAAATCCAGTGAGTGCAGGAAACGCTAATCTGAGATGGCTTCCTGCCCTCCCTTTCACTGTAAGTCATGTTTGAAGAAGAAGTAAAATTCTACTGATTTCTGACATTGTCAGTCTGGCTGGGCACACCTAGTACAGCACAGGAATGAGGGAAGCTGAACTTCAAGACCCAGTGGACTTTTGTAACCCTCATATAACAGGAGAGAAATGTGAAAAAATCAAAGCACTGTGTGACTGTGACTACTGCTGTTCAGGTTAAAAGAGAAAGCAAACCTGAGAAACCGAGTGCTGTACAGAGTACAGATATCGTGGAATTATATAACTGGTTAGGTCAGAAACAACCTTTCAGATCACCAACTCCGAAGGCTGACTTAGCATATCCAACTCCACCACTAAACCGTGCCGCTAAGCACCACAACTACACATCTTTTAAATACCTCCATGGATGGTGATTCCACCACTTCACTGAGCAGCCTGTTCCAATGCTTAACAACCATTTCAGTGAAGAAGTCTTTCCTAATATACAGCCTGAACCTCCCCTGGCACAACTTGAGGATCTTTACTCTTTCCTATCGCTGGTCACCTGGAGAAGAGACTAATTCCTACCTCACTACAGTCTCCTTTCCGATAGTTGTAGAGAGCAAGGTCTCCCCTGAGCCTCCTCTTCTCCCAACTAAACAACCCCATTCACTCAGCTGCTCTTCATGAGACTTTATCTCCGGACCCTTCACCAGCTTCGTTGCCCTTCTCTGGACACACTCCAATGCCTCAATGTCTTTCTTGTACTAAGGGGCCCAAAACCTAACACAGTATTCTAGGTGCAGCCTCAACAGTGCCGAGTACCGAGGGACTACGGTTTCCCTAGTTCTGCTGGCCACGCTATTGCTGATACAGGCCAGGGTGCTGTTGGCTGCCTTGGCCACCTGGGCACACTGTTGGGTCTGGTTTGGCTGCTGTCAACCAGCACCCCCAGATCCTTTTCCTCCAGACAGCGTTCCAGCGACTCTGCGCCAAACCTATAGCATTATATGAGGTTGTTGCGACCCAAGAGCAGGACATGATGCATCACAAGGGACCTCATAACATCCTATACATTCTAAAACACCGCTGTATCATCACTCTCATTGTCCAGAAGGAATAATGAGGAACAAAGAAATCCACTGATTTGCCCCACCCCACCTGGCTTGTTTGTGACAGAGTTAAGTACAGTCTCCATGTTGCATAGTCATACCTTCTCCTTCTTCCCCTTATACAAGCAGAGCAAAATTTCCTTCCCTTGCTTTTAGGTAGTGGAAGTCAGATCAGATTAAATGTGCAGTGGCAAACATCACTTTTAAGAGGTCCACGTTACAGTCTATGAGCATTTTTGTCTGGTGCTGGCTGTAAGTGTTCAGGTGAAGGGACCAATCAATGTGCTACAAAAAAATAGTAGGGATTTTCATGAGGAAGATATGTGACATAGACAGCCTCTATGACAAATGCTCCTTGCAGTCTTATGCTCTGAACACAGAAGGGTTGCTTAACTGTTTTGGACAGGTGGGATAGGGAGATTTAAATCTGCAGCTTTAAAAAGCATTAAAATGCCCCCAAAGAGATGAAGATGGCCTGAGAAGGGGCTTCTCATGCTCTGAAATGCATGGCCTATGTAGACTGCATGCAAATTCTGAGCAGGACATACAATCCCAGCTGCAGCATAAAGGGTGTGAAAGCCGAAAGATCTCATCACAAGTATTAAGATTTGCAGGAATTTACCAGAATGAAGACCTGGTAGTGTAATAACTCCTGGGAAGAAAGCCCCAGATTTGCAATTGGCAACAACAGGGATGAAGTTGGCTCCTTGAAAGTTACTCTTCTGTGCACACTTGTGGGAACCAGCAACACTGGACAAAGAGGCGTATGCACCAGGCAAATGGGTGTGCTTTTGTCACCCAGAGCAAATCCATATCATCTCCATTCACTTTTGCTCTTATCCTTAAAAGACCATCTAGAACTGTTAGTTTGGTTTCAGTCAACATGTCCTTTCCACTTTCCTCTTCTGCCCCCCAGTCTGGCTGCTATTGCCCCAATTAAAACCCTCTTTCACACCCTGCAGTGTTTTCTTCTGAAAGCTTGCTGAGGTTTCTATTGTCTCACCATATCTGGGTACAGCCCATATTTCCTGTTGGCTTCAAATGAAAGAAGTTTGCCACTTTCTAAGCCTACTTCTAATTCTGAGACTATAACACAACCAGACTCTGTGAGAGAAATCCAGCAAAGGAAATGACTTCAGCATCAAGGGGGTGTTTTACAGGTGTTCACAGCTCTGAAAAAGAGTTTGTAGGAGCTTATACATATTCTACATGGGAAACCTCGACACATAAATACAGACACATTGCTTTAAATTGCTTTCAAATTACTATTTTGATTTTTATTAAGGACACAAAATAATTTTTAAGTTTCCTACAATGTGGTGCTGGTTAGAACAATAACAAGATCAGAGGGATTGTGAGACACAATCTGAAAAAAAACATAAGGACTTTTTAAAGGACAGTTAAACGTTCCATCAGCCCCTGCTGCTGTTGGACACATTGATCTCTATTCAGAGTTACAGAAGACAGAGTGATAAAATCACCTCCTTCCTAATCAACCACAACACAGCTTTTACAATTCCACAGATTAAAAAAAAAAAAAAGGCAAAAGAAAAAAGGACAGTAACTAATAAATTAGAAGTTAATTAAATCTTAGTGAGAATAGAATATTTGAGGAAGTTTCAAGCATGCATCACTGGAAATGAAGGCAACTGCATCCAAAAAGCAAGACACTTAACTGAAAGGAAGGCAGATGAAGATATTACTCCCAACAGTAATTCTCTCCTAATGGCTATCTGAGCAGGTGTCTGTTTTCTAAGCTCTTGTGAGCATCTCCACTTGCCAAATCTTCCTACTTTCACATAGTTTCTCATTTTGTTGAGGGGAGAAATGAGGCATAAACATAGATCAGTCCTTCTGCAGGTGGGAACCAGAGGATAAAGGCAGTTAGGTGGCTGTGGTCACCTGGGGGCCCTTGCAGCAGCTCCTCTGTGTCCCTTACTTTGTAAATAGTGAGTCTGAGGAGGTGTGGAACATCCCTTGGCATGTCTGGTCTCTTTCCTGTCCTGGGCTTGTCTCATCCATATTGGCCACATTACTGACCACTCCACAGCTTTCCTGCAAGCCTGTCTGGTGGGGCAGACAGATGGGGGCCTATCTCTGCAGGCATCCTCAGAAGAGCAGATCTCCATGGAGCTGAGCAGTGCAGAGAAGTATGGGAACACCATTTGTAGCCCGTTCTTTCCTGTCACCTCAAGCAGGAGCTTGCTGAAACCAAACCACAGTTTTGTTTTGGCTTGGTCCTTCTACCTCTGAAAATTGTCTGCAGTCTCCCTGATTCTATGTGAAGTCTGTTCCCCTCCTATCCCTGGACAAAAGCAGATGGGAAGATACAGACTTTTGGTTTTTATAGATTTTGTGTGCTTCTTTCTTTTTATCAAGGAATTGTCTCTTGTGAGGCAAGATTTTTTCAACAGAATAGCTCCAATTAAGCAAATCACTGAAATATGTGCTTAACTGTCAAAGTTCACTGATATTAAGCAAAATACTTAATCATGAGTTTAAGTACTTTCCTGAGTCAGGGCTGAGTATTCATTCACCTTAATTTCAAGGTAGCTATTTGGATACTAATTTCCATTTCATTGGCCTTAAGGCCTTTTCTTTGACTGTTATTCCTGACAGATCACAGTGTAAGGAAACTAATGGTGGGGGATGAGGTGGTAATTGCATTTACATTACTGGGAAGGAGCTGAAGAATAAAGAGGCTGTTACAGAGGAGGTAATGCCTTTGTAGCCTCTTTCAACCTCTCAGTAACTACTCACTCCATGTGCACTTTGTGCATGAAGAAAGGTCATACAATGTGAAAAGCCTGTAAGGAAGGGAAACTGCATCATTTCTTTTACCAGAGGATTTGCTATTGTAAGGCTTTGTACTACATTTCTACAGCAATAATGCTTTGTGTGAGGAGAGGAAATTGAGCCTTAAGTGCCCAGAAAAGTCAAAGATTAGGATCATTACAAGGCGAGATCAAATTCTGGACTGACTTACACCCTCTGTGATGCTGGAGGTACCGGGGTGTAAAGCCAGGGAAGAATGTGGCCCCTCCTCTCCTGACCTGGGAAAGGAGAGCTCAGGCAGTCTCACATTCAGTGGTAGCAGTGGAGCAGATGTCACAGTCACAGCGAATGGCCACTGGATAGGTGTAGAAGGGATCCACATCAGGGGCACACTTGGGCAGTTTCACTGTCATCATCTTGGTTTCGTTGTAGGTGCAAACACGGTGGTAAGACTCAATGTAAGGTGGTTCCAGCACCGGTTTCTGTGGAGGAGGAATGCTGGCCTCAGGCAAGGAGGAAGACAAACAACTGGAGTTCCAGTTTCCTCGAAGGGATTTAGTGTAAATAGGGGAGCCACTGGATCAGGTGGAAGGGGCCATGGAAATAACTTTTAGGTTACGTCCTTCAACACTTGTTTCTTGGAGCCCTGCCACGGAGCAGAGTGGGTGTATGTGCATTTTTCTGTTTGTTTAAAGCATAAAGCTCCAATTAAAGCTGTTTGAAGGAAGACAAAAGTCTATCTGACAAGCTGGTTTTCAGCAGAATACCAGTGTTCCAACCAAATGCACCTTTGCCAAAAGCAGCTGCTTGCTTCCCAAAGGACTGATTTTCCACCAAAGAAAATGCATTCTGCTGGAAAACCTTTCATGTGCACGAGCTGCCTAAGAGCAGAGGTACATGCAGGTGCCAAACAGTTGCTTTTTTCTACAGCCAGACCAGTCTTCCCAGTCAGGGCCCATGTCCCACAAAGCCTAGCAAATGTACACCATGTGAGATGCACTCAGCACAGCAGTCAACATATAAGTCTGTAGTTCCTCATAAGAAAAAATGCTTGGTCAGAGACCTTAGCCATGAGGAGATGATGGGAACTTAAAGGCCCTGTAACTCACACTCCCACATGGTATCACAGTGGCATTGCTTTTGCTGAAATGTGAGTTTTCCCTCTGCAGGAGGACCTGTTTTCCAAGGACTCCAAGAAGGATCAGTGTGAACAGGAGAGGGAGACCATTGTCAACCCCTCCTTTACACAGATGGGATAGAGCATAAAATAATACAGCCAAGAGACATTTTAATTTTTATCTTCTTTCTTTCCCTCCATGCTGTGTAAAAAGCCTGTCCTGGCAATCAAGAATGATGGCATGGAAAAGAACAGATGCAACATTTCAGCAAGAAAATATCCAGGCACTCTCGCTCACATCCCCACCTCCCCATCCAAGTACATCATGGTGCTTTCTAGAAGCTGTTGAGCCTCCAGCCAGATGTGTTCAGCTTAACTACATCCCAGTGGTATTGCAGTGGTAAGAGAGTCTTGCAAGGTTTGTGCTGACAGAGGAGTTTGGGAGTAGGGGGAACCAGGTGACAAGAAGTCCCTTGAAGGAACCTTATGTCAGCAGGGAAATCTGGCCACTGTTGGCCTTTCTCCTCATCCCATAAAGCAGTGAAAGAGGGCAGTCAGAGGTGACATACACTCTTTCTCTTGGTCTTTATGTGGACAAAATGCCTCTGGGGTCACTTGAGGCTTCCCTGAAAAAATTAAACTGTGACTGGCTTCTTGAGCTTTCCAGTGGTAGAAAGGCAAAGACAGTCAGAAACTTGTTCTCTGAATTGTATGTAGATGTGATTATGCTCTTTCTTTCTCCCCTTGTATGCTCCCAAAGCATAACTACTTCATATTTATACAGGGATGTGACTGGAACCAGGGCCAAAAAAGAAACAGACATTATCTTTGGGACTCGCTTTTTGGAACAAAATATATTACCCATCAATTGGGAGCTCCAACTTACTCTCAAATGATTTTTTTCCAGTAAAGTAATAAAGATCTTGTCTCCTCTCCTTAAGTGTTCAATCTGCAAAAGGCTTTCCAGTTGCATAATAAGAGTATTACATAAGTGCTTCATTAATATCATCACATGGTGTGCTTCCCACTCTAAGGCAGTGGAAGAAGGGAGGAAACAAATGGAGACAAAGTGCTCTGATGCTGACAGTGGGGATGGAGGGCTAGTGGAGTGGAACACAGCCTTAACCTGTTCACAAGGTAGATGCAAGCTATTTAATATTTGGTGGGTTTCTTTCCAGGGCTTTTCTTTGGGGGGGGAAGCACCACTCAGAGATGTCAGTGCTAGCCAGCCACCCTCCACCCCGGGTGCAGCCTCACCTCCCAAGTCTCGCAGCGTCCCCAGCATGCGTCCGTTGTCACACGCAGCCCCCTGCAGCCAGGTTTCTTGGCCAAAAAGGTGAACTCACGCACAGCACAGCCGATGAAGTTTCTCAGATCAATGGCAGAGGTCTTGACCGTGCTGCGACAGCTGGCCAGTGGCAGGAGAAGCAAGACACCAAGGATCACACAGTGGAGCTTCATGCTGAGGCAGAAGGGAGAGAAGCAGAGGGTTGGGAGAGCCAGCACAGTCCAGGAAGCAAGAAGTGCTAGTGCACGGGCTCAGCTCAAGCTGGGGTAGCCCTTCTTCCCCTCAGACACGTTGTTCCCCATCCTCATTCAGCCCAAGAAAGATGGGCTGATGTACAAATAGGAGGTCACCTACTCCCAGAAGCTGAAAGCCCTAGTAAAAAGGTCTGTAAAAAAAAGCAGAGGCATGCAGCCGTTCTCTGCAGACCTGTAGGGGCGTGCCTGGAAGAGACAAAGCCACCAGCCAGTACCTCAGACCCATTGAAATCTCCATATTGCGAGTTTACTTTGCAGCATATGCCTTCTTACCACACCATTTGGCTTGCACCAGGCCAACAGTCATGTAAGCCTTTGGGGGTTCGCTCTGCACATGCCATGTGTTGTTGGCTGAAGTCTCTGACAGTACTGGCAGGATCAGTCTGGAAGGGATCTGTCTGTCTGCCATGCACACCTATGGGAGGTAGTAGGTTTCCAGCTTTGCTGCATGAGGGGAAAGCAGCACAGCAACAGCTCCATGCATTCAGCAGGATTGGATCTGCACAGAACACTAGCATTTTATCCTGGCAGCTTAATTCTGGATTTATCCCACTTACCTTTTAGCCTAAGTTAGGACTCAAGCACTCCTGAAATTGTGCTATAACCCCAGCACCTACCAAAACTGTTATGAGAGCTGCCGTTACCAATACCCTGAGCACTGGACTTGTGGTGGTCCACTCCCAGGGCTGCAGCCAGAGAGGCTGGTTGTCCCTCTTGTACACACTGTCCTACCAGCCAGCTCAGCCTTAACCATGCTGTTAAAGCAGTGAACACAGCTGGTTAGACAAGAGGAAATGTGACCAAGGTGTCAAGAGGAGGCTTGAACTCTTCACACCTTCTGAGCAGCCCAGCATCACCCAAGTCCCTCCTACATACTTGCTGACTTTCTGTCTCAGTGACGAAAGCAACTAGCCTCTCTGGAAAGCTTTCTCTGTCAAAAGAAGAGAGCTGGAAAGTAACTCTAAGCCACAAGACCCATTTCATACTTCATATACTTTGACTGCATTTTAAAATGTTCACATAGAAACCCTAGACTTGACATTTAATTTTGAGAAAGTTGACTAATACATGGAACACGTAGACCTGTGTGTAGTGGCCTGTGTCGTCAGCTGGACAGACTTAAGTTAAATGAGCTTGGCCTGCCTTTTGCCTAACTGATGTTTGAGTCTCTAGGCTCCTGTCAAACCAAATGTTTTACATTTGCTTGATTTAAATCTAAAACTGGTTTGTCTTAGATCAGCACATGAAGTTCACTTCATATATGCCACCATGTATACACCATAGTTTACACATGATTAAATAAGCATGTGTTTTTATATAGGCTCCAAGAGGGTAAGAAAATACTAGAATTCCTTATCATTAAAAGCAGACATTTGAGAGCAAAAGAGACAAATTTCAGAACAAATTAAACATTTATTCTTTGACACTTCAGCAAAACCTGCTGCTTGATTCATGAGCTAGAGCCATGACATGGAGCAAACACAGAAGCACACTCACCTAACTTGTTGCAGTCAGATCTTCTGCGGTTTTAAATTGGATATGGTGCTTCAGGATGTCAGAGCAAGCAACAGGAGACCTGCAGAGCAACCTTTGTCAGCTTTGTGTTCAGATCTCTGTAACTGCTGCTACTGGGTTGCTTAATTGCTCTAATTTATAGAAAGGGTCTTGTCAATCAAGGCAAGAGAGAGGCAGATCCTTGCTTGAAATACCCAAGGCATCGAATTCATTGACTGTAAAGCAACCTTCTCCTTTCCAACAGTGATTGGCTTAAAGGGGATTGTTTCATAACATCAGCCCTGTAACAAAAGGAGTATCTTGGTGAGTGAAACACTGAGCATGCACTGGGGCAAAATGGATCTGCTTTTCCATAGCGGAATTGCAACATCATTGTGAGTAGATTGGAGGCTGGATTTGAAATCATTACCCCCCTAATTCACAAGCCCTGAGTAAACACCCTGAAGGGAGACTTTTCAAATATTTGTGCAAACAAACCCCTTAATTTTTGTCAAATGCAAAGGAACCTTTTTCACTTGATTACTCTGTGCAAGCAAAGGTGAGGGATGGGGGAAAGAGGGGTGAGTCTGCAAGGAAAAGCAAACCTTCACTTGACAAGCCAAGCAGCTGTCACACAAATAAGCACCTCTGTGCAAAGGAAATTTGGAAATCCTGTCCATTGCCTTTGCCATGCAAACATAATTTTCATCTATTCATAAGCCAGAGAGAAGACGAGGAACCTTGGTACTATGAAAAACTTGCTGGTCAGTGAGTTCATAAAAGATGAGTGGGTGAGAGAAGCGCAGCCATAAGCTCATGCAGTGTCCTTGGGAGTCACCTCCCTTCCCTGCCACCAGCTCATTGCTGAACAGTGACTTCCTAGCACTCCAATACCCAGGTGCATCCAGAAAACGCAGGGCAAATGTTGGTGATTACGCAGCCCTCAGGGTGATGCTGTCAAAGGTGGCCACAGCAGTAGAACCCAACCCTGAAAACAGAAAACACAGAGGAAGCCTTGATTTAAATAAACTCTTTCCTATGGTGTTGTAGAGGAAAACAAAACAGAACATCATCTGTTGATGTCCAGGAAATGCATCTCTTGCCAAATATGAAACAGTGATTACTGTGAGTTTGTTGGTTTATAAGTATCAAATATACACTTCTGGTAGGTTGTATTCAGGCCTTCTGTAGAAAGAGCTATGAAAACCAGCAAATGGACATTGAGGAAATGTCCATTTGATGAGGTATATTACAGAGGTATAGATATTTAGAGATATATTACATAGGTGCTCTCCCTTTTTCAGGGTGAATAACCCATAGCTCAGGGTCCTTGTTTCACTTTCAAGGTCAGTAGCCTACATTGGGTAAATCAGCAGGACTTGTATTCAATGCTAACACCTCCTGGGAACACACAGAGCACCTGCTGTACTTTCCTTTACAGCTTGGAGCAGCCACTGCTTGGCTATTTTTCTTGCTGCTGTGTGGCCCTGTTATTTTCCTGATCAGTAAATTACACTGGTCAGATGCACACAGGTTGCCACATGTAAAGCTGGTGGTTCATCCTCAAGATTTGCCTTTTCTGTCTAAATTAGGAAACAGTGATCATAAGAAGTGGAAGAGGGCAGTAATTCTTTTTTTGCACAGTCAAGCCAGAGTTGCACTGACACCTTGGGAAATTTGACATAACCGAAAGCCACTGTTCCCTCTTTAGAGATGCCACATGGCAGCAGAGCTTTTTCTAAGTTTACAGGAATTGCTGGTGTGCACACCAACACAATCAAATCACACCATCATCCTAAATTTTCTTCTCCTTCATTTTTCCCTCCCCACCGTTACTTCTCTTAACCACATCCCTCTAATGCAGCAGCACAGGAGGTCCTTATCAGGACTCAGCCTTTATCAGCCAAAGACTCTGCTCTGGAGCCTGCAGTGAGAGGGCTAAGCTTTGCACATCAAGATAGGGAGGCATTCAAGTGTGGGGCATTTTCCAGTCAAGTCTCCAGGTGTGATATGAGACTCTTCTTCCAACCTTAGCCTCCAGGCCTTTACAAACACCTCCTGAAACACAGAAAGGCAGCAGGTATTGCATGCTGTTGCCATATTGCTATCATGACATGGGAAACAACTGCTTCAGAAAATTAATTCACATAACAGACAAACAAATCAAACCAAAACAAAAAACTCGAAACAGAAAAATGAAGAAGGATTGGGGGGGGGTTGTTTGTTTTTTTGCAAGAGAAAGGAAAGAACAAAGAAGAAAGGAACAGGTTTTCACTAAAAATATGAAAACTGTCCTGAAATTAAGAGGGAGGGGATGTTTAAGACCGTTCCCAGTATACTTGCTCATTATTAATGACAGTCTTGCTAGGAATAAAGCAGACTCCAGCTTCAAGTGCAGACACATCAGGTGGGACACTGAAGGAGGATTACTGAGAGGAGGTAGTATAATTATCTCCATAGACATGATCAGCAGACATGTCCTGGACACCTTTTTCCTCTTTTTCCCATTGAAACCAGCAGGGAAAAGCAAGAGATTCAAATCAGGTCACAGGGAGTTCAAGAGGAACAGACAAAGTCTCGCTACTGATCTATAAATACCAACAGCTTTCCACAAAAAAATCAAAACAAATCAAAACAAATAAGCAAATTAAAAGCAGAAAAAAAAAACCCACACTTTTTTTCTGTAATTCTCATTGACCAAAACTAAAGCTGGAAAAGAAATCTTCAGAGGCTTTTTAAAAATGTACAGTTTAAAAGTTCCTGGTTGCAGAGAAAGCAGGTAAAAGTGAAAATACTGGTCTTAAGTTTCCTTTCTTTGATTCTGAAAATGTGCCAGCAAACATCAGCCCCAGATTAGAGACAGGTACAGGAAATACATGCCAGATGGCAGAGGAACCAGCTTGGACAGAGCCCCTTTCTTCTGTGGATTAGAAAAACAGGTGCTGGAGTTTCAGTTTGTGTAAATCAGTTGGGATTCACTGACTTCAGCTAACCAAGATCTTGTTCTCAAGTCTCCATTTGTACTGAATAACCTCATAAAGTAAAATGAAAGATAATTTGCACGCTCTCATTTATGTTCATGTTTGAAAATCCTGTCTATTCATGGGACAGATACTGATTTCTAAAGGATTAGCCTCATGTCTCATGAAAAGCATGAGTGTTGGCTTTTTCCCAGTGTTTTTGGCTTATTGTTTTGTGGTTTCTTCTTTTATTTGTCAGTTAATAAATATACCACCTACACATACTCTTGGCCTTCAGTGAACGTCAGAAATTTAAAGGTTGCTTATTTTTTTCTTTCACTGCATCTTTTAGAGTTATTTGAAATAAAAAGTAATATGTAGAGAAATCTTCTAAAGATGACTGTGTCCACAATTTGCCTGCCTTTTCCCTTTTTGAGACACACAGAAGGAGGCAGAAACAAACTGATCGGGGGAGAACATCTCATGAGGATTGTGCATCTGCTCATCCATTCAGGTTTGTGATGCTTTTCCTCTGAATTCTGGACAGGCAGAACACAGACATCAAGTGTGATGAACAAGCTGTCAAGGTTATGAATACAGGCAACTTGTTTGCTCCTCAGCCAAGCTTGAATGAATCTCATAGGCTTTGCCTTAAGGCTGCCACGGGTGCCTGCTACAACCCTCCACCATCTGTACTACCACAGTTGTTATAAAGTACTTGTAGGCTTAACCCAGCCAATTCCCAAGAAATCCTGAGGGGGCTTTGGACTTCTCAACAAATCCTGAGAGCCCACACTGGGCTTCCAGTGACTCTGGTTGTTCTTGGCAGGACAGCACCATTCCCAAGTGCATTTCTCAGAGGTTCTGCCAGCATGGAGGATGCTTTGCTCCTGAACTGGCCCCTTACCTACCTGTCATTGCCAGAGGTCCCAATATACAGCCCATGCACTCGAAGAGGCTTTCTGAAAACCAGCCTCTTGTTCAAAAGACCTCTGGGCTCTCAGCTTAAAATACGGGGAGCTCCATAGCTGCAAGAGATCTTAGACGTGCACATGCTCTTCGCTGCCTTCTGGATGTGGTTTCATGCTGTCTTTCTCAATCTCCTTTCCTATGCATGGAAAACAGAGCAATACCAGGTGCTATTCACACCACTTGAAACTCCAAAATTAAAATTACCTAACATGAACACCCAAATTCTCATCTATGTAGGGAATTTCTAATTCCATCCTTGTCCTTCAGTGGTGAGCCTCTCAATTTCAAACATGCCTTAATGTATTTTTCCTAGTATTAATCATCTATTAGGACTATTTATATTCAGTAAACCTCAAAGTATTCCAGGTACTATGAGCAATCCATCTGTATCCTGGTTAATTCACAAAGAGAGACAAACAAATGTGGGGGGAGGTAAGAGTTCATACAAAAGTGAAGCTGTAATGACAGTGATTATGTTGTTATTTTGTGTCACATTTGGAGTAGGTTAAAAAAACCCAATATTTTAAGATTTAAAAAAAAACCAAACCAACACTGTGTTTTCAAATGAAAAATTATTGCTTTTCATATTAGGTGACAAACTTACTGAAAACATGTTTTTTGTTAGTTTTTTTTCAACCTATCATTACAAAACCCACTAGGCTTTGTCCCAGGTTTGTAGGTCTTTCTAGGAGAACTAAAATTTCTCACAAAATTTTGAGTAGGGATGGATAAAAGGTAAAAAGCATTTTCATGTCAGCTCAGTCTACCTGGTTCTCATGGACTTTAATGATATCACCAGGTTTAGAGGAGGAACCAGAAAACAGTTTGTGGAAGTCTTACAAACATTCTTCTTGAGACACTCTGCAAGTATAACACTGGAGTATAGTATGGATAGTATGGAGGCAAAAGGACCTCAGATAGCTGAGATAATCCTACTAGGCAAAGAGAGGTTGGAGGAGGAAGACTGTAGAAGTAGGCAAGGAGGTGCAGCGAGGATTGTGGGGAGTTAATAGATTATAAATTTGAATTGGAGACAATGGCAGAAAATTGCCATTTAATGTGACAGCCCAAGGGAAACAAAAATGTTGAGTAGCTGCACATAGTAAGTGTGGCAGAGAAGCACATAGGCAGCTGGTAGGCTAAGAAAAGACTGGTAGCCATCCAGGCAAGTCAAGCCAGTGTCTGGACAGAAGACACTCAGTACACTGGACACAAGAGAGAGGACACAGAAAAAGAGAGAGCAAAATCTGTAGTCAGTCTAAGTGTATGAAATAACCAAGAGTTAGAGGTATCTCTTACCAGTGTTGGGAAGTGTGGCTGTAGGTTCAAATGTAACAAAGAAGGAAGAGGAGGAGGAGGAGGAAATAAGGTAGGATGGGTTTTCTGGCCAAGTTCAGAGGAGTAGGCATACAAGAGAGGCTGGGATTCAGCTTAGAACAGTGTGAGTTACGAAGCCAGGTTTGTATCAGGTAGGAGATGAAGAGATGGATGGTGGGAGATGTATGCTAGAGGTAATTTGATAAACTCACTGGAAAACGTAGCATCAGAATCACTTTTCCTTATACAAGCTATCATTAGACATTGTCCCAATTAGTTGACTCTTTGCTGCTAGTTCTGAAAGCTAACCTTTTTGTCCTGAAAGCAGCATTACAAACAAGTATGTTAAGATGCTTTAATCCCTCTCCACAGCTGCTGTGTCTTGGAGTGGGACTCTCTGTCACTTGCTAAATTTCTAAAGAATGTGAAGAATTGGTTTGCAAAAGGACAAAGTAGGTTTACCCTTGAGAGGGCATGGCTGATCTGTAAATTAAAATAAAAGGAAGCCAGGAAAGCCCAGGGACATGTTCTGACAGAAATACTGCCAACTGAGTACACAAAGCACAACGCAGCAATCAGGAAATTTATTCTCAGATGGTAATTAGATAAATGTGGACTCTCTCACAAAGGGACACCAGTCCCTGCCCAAGGTCTCAGGCATGCAAAGCCACTCCTGCTTTAAAAGGCCTTCTGCTCATTTCTCTTACTGAGCTTAACACAACAGAAACTGGCAATAGCTGAATGAGCTTCGGGGTCAGAGGAATGAAGTCAGAAAAGAGGATTTGTTGAGCCTCATGTGGAAGTAAATCATGTCACACTTGGTACTTTGGGGAATGATCCATCTTGGCAGAATGGCCCAATGAACAGACCTGCAAAACTTAGCCCAGGAGATGTGAATTGCTGTGAAATAGCAATGCATTGAATGCAGCACTATCACAGCTGCTCCAGCACAGACACTCTTGCTAGCACTGTTACTGCAAGGAAACTGTCAATCGCTGTCCAGCTCCTCCTTTTCCATCCAGGCCTGGAAAATGAAGTCCATCATTTGATGATGAACAGTAAGAAAAGATACTAATCCACAGTTTGTTTGAGGCATGTCTACCCTGGTGAGATAACACTATTTGCTGAAAAAGGCCTGTAGCTATGATGGATTCAATCCAGGAAAGATGTAATGAAGGCTTTACAGATACTAAAAGAGCTGGAGCTTCTAAAAAATGGTAGTGAGCACCTCTAATACACAGGTGTTCCACCCAAACCAAGGTAATTCCTATGAAGATAAATCCACGGGAGAACTGAAGGTTCAGTTCAGCTTTTTGATCATAACTTGTTTTTATACAATATTGGCAAAGAATTTGTGTTATAGTTCAGATGTATTTACTAAAATTCTTCATATACATGTTTATTGTATATGTGGTATATGTCAGGAAAAAAGAAAACACTATCTGGAGCAGATGAGGAGGATAGCAAAGCTACAACCCCAAGCCCAGGCTGTGGAATTCCTTATTCATGGTCCTTAGAAAAGTAAGGCAATTCCTTTCTTAAGGTTACCATATCTTTGCTCTGGAAAGATGTATTTGCTAAACATAGCTCCTAGTAATAAAGAATAAAACATCACTAATTAAGGGAGAAGTAGAATGCTCTCCTTGGCTTGCTAATGTCAAATACATTATATGTTCAGAGCTTGGGAAAAAAAATATTTGGGGAAAAAGTGTTCGGTTTAAGACCGAAAAACCCCCACCAAAACAAAAACACAACAAAAACAGGGTCTGAAAACAACCAACATCCACCACCTAAACTTAAAATTGACCAGAGTCAACTAGCATGCCCTCAGATAACTAAAGATGGGTAGATGGGTCCTCAATACAGAGATGTGCAAACTTTGCAAGAAAACATAGGCTTTTCCTTTCTGACATCTACAAGGCAATGCATGTTGAATGTGGCTGAGTGTGAAAATAAATGGCATTCTCTGTATGACAGCTTACAGGAGTAGCATTTCTATCTCTTTAATACTACCCCTGGTCTCAGGAGAAACTCAATCAAGAAAACTTCCCAAGCAGCACCTGCAGAACCAGTGCCAAGGGAAGCTACCCAAACAGGCAAAGCAACAAGTATTGATATGTTGTTACAGTGCAGGGAAGAAATTAATTAACTGATCTCAAACCATTTCTAACAAAAAGCAGTGAACACTCTCATCACCGAGATACAACATCTGTGCTCCTGTGGATGTGTGTGTCAAAACTGACACACAGTTTCATAGAATCATAGAATTATTTTGGTTGGAAAAGACCTCTGAGATCATACAGTCCAACCATCCATCCAACACTACCAGGCTCACCGCTAAACCATGTCCCCAGGCACCATATCTACACATCTTTTGAACACTTCCAGGGATGGTGATTCCACCACCTCCCTGGGCAACCTATTCCAGTGCTTGACAACCCTCTTGGTAAAGAAATTCTTCCTAAGATCTAATCTGAACCTCCACTGGCCCTACTCAAAGCCTTTTCCTCTTGGCCTATCACTCATTACCTGGGAGAAGACAAGGCCCACCTTACTGCCATCTCCTTTCAGGTAGTTGTTGAGAGCAAGAAGGTCCCCCCTGAGCCTCCTCTTCTCCAGACTAAACAACCTTAGTTCTCTCAGCCACTCAGACATCTGCTAGAGGTGCTCAGGAGACCAGTAATGTGTACATGCATCCACAACACTCATATTACCTGAAAAATACTAAGCACTATCATTCTGTCAAATTTGCTATAAACAATCAAAAGAGCCAACAAAACAAAAGAATAATTAAGGTGAATAGACTGGATATGCAATTTGCTTTTTTAGACATTTAATCTGAGATTATAGCACTGTTTTTCACTTTATATTTTTAAGGATCTGGAATCCAAGTTTTAAACACTGCAGCATTTTACTCTTGCACTTTGTTTTTGCCTTTAGCAAACATGCAGTAAATAACTGTCTGTGGATATTACACACGATTGCTAATGTGCTTCTCAGTTTTCAGTGTTATTGTTAGAGGGTTAAGGCTAGATTGACCACAACCCAGCAATGGACACTCTCTACACCCTCTTCCCCCCTCCTTTGCCACCATTCAACATCACACTCAGCATTAGTCTACAATCTTCGCTATTTAGTTAAATCTTCACTTCTTCATAGCAGTTTCTCAGGGTAGAAAAGATGCTATGACTTCACTGTGGTTCATGCCCATGGGTTGCAGGTCCACTTCAAGATGTTACTGAACACCACTCAACAAAGCAAATTCCTGCCATCACCATTGTGTTACCCTGAAAGATACTTAAACACTGTCAATGTCAGCAGTTAACATTAGGTAGGTCTAAATCAGTTATTCTCACCCAGAGTTAAATTCTCCTGGGGTACACATTGGGCTTCACCATCCTTCATCATCACCCACCAAGTATGTCCAGGTCCTTGAGCGAAAGCAACTCCACGAATGGGTTTGCCTTTGCCCAAAGCAGGAAATACCCACACAGCTTTTCCTAAGAGATTCCTCTCATACACTACTGGGACTTTGTCCTCCTCCACTGCAGGCAGAGGGTCTGAATGAGCAGGACCAGCTCAACTGATGGATCCTCTGGTGTTAACCAACCGGGTGTTGGAATTTTTATTTTTCCATATATAGTGGAAATCCCACTTCTTAAAGGTTCCACCCCCAATGCTTTCAACGTAGTTTTTAGCAGCCCATTGTATTGTTCAGCCTTTTCAGAGGCTGGTGCATGATAGGGGATGTGATATACCCATTCGATACCATGCTCTTTCACCCAGTTGTCTATGAGGTTGTTTTTGAAAAGAGTTATATTGTCTGACTTTACCACTCACCTATCACCATAAATTACTTCTCACACAGTTAGCTCTCTCAGGTACTGGATGCCTTTTTCCATGATGGTCCATTTGCTCGGGTGGCATTTAATGTCATCTTTAAAGGGATACCTGTCCCTTACAGCTGACAAAAATCTCTTCTAGAGGCTATGAGTGCTGTTACTTCTTGCAATAGCTTTGTCAATGCCTCCATCTTTAGCCAAGGATCCTAGCTGCCTGGCTTCCCTACCATCGAGGTCGATGGAGTCAGCTCCATTATCCCAGCATCAAGCCAGCCAGGCAGTGACTCATTTTCATGACAGCCAAAGTCCTTTCTCACGGTTTGAAGTTCCTTCATGGATGAAGATCTGACTGCAACCTCCTCATCTGATTATCCCCCATCTGATAGGCTTGCTCTAGGAGGACTCGCTCCCCATGAGTCTGCTCCAGAAGGACTTGCTTCTCGTGATTTTATCATGGAAGGACCTACTCTAGTAGAGGGACCATCTCCTGGTTTGTCTGGTGCAGAATAATCCATTTCATCATCATCTGATAACACTGGGCGATCTGTTTTTGTTGGGTGCATTCTCCCAGTCACAGGGGTGTCACCCTTCACATCCTTAGTCACAGGGGTGTTAGGTTTCACATCTGGTTTTGCCACAGAAGGGCTATCCCCCGTATGTGTCACCGGTGGAACTAGACTGTATGGGCTATGTGCCCGTCTTCTTCGAGCCCTCTTTTTCACAAGAGCAACTTGTACTGGTGTAGCCTGAGTGGGAGTTGCCATGGTGTCTGGCAGTGTAGCTTTGTTACCTGTTGTCAGAGTTTGTGTAGCTGCAGAGGCAGAGTTTGTAGTGGAAGGGGACTTCTGGGCTTTGAGCAGCTGCAAAATCTGCTGCCAAAACAGCACGCATTCTACAAGTGGAGGTGGCTGCTTGGCACACACACTCACACCGATATTTAAGCTGACACCACACAAGAACAAAACTCAGGATGAGGACCAAAAAATTCAATTATAAGGATAAGGCTAATGACACAGGTAACATGGTATTTTGAATGTAATGACTATATGGAGTCAGATCAACACAGCAAAGGAAAGGTGGAATTTCCTGGGGGAGGACTGAAAGTATACTCAGTAATTAAATCTGTTAGGTAGCACCTGCAGTACTGAGACACGTTCATTAACCAATCAAATACTATATAGATCAGTGATAAACACCCTAACAAAGTGGCAAAGATGACATAGCAGCAGCAATGGATAAATTTCAGATAAAGAGCTAGGCCAAACAAACAATAACAGAAAATATATGGATGGAAAGGGAACACAACACATAACTAAGAAATTGGCTCTAGGAGTACATGAAACATCATCGATTTCAAAACTGACACCATAGTGCAAACAGTTTTTTGCAGTTTTCAATCCCCAAGGACTCTCAGAGAAAAAGATCTGATACTCTCTGAAAAGAACAAGCTGGAATTTGAACTATTTGGGGCAATTTGTCAAAACTCTTTGTTTCCCCACCTATGCACCAAAAGGTTGTTATCATTTGTAGATTGACCACCACCCAGCAACAGACACTCTCTACTACTCCCCTCTTTGCCACAGGAGGGAAAAGGGAAATGAGAGAGAGAAAGAGACTTGTGGATTGGAAAACAAAATGACTGTAACTACTTTAATGAAAAGAGTAACAATAGATGATATATGCAAATATATATATATATGCAGAGCCAGCACCAAAACCCAAACACCCCTTGATGGTAACTATATCAAGGTCTCCAGTGGTACTGCGACAGGAGGCCTCCAGCAGCAAACAGGAGTCGGACTCAGGGGGACTGGATCCTGGAGCTGGATTCAGGAGTGAGAGGCAGAAAGAAGCAGCAAAGATGGGCCCAAAGAAGCAGGAAGTGCAAGAGGGAACAGAGGGAACTGCCTCTTAGATTTATATCAAGCATGACATGTACGGAATGGAATACTTAGTCACCTGTCTTGCCTGCTTCTTTCCTGCAGGTGCAGACTTTTACTCTGCAACCCCCTGCCATTACGAGTCACAAAAAAAAGAAATTCAGCAGTGGCCTTGGTTTCCATACCAATCCTCAGCAGTAAACCCAAACATTATGCCTAATCACTGCTGGAAGCAGGCACTGTTTCTGAAAAACATACTGCCAGCTTCAGAACTGCTGTCACTGAAAGGAGCCTTGGCTGGAAAGCAAGGCCACTGAACAGAATCAGTTCCACTCCAGCCCAAAACAGGACACACAGCTGCTTTTGAAAACGTGTTTACCTTTACACCATACTCAGCTGTAGTCGTATTTTCTTGCCTGTGAGACTGGTCATTTGTGATGATGATGGTGATCACATTCAGCCAGTGTAATTCAACAATTCAGATTCAGTGGAGTTAGCTAAATCTTGCTGTAACTGACAACTGAGCTCTTTAATTGCACACTACAGAATCACAGAATTGTTATTTCCTGGAGATCTGCTCTGAGTTCATTGCAACGTGAAGAAGATTCTCCCATAAATACAGATACCATGTAAACTATATGTGACTGACAATAACCAACTTAACTCAAATCACTTCTTCATTCCATAGCTTTCCTCTAACAGTCTTTTGAAAGAGGTTTTAGGCTTTTATGGCAGACTAGTAGGCAATGACATAGCTTCATTAACCTTCTTCTCTAGTCTCAGAAGTTGAAGATGAAGCTTCTTAATCAAAACTACAGAAGTTCAAAGGTATTATCTTAATTCATTAATTTCCTTATTGTTCATGTCCAGTGCGCTGGAAAACAGACATCTTGTTTTGACATGCATCACCACCAGTGCTAGTGCTCCATTTCCAGCATTGCTTTGGTGATGAGTGAAGTCTACAAATCAGACAAAACTGGAAATTAAAACTCCTGAAACAAAGCTACCACCTCTTCCTGTGAACCCTGCTAGAATAAACTCACAGAACCATTGAACTAATCAAAATCCAGCCAGGAAAACAAATGGGACAAGAGTCCCAAACCCTGTAGAGGCACTTGGCCAAACCAAACCTTGGCTCAGCATAGACCCAGACAGTGAAAGGCAAGAATTTTCAGCAGCAGACAGAAGCAAATCTTCTAGGCTGAACATTTTTTACCCTCTGGGGAAAGGTTGATCTTAGTCAATACTTTGAGTCCTCAGACTATTTCCAGTTTAAGTTCATCACCTTGTTCCCAGTGATTTTAACAAGCTCTTTATGAGTGCAGAGTCATCCCATGTCACAAGATCAGCAGGGCTCACAGAGACACAAGTTCCAGCAGGCCTCTGAGAAACAAACTACAACCATACAGAGACAGCTTAGGTGACCACAGGGCTGCCAGTTTGTTGCTGTCTCACTTAGGTGACCAACTTGTCAGCAACTGGGGGAGGAAGATGAGAAGAGTGAGAAATTACAAAGCTCTTCCTTTCACTTATGGGCACCTCTGCCACAGGTACATCACTCTCTAACTGTCTCAGTGCAGTCATGCCCATGTCCTTTCTGCCAGGGCCTCTGTTTTAACTCCACTGTCACACAGCTGGAGAGAGCCAAGCACACTCTTTGTGAAAGAAGAACATGAAGGCCATGCTGAGAACACATGTAGACCCTCCTATTTTACAACTATCACAAACCAACTTTGAATATCATCTCCTAGTCACAATCCACCTCAAACCTTCTCCTATAAACAAAGCAAACGGCAGGCACACTATTGTATAGCAAATCATTTGTGCTGTCACATGTGCTGTGACCTGTGAAATGCCAACTCCAGCACAGGACAAACAAATGCCTTGCCCATGGAAGTACATCAATACCTACAGGGCTTTTTGAAACACAGCTCTGCTCTAGAGGGGAACAGCTCTCTGCCACTGGGAAGACATCACTTATTATGATTAATACCTTATTTATAATCTCTGGTATCACAGTGGTAACAATTTTGTACTTGAGCTGAAACTTCAAGTCAGAGCCTGTGGTCTACTGCATATGGATTAACTGACACAGATTAACTAACAGAGTACCACAAATTCAATTTTATGGTACTATTGCTACACACCTCTGCTTTTCTTCAAGCATGCTTTATATTCAGCAGTCTTTGTAAGCTATGTCTACTTTAATTAGATTAGACAGATAAATCCTCATAAAAAATGCTTTTGTCATTTAAAAAAACTTTCAACCAGACATTAATTCATAAAGATTTAACAGCCTAACAAGACAGCTTTGATACCTCACAGGGCTTTATACAGTATTTGATTCTGACAATGTCTGCTCTATCCTCTTCCACTCAAAGGTTAAATATGTAAATAATGGCCCAGTATAATAGTTTCTTGCTTTGCTGGCAGCTGGCATGTGGCAAACAGATGCTGAAATCCAGCTGTTTAATCCTTGATCAGCCATTTAAGTTGAAACATAGCAGCAAAATGACTGAAAGGTATGTTTTCAGAGCAGCATGCCAAAGGGTACCCCAGGGATTCCCACTCAACTTGAAATACTAAAAGACTCTGAACTCTTTCAATATGTAAAGGATACAACATACAGATATTGCTTTACAAGGAAAATGAGCTACAAATGACTCACAGATGAAGCTGGAAAGATAATAAAATGTTGAGCTTGACCCTAAACCTAAGGATAGAAAATTAAAGTTAAGATTTGCTTCTGTAATTAGCATCAGTGATGACTATATGAAGGGATTAGATATCCTGCAGGCTCCAGTAGTATGGAATAAAATTTCTGAAGCCATGGACCTTCAACATCACCCAAGAGTAACACATGCTATGGGTTAAGTGCACAAGATTTAGCAATGGTCAAACCTCCAGACATACTGAAAGGAGAAAAACTACACTGATCTATATTCCTTTTCTGAAATGCATCCCACTGGTATTGACCCCAGGTGCTGAAAAGCCACAGGTACTAGTACAACCCCAAGGGCCACAGTCCAACAGTTAACAGTTTTCCTGCTTTGGGTGATATTCTCTGCACAGGATGGAGAACTGTGGTGGAACTAGCACTGTGTCTCAGTGACAGTGACAGCTTCTGTATACCACAGTCTCTTTAAACTGAGAAAACACCTCATTTTTAATTTTCTTTTTTTAATCCAAGCAGCCACAGTGCTGACAGATTACTTGAAACTGGCCAACCTGCTCTTTTCCCCCATTTATGTTGTTTGATTACATGTCTGTGTCCATGCAAGGTTTCTGATGAGGCAAAGGTTTCCCAAACCTCCTTCTAATATGTAAGAAACAGGCAGTGGCTCTAGGCTGAGCAGCAAAGATTTTGCCCACTCTGTTTCCCTGCCTGACCCAAGGGTAACTCTGAAATGAGAAGGATTCTCCATGTCACAGGAATGTAAGAACTTCAAACCATAGTTCAAGGAACTCTGTTTTGGGGTTTGGTCATGTTATCACCACCAGCAAGCGGATTTTACTACTGAAGCCATTGGGCACTGAAGAGCCTAAAGAAAGCTTGTGGCATTTCATCTAGAGATAGTTTCACTCAGAATCTCTCCTTTGCTAAACCTGTTTGGCACATGAGAGTCAGGAAATAGCTGGAGTCACTAAATACAGCTCCCTGCTTAATCTGTTACCCTGTCTTCAACATTGAAGAGAAGGGCAACAACTTCCTTCCAACTCCTAACATTCTGTGATTCTCTAATCCCCATACAGAGGCCAGCTTAAAGAAGTCACACAACTGTGGAGACTGTGGAAGGACAGGTAGCTCTTGGAGTGCCCTTCCCTCAAAATTTCTGTCTTATAGTATGACATCTATATCTATATAGACTGCGAAGAACTGGCTCTGAGTAACAGGCATG